>SJXQ01006372.1:39465-219751 GCA_006408695.1 Aepyceros melampus | reverse complement strand
CAGGCACTCTATCAGATCTAGGCCCTTAAATCTATTTCTCACTTCCACTGTATAAGCATAAGGGATTTGATTTAGGTCAAATATTGCAATACTGTTTTGTTACCCGATTTGTATTTTTACTTAATACATTATGAGCACATAACCACATCATTCTGTATCTTTTTATAATATGATTTTTATTGCTATACTGGTTCCATGATAGATGGAGCATAATATTTAATAAACGCTGATTGTTGGACATTGAGTTTGTCTCTCGTTTTTCATGCCAAGATGAACACACTTAATTATAAATGCTTTTATGCATCTCTTTCTGCTTCCTTAAGATATAGTTCTAGAAGTGGAATTAATTGGGTCAAAAGCTCTGCATATTTCTAAAGGCCAAACTGCCTTCTAGAGATGATCCAATTTTCGTTTCTATCAGTAGTGCAAAAAGTCCCTGTTCCCCAAACCTTGCCAGCATATTACTGAATATGTGATAACTTCCAACTTTTTTTTCCCCACACTGCATGGCATGTGGAACTTCTCTGACCAGAGATTGAACGCATGCCCCTGAATTGAAAACATGGAGTCTTAGCCACTGGACCAACAGGAAGTTCCTTTCCGTCTCTTTTTCACGTGGTGTTTTACCTTAATATTTTTGGAGATCACAGGTCACTTAAAAATATTTTAGGTTTAAAGTTTTGCAGATATTTTTAGGGCGTTCACAGCCCTCTTTGGGGGTGTTCATGGATGTCATATGAAGAATTTTGACTTAATAGGATGAATGTAAGTCAAAATTCATTCTATTAATTTCTGAGAGTTTTATACTGAAAATCCTACTAAAAATATTAATTTATCTACTAAAAACAAACAATTGTAATATATAGTGGAAATATATGTAACTTTTTTCTTTATTTTCCAAGTCTCCTTTAAATGTGTTATCATATTTTCATAATTTAAAAAACTAATGAAAAACAATGATTAAAAAAAACCTGAAGTAAAAAATAAAGTCATTTGACTTAAAAAAAAAAAAAAAAGAATTTGACTTGAAAATGGGGATGACAACCATCTAGTCATGTCCACCAGGCAGACAAAGCCTTATATAGAGGTTTGAGTCTCCAGTGAAGCCAGATACCCTCTCTAATGAGAGGAGCTTCCCATCTTTGATTGGAGTCTTTCTTCCCCAAGCAATAAATCTACAGATAGCATTGAGAAAACTTTCCTCCTCTTACTGCTCTCTTAAAACAAACAAAGAATCTTTCTCTTTCTGGATTCTCTATCTGGAGTTGGATTCCTTCAGAATCAGTATAAGTCAGACTGGGCTGTTTGATTCTTTTTCAACCAGACTCCTCTTTTTTACACTCCATGCTCCCACTGCAGGGGGTATGAGTCTCATTCCTGGAAGGGGAACTAAGATCCTGCAGGGTGCAAGGCATGGCCAAAATAAAATATACAACCCTGAGCTCTAATGTTGCTGCTGTTCAGTTGCTCGGTCATGTCTGACTCTTTGTGACTCCATGGACTGCAGCACGCCAGGCCTCCCTGCCCTTCACCATCTCCTGGAACTCATGCTCAAACTCATGTCCATTGAGTCAACGATGCCATCCAACCATCTCATCCTCTGTCGTCCCCTTCTCTTCCTGCCTTCAATCTTTCTCAGCATCAGGGTTTTTTCTAATGAGTCAGCTCTTCGCAGCAGATGGCCAAAGTATTGGCGCTTCAGCTTCAGCATCAGTCCTTCCAATGAATATTCAGGATTGATTTCCTTTAGAATTGAGTGGTTTGATCTCCTTGCAGTCCAAGACTGTATATTTCCTGGGTTGTTGTTGAGCTCTAATAACCCACTCATATTCATCCATCACTTTCCTTTCTCAACCTCTATGTTTCCTAAGAGATGGGAAGGAAGAGACACAGCAGATCTTCTCTGGAACACTGATGAAAGGGGCTAAGGAGAACCCCTGGGTTATTTGGGCCTTGATGATTTTTATTACTGAGGGATTCTGTGCCTTATAAACTCCATATTATAGGTTTTTGTTGTTATCACGGGTGATACTTTATACACACCCTGTGCACAGGAACGTGATCTCACCCAGACAATGACGAATCCAAAGAACCACACTGCAATTTGCAACACAATTTGCATAAATGTCTCATTAGAGGAAGCCTCCCTTCCAGTACTTGCTCTTCTGTGGCAGGGCCAGAAAAAAGTCTAGAGGAAGGACAGACCTTTGGATATGCCTTTTTCTACATTTCAGAGACTCATTTAATAGCTTCCCAGCCATACTTCTTAATTTCTTTGCCTTGAACATGATTATTGCTGAGGGACTTTGAGGCTTTTGAGAGGAACAGAAATTGAGATGTAAATTGGTGGGATGAATTTTTTTTTCTCCTTTGCAAAATTCTCCTATGCAACCTAATCCAGTCATGTAAAGCAGCAAGGTCCAAGGACTTTGGCTCTAATGCTTTAAAAAAGAAATAGGTGGCAGGTAACGGACAATGTTAGTAAATATTAAACCCATGGCTCTCCTGCCTTAGACTGTATATTTCCTGGGTTGTTGTTTTAAATTGCTAAATTGTGTCCAGCTCTTTGTGATTCCATGGAAAGTAGCCCATCAGGCTCCCCGTCCGTGGGGCTTCCCAGGCAAGAGTACAGGAGTGGGTTACCATTTCCTTCTCTAGGGAATCTTCCAGACCCAGAGATCAAACCTGTGTCTCCTGCATTGCAAGCAGATTCTTTACTCCTGAGCCACTGCTGTTGTTCAGTCGCTCAGTCATGTCCGACTCTTTGCCACCCCATGGACTGCAGCATGGCAGGCCTCCCTGTCCAAATTGATGTTCACTGAGTTGGTGATGCCATCCAACCATCTCATCCTCTGTTGACCCCTTCTCCTCCTGCCCTCAATCTTTCCCAGCATCAGGGTTTTTTCTAATGAGTCGGCTCTTCGCAGCAGATAGCCAAAGTATTGGCGCTTCAGCTTCAGCATCAGTCCTTCCAATGAATATTCAGGGTTGATTTCCTTTACAATTGAGTGGCTGGATCTCCTTGCAGTCCAAGGGACTCTCAAGAGTCTTTCCCAACATCACAGTCAAAAGCATCAAATTTTTGGTGCTCAGCTTTCTTTATGGTCCAACTCTCACATCCTTACATGACTACTGGAAAAACTATAGATTTGACTAGATGGACCTTTGTTGGCAAAGTAATGTCTCTGCTTTTGAATATGCTATCTAGGTTGGTCATAACTTTCCTTCCAAGGAGTAAGTGTCTTTTAATTTCATGGCTGCAATCATCATCTGCAGTGATTTTGGAGCCCAAAAAATAAAGTCAGCCACTGTTTCCACTGTTTCCCCATCTATTTCCCATGAAGTGATGGGACCAGATGCCGTGATCTTCATTTTCTGAATGTTGAGTTTTAAGCCAACTTTTTCACTCTCCTCTTTCACTTTCATCAAGAGGCTCTTTAGTTCTTCTTCACTTTCTGCCATAAAGGTGGTGTCATCTGCATATCTGAAGTTATTGATATTTCTCCCAGCAATCTTGATTCCAGCTTGTGCTTCATCCAGCCCAGTGTTTCTCATAATGTACTCTGCATATAAGTTAAATAAGCAGGGTGACAATATACAACTTTGACATACTCTTTCCCCAATATCGAACCAGTCTGTTGTTTCATGTCCGGTTCTGTTGCTTCTTGAGCTGCATACAGATTTCTCAGGAGGCAGAGAAGGTGATGTTCCCATCTGGTATTCCCATCTCTTGAAGAATTTTCCATAGTTTGTTGTGATCCACACAGTCAAAGGCTTTAGCATTGTCAATGAAGCAGAAGTAGATGTTTTTCTGGAATTCTCTTGCTTTTTCTATGATCCAGTGGATGTTGGCAATTTGATCTCTGGTTCCTCTGCCTTTTCTAAATCCAGCTTTTACATCTGGAAGTTCTCAGTTTACATACTGTTGAAGCCTAGATTGAAGGATTTTGAGCATTGCTTTGCTAGCGTGAGATGAGTGCAATTGTGCAGTAGTTTGAATATTTTTTGGCATTGCCCTTCTTTGGGATTGGAATGAAAACTGACCTTTTCCAGTCCACCTGGGAAGCCTTATATTTCCTGGGTACTGAACCAATAAGCATCAGAAGTCATATTCAACCAGTCAACTGAAAAAATATTCATGCTGCTACAGACAAATATTTATTGACTGTCTTCTAATGTAGATTCTGCTGACCACTGGGTTGTAACTGTGTCCTTAGTGAGCTTCACATTTTGATGGTGTTACTGAGTCCAAGCTCCCTCTGCTTGCCGCACAACAGGTCAATGAATCCCAGAGACGAGATGTTGAGGCAAGGAATATGACTTTATTTGGGGAGCTGGCTGATGGAGAAGATGGCAGACTAGTACCTCAAAATAATCTTCTTGCTGGGGTCTGGATGCCAGGTTCTTTTGTAGATTCAGAGAGAAGGAAGCAATGAGAAACTAACATCAAAAGGCAGAATAGAGAGGAAGAAGCAGTGGGGAAGTAAAGTGAGAGGGTCTTCAATCTTGCAAAACATCTCCAAGGGAGTGGCCAGCCTTTGGAAAGGGTGTGTTAATCTCTTCTGTTCACAGGTGTGTAGGTGACGACAGAGGATGAGATGGTTGGGTGGCATCACAGACTCAAAGGACATGAGACTGAGCAAATTCCTGGAGTTGGTGATGGTCAAGGAGGCCTGGCGTGCTGCAGTCCATGGAGTCACAAAGAGTCGGATACAACTGAGCGATTGAACTGAGCTGAACTGAGGATCAGATTATCTCTCTCTGTGCAGAAAAAAGACACTTTAATTTACAGTCAGGCAGAGGGGCAGGGTCCTCTGAGGCAAGCTATTAAGTATTATTATAATAACAAAAGCAACAAAAAGCAAGTCAAGGAAACAGTTCCCCACGTGGAATCAAAATTGGCTTCTCCCTGCAACAACAGGAGGGGACGCTGGCCACCGTGTACCCAAGAAATCTCTGAGAGGGAGTTTTCCTCATCACCTGCCCTGGAGTGGAGTGGACTCCCTGCCCTTCAATGCATGTAGGAAAATCCTTTTTTAAAAAAAATCTTTTTAGTTATTCAGTCATGTCTGAATCTTTGATCCTCTATGGAATGGAGCCTGCCAGGCTCTCCGTCCATGGAATTCTCCAGACAAGCTATTAAGTATGATTATAATAAGAAAAGCAACAAAAAGCAAATCAAAGAAACAGCTTCTTCTCTGCAACCCCCTCCAGTGTTCTTGCCTGGAGAATCCCATGGACAGAGGAGCCTGGTGGGCTGCAGTCCATGGGGTCACAAAGAGTTGGACACGACTGAACAACTAACACTTTCTGCAACAGTGAGAGCAGCAGGTTGACAACCAAGAACGAATGAAGTCAGGACCACATAGAGGGGAAAGAGGTATGGGCACTGTAATAGGCAGAACTGTTGCTTTCTAGTCCTCTTGGTTAATAGACAATGGCTGTCAAAGGGACATTATTCCCCTTCCACCCAAGTGAGTCATTTGCTGAGCCACCAATTACGTGCCACAACAGGTGTTAGCTACACTCCTTCTTTGTTCTTATTGAATCGTTGCATCAATGCTATGAAGTAAGTACTATTGTTAATTTCGTTTTACGGACGAGAAACTGTGCCTTGGGGAAATTAAGTAATTTCCCTAGGATCACATTGCTAGTGGTGGCTCATGCGATATTTACAATCAGGTCCAAGACCCAGTTCTGAGAACTGGCAGTTGGTGACCTAATTCTTCATCAGTGCAAACAGTCACAATAAAGTGAACGATTCGTAGTTCAAACACTACTGGTGAATGGCCAGAACTAGTACCCAAACAGGGAGCTGAGGACCCGAATCTGCTGTAAAGATAGAGTGAAAAATGCCTATTTATTGAATATGAATATAGTGTTGTAATGAATATGACGACTCTTTAAACTTTGATGTTTGCACCAACCTCTCTATGTTCCATAGGGAAAAGGGAAGTTTTGCACTAATTCCCCAAGTCCTTAGACTTTTCAGAGCAAGAATAAATTAAGAAGCAGAGAACACACCTTCCCTGCATTGAATTCAGTGGAAGATGGACTCAGCTGCATGCATCATCTTCTTAAAGGCACAGCAGCTGTGTTGACAAAGTGGGTCAAGACCCTCAGGCTGGTTTTGCGCTAGTATTTTTCCTAACCCTTTTTGCAAAGAGAGGGCAGGCCATGAAGACTGCTGATGTAGGCTTGGGGCAGATGAACAGATCAAGATGGTGATGCTGAAAGCTTGACCTCTGTGAACCAGCTCTGAATCCAATCTCAAAGACAGAATTTTGGGTGAAACAGAAAAGAGTAGCTTTATTGCTTTGCCCGGAAAAGGGGGACACAGAGGTCTCCTGCTCTGAAAAACTGTATGTCCTGACCCTGGAGGATTTGCTGAGGAGTTTTATAGCAATGGTTCAAGGTAGGTGGAGGGATCGGTGGCTGCTGACAAGATTAGGGTATATAGAGGGCCTCCACGCCTTTAGTCTAGTCTCAGGTGATCTTCTTGATGAACTGATGAGCTTCTTTGGTTCCTTTAATGTAACCTCAGTTCAGTTCAGTTCAGTTACTCAGTCGTGTCCGACTCTTTGCAACCCATGAGTCGCAGCATGCCAGGCCTCCCTGTCCATCCACCAACTCCCGGAGTTCACCCAAACTCACGTCCATCGAGTCGGTGATGCCATCCAGCCATCTCATCCTCTGTCATCCTCTTCTCCTCCTGCCCCCAATCCCTCCCAGTATCAGAGTCTTTTCCAATGAGTCAACTCTTCGCATGAGGTGGCCAAAGTACTGGAGTTTCAGCTTTAGCATCAGCCCTTCCAAAGAACACCCGTGAGATGAGTGCAATTGTGTGGTAGTTTGAGCATTCTTTGGCATTGCCTTTCTTTGGGATTGGGAAGAAAACTGACCTTTTCCAGTCCTGCTGAGTTTTCCAAATTTGCTGGCATGTTGAGTGCAGCACTTTTACAGCATCATCTTTCAGGATTTGAAAGAGCTCAACTGGAATTCCATCACTTCCGCTAGCTTTGTTCATAGTGATGCTTTCTAAGGCCCACTTGACTTCGCATTCCAGGATGTCTGGCTCTAGGTGAGTGATCACACCATGATGATTATCTTGGTTGTGAAGATCTTTTTTGTACAGTTCTTCTGTGTATTCTTGCACCTCTTCCTAATATCTTCTGCTTCTGTTAGGTCCATACAATTTCAGACCTTTATTGAGCCCATCTTTGCATGAAATGTTCCCTTGGTATCTCAGTGTAACTTCAGGTAGTCTTATCTGGTATGAAGAATGCTGACATCTTAAAGAGCTTGTTGTTATGTGTATCGCTTCAGGTGGAACCAGGACCCTGCCCTATGATTTGCTGACTGCACTCCCCTTGTCTTTGCAGCCCTTCCTGTCCCTGATTAGCAACTGTTTCAATCTGCCCTTTAGAACTCAGGGAAAATCTTGGGTCCTGCTTGGTTTTAGTGGTGACACAGGCAATTGCAGGTGGAATGCATGGGTGGACCAGGCTTTCCTTGCCTCCTCGTCTCTCCCCTAGCACAGACGTATATTGCGTTAGGAGGGACATTGCAACAGAGTTTGGCTTATTTATCACTGCGGCAACACCTAGAAGACTGGCTGCAGTGAAGGTGAGAATTGAGGCTGAGAAAAATGGATGATGTAAACAGTTTGAGAACTTCCAGCTAAACCTGTCTCATAGGACACGTATCATACTTTATTGTCAGTTCACTCTTAGCAGAGAAAGGACCTTCTGGTTTGCTACTTCCTCTCTCTAGTCTTACTCTTTTTGTATTTCTGGTGCCTAGTAAAGTGCCTGGCACAAAATGGGTATTTACTTAAGGCTGACCAACTCAGCCTTAAGTAAACTTAGAGTAAACTTGCTTTAAGTAAACTTAACTCAGAGTAAAGTAACTAAACTTTAAACTTACCTAAAGACCAACTCAACTCAGAGGGAGACCCTAGAGGAAGGCTTTAAGACCATTTGGAAAATGGCCTTTCTGTTGGGTAGACCATGTCCTAGAAAAGGGAGGAACTGCTGGATAAGGTCTGGGATGTATCAAGCTCCAGCTGGGGGCAGTTTTCAGAGGTGGCTTTAGGTGGACTCTGAATATGCTGAGGCTGGAGTCTGTGAGAACTTCCTATTGAGGAGGAAAATTCTACCAGCTAGATTGGGAGAGAGGAGGTAAGAACCGGCTCCAAAAGTTAAGAGTGGAAGAAGTACAGTCTGGAAATGCAGCTGATGTTGTTACCAAACTCAGGCTCAGCTACTCCCACTCAATAAGCCAATCTGAAAGACAGGTTTTGGGTAAAGGAAAAATAGCTTTATTTTAAGGAAGGCTGTAATGTGGGGAGAGGTGGAGATTCCTGTCCAAAAGAACCAATTCCCCACTCCCCAAATTTTAGCCAGGATTTATATAAGAAGTGAAGTAAAAGTGGCTGCAGGCTGCGTACTGGGAGTAGGCACACTTTTGGAGATGTGTATGTTAATAGCATTGGAACTAGAGTGTAGTCATTGCAATTGTTCAGGTCAGCACATCTGTTCTAGGAGGGTGGTTGTATATTTCTGGAAATATAAGAACAAAGACAGAGCAGAACAGGCAAAACAAAACAGGAGCTAATCCATCAAACCTTAGAGCTGTGTTTAGCTGTTAACAAGCCCTTCATTCTAAAGTAATGTTTTTCTCTAAAAATTCAAATGGCCTCCAGCCAGTAATGCTTTAGGTAGAATTTACAGTGGAGGGCAAAAATAATCAGGGGTTACAGAATACTATCAGATTGGGCAGCCTGGTGGAGAACCCATTCTGGAGGCTTCCAGCCATTACCTGGAGAGAACACATCCACCCCTCCAAGAGCAGATGCTATAGAAACACTCTGGACCCAGATGTCATGTTCTTCATCTGGACTAACTTTTTTTTAACTTGCCCTCAGCACAGTCCCATTGATCCCACCCTTTATTTGCATCTGCTTTAAGGGTGTCAAGGGTGGTACAGATGGTAAAGAGTCTACCTGCAATGTAGGAGACCCAGGTTCGATCCTTGGATTGGGAAGATCCCCTGGAGAAGGGAACAGCTACCCACTCCAGTATTCTTGCCTGGAGAATTTCACTGACAGAGCAGCCTGGTGGGCTACAGTCCATGGGATCGATCACCTAATCGCATAGAGCTGGGCATGACTGACTAACATACACACATAAGGGTGTCGTGCTTCCCGGGTGGCTCAGGTAGTGAAGAATCTGCCTGCAGTGTAGATTTCAAGTTCAGTTCTTAGGTAGGAAAGACCCCTTGGAGAAGGAAATGGCAACCCACTCCAATATTCTTGCCTGGAGAATTCCATGGACAGCGGAGCCTGGCGGGTTACATTCCATGGGGTCACAAAGAGTTGGACACAACTGAACGACTGATACTTTCACTTCTTTAAGAGTGTCAAGCCAGGCCTTTAAATTCCTCTGGATGATTTAAAGCGGACGGTCTCCCAGAAAGAGAGGTTTTTTTCTTTTCCAGAACTTTCCTCTAGACTTCATTTCCAAGCAGAGCTGTGGTCCTGAAGCAAGGCCCTCCAGTCTGGACTTGCCCAGGAACGATGAAGAGCTGGGCCAGCCATACCTGCCCTGCCCTTGTCCAACCTGTGTGCCTCCTTCTGCAGCAATTGCATGTGCCAAGAACAGCCAGGAGTTTCCCGCAGAGCCAGAGCCTTGCGGGGGAATTCCACCAAGTGGTTATAATACACCCTTAGGTTCCCAGGGAGAAATGTAGCCTGTCTGGAATATGTTCATCCTCCTGCGTTCAGCAGAGCTCCTCGGAATGTCTCCCTCATCCACGAGTGCCCCCGAAAGGGGTCCTGCCTCCCTTTCTCATTCCCATCACTCTCTCCCATTCCCCAGCCCCAGGATACATGGCCTTAGCCTGAACATCACAATTGCCGCTAGGGAACAAGTGAGCAGAGAGGCTGCTCCAGATGAAATTATTCCTTTTAGTTCCAGCGATGTGGCCCTCAAGCAGAATTCTGACTGCTGGGCTGACTCCAGGTTTGACCAGCTCAGAGTCAAGACTTGGACTTCTTGCTCTACTGTCTGGCTCAAGGGGGCTGGAATGACGACTCTCATGTATATCTCTCTCATAGGACGTGGGGTGAGGGGACACAGCTAAGGCCTGTTTGTTTTCTCCTTTAAGTTGCTACAGCGTCTGAAATTCCCTTGAATTTTCCAGTGCTTTAAAAAGATAACCTGGGGAGGATTAAGAAAACAATCATGGATGTATACCTTTCGTGTATCAGTCAGTCAGAAGCTTCTTCATAATACCCAGCCGAGGTCCAAGATTCCTGGAGGAAGAGGTGCTTCTGGAAGATGTGAATGAACTGAGGAGGCCAGGAGAATGGCCCAGATGACCAGGATTGGCCTGTTTCTCCCAGGCAAGGCAGTTTTGTCTCTACCTTCTATTCTGTGCATGGCTAAAGGCTCCTCTGAGAGAAGGCCCTAGAAGCAGTTCTCAAAGTGCAGTTCCCAACCTTGTGGTGGTCCTAGAGAGTCTTGCAGGTGGTCTGCAGACTGGTTCAAATTACACGGATGTGGTTCCTTGGTATAATACTCCACCCTTGGGCTCCAAATGATGCTGGAGTGTTAAATCTGAGGTGCCCAATTCTAGGGGAGGGATTGCCGTATCTCATAGTCATCATCATCCTTGTTATTATAGAACATGTCAGAAGTTTGGCCTTTGACATTCTTTCATTGGATGCTGCTGCTAAGTCGCTTCAGTCGTGTCTGACTCTGTGTGACCCCATAGACGGCAGCCCACCAGGCTCCTCTGTCCAAAGGATTCTCTAGGCAAGAATACTGGAGTGGGTTGCCATTTCCTTCTCCTTCATTGGATGAACTTTTATCAAATATCTTTTTTCTGTGTACTGTGTTAGGATAGGAGACAAACTAAGAAGACAGTGCCCTCGTTTTTCAAAAGAGCTTATTTACCCTAAAAGATGCGTGAGCAACACAATAATGACTGACAACATGGAACAATTCTCTAAATACTGCAGAGGAATGCAGAGTGCTGTGGGGACACGACCAGTGTTTGCCGGTGGCAAGGACACCTTCCCCGAGCAGGTGACTTTCGGCAAAGATTTGAAGGCTACCATGCAGCTGAGAAGGCAGACTTCTCAGGAGGCCAGAGGCGATGACCTACTCTGGGCAACATGTAGAATAAACTTGCTGAACTCCACTCCTTCCTTCCTTCATTCAGAAACCGGGTTTTCAAAGAAGCATCCTTGATTTGAGACCTACAGGATACATCGTATATATGACATCTGGAGATGGAGGAGGGGTTGGTGTCCTAGACGCAGGGAGCCAGCAGAATCAAAGAAAGTGGGAAGGGGGTTCAGTTCAGAGTATATGAAGAGGAAGGGAGAAGTTAGGGTAGAGTCAGACTTTCTTGCCTCTTGGCCAACCAACCACCTCATCCTATCAACTCCAACTTCTTAGATGTCTTTTCTTTCCCTCTTTTTTTTAAAAAAAATGTATTATTTACTCGACTGCAGTAGGACTTAGTTGCGGCACACGGGATCTTCAATCTTCGTTGTGGCGAGCAGGATCTTAAATGGTGGCCTGTGGGATCTAGTTCCCTGATGAGGGGTCAAATCCAGGCCCCCTGCTTAGGACTGTGGACTCAGCCACTAGACCCCCAGGGACGTCCTCAGTTCCACCTTCTAAACGTGATGCATCAGGGCGGAGCTCAGAATTCAGGTCCTGTCTGTCCACGGCTTGCAGTCCTTGTGGCCCCTGCCTGGTTCATTCAGAACCCCTGCCTCATATTTCTTTGGCTCCCCTCTCAGCTGGTCTCCCTGCCTCTGCTCTTCCCTTCTAATTCATCATCCACACCATCAGTGCAGTAGTTTCCCTAAAAGGCACGTTGGACTTTGTCCTTTTCCCTACATGACGTATCTCCGTGGTTCACCGTCATTTCAGGGTTGTCCTTGACTCTGAGAATGGCTTACACAGGGGGCTTTGGGACCCTGCCTCTGTCTACCTCCTTCGCTGTGTGTCCACTGCTGCCACCTTGCACGCTGCTCTTGCTGCATCAAACCTCAAGTGTGCACATCGCTTCATGCCTCTGGGCCTTTGCATGTGCTGTTACCTCCCTCTGGAAACCCTTCTGCATCTAGTCCTCTTAGAAGCTCATTCATCTGATTCAACTTGTTCATCCTTTAAAGTGAAAGTGAGTGAAGTCACTCAGTCCTGTCTGACTCTTCGTGACCCCATGGACTGTAGCCTATCAGGCTCCCTGTCCATGGGATTTTCCAGGCAAGAGTGCTGGAGTGGATTGCCATTTCCTTCTCCAGGGGATCTTCCTGACCCGGAAATCAAACCTGGGTCTCCCACATTGCAGGCAGACGCTTTACCTTTAAATGTGGATTCAAATACCACCCCCCTCAACCTTCCCATACAGAGTTAACCACTGCGGTTACTTAATTATATTTATAGTGGTACTCTTATCAGTCTGCTGCTGGCATGAGCTCTTCACAGAAGGCTCTTCTGCCAAATGCTGAGCAGCTATAGAACAAGAACTGAGTTAATTCATTTTCACAGCTCCGATCTCTAGCGAGGGTTGGGCTCTTCATGAAACACACAGCTGAGTCAAGCTAGGCCGGGGCTCTGGGCACTCAGTTCTTACACTCATCACCTAGGCAACTGTAAAAATACCCACATCCAGGCACCACCTGAGGTCAGTGAAACCAGGATCTCTAGGGGTGTGGCTGGGTAGGTTTATTTGCTTTAAAGCGCCCAAGTGAGAGGGGGAGGGATAAATTAGGAGTTTGAGATCAACAGGTACACTACTATATATAAAATAGATAACCAACAAGGACCTACTATATAGCAAGACAACTGTACTCAGTCTTTTGTAATAACCTGCAAGGGAAAAGGATCTGGAAAAAAATATGTTTGTGCATCACTTTGCTGTGCACCCGAGACACAACACTGCAGATCAGCCATACTTAAACTAAAAACAATAAGTTTTTAAAAAAGGCTCACAGGTGATTCTAATGTGAAGCCAAGCTTGAGAATTACTGGGGAGGAAAAGCTGAGGAGTCTCAGAATCAGATCTGAGTCCTAGGCTCTAACACCGAGTCTCTGCAGTTGTTACTCACTCTCTCAGTTGTGGCCGATTCATTGTGACCCCATGCAGCCACTGAACCACTGCAGGATCTTGAGCAAATCGGGTGTTCCTCTGGCTTCATTTTCTCATCTGTAAACTGGGAATTCTGAGTCAGATTTCAAATGCCCATTCCACATCCCTGACCCTGGCCAGTGTTGGGGTGGGGGTGTAGGGAGTAGTTCTCAGCCACTGCTGTGTTCTGCTCTTTACCTGATGGATGGGTGGGGGAATGAGTAGCCACTTTTGATCAGCCCTGGACTCTTTCTCCTCTGCTCTCCCTCTGCCAGTGGGCTTGAGTTTGCTGTTAGCCAACCTTTCTAGGAAGCTGGGAGCGGTTCTGGCAGCAGCCAGGCTCCCTACGAGATCACACTGTGGAGCTGAAGAGGGATCGCAGAGAGCCATGGACTAGGGCTGCCTTCATGTCACTGCAGATGGTTTCTTTCAAGATGAATAGGCTGTCCCTGCCGCGTTTTCTTTTCAAAATGTCATGCTGTATTTTTGAAAGCACATGAAGAAATAAATAAAGTGTTAACAGTAAAAAATAAATAAAAGTTGGACTTCCCTTGTGTTTTGCTGATTGATCTGGAGGGGTGGGACTCAGGGTGGGGAGGAGTCCCCACTCAGGGACTCAGGGTGGGGAACTTCACTGCTGTGACATGTGGGCTGCCAGGTCCAGCGTATGGAGATTCTCCAATACGCAGTCACATAGAGGACAAGAACAGCCTCTTGTAGCCCCTGCTAACAGTTTCTGTTATCGGCCATCCACCGTGTTCTGATCACAGAGGAGACTTTGTCTTACAGTAATGAGCAAAGACAGAGTCCATGATGCCTCCATTTTCATTCGAAATAAATCATGTCAGCCTGGCCCGCAGTCAATATGAATTTGATGTCTAGCAAATAAAAGCAGCTCTAACTTGAGCAGACACAATCCATTACCCTGCCATCTGTTGTGTCCTGGTTTCCATATAGGGATAATAAAAAGATAGGAGTTTCCTGAAAGCTTGGCATTTTGGGTGCAGGGGAAAACACGCTACCTCTGTGTGTGTGCTCCACCGTTCAGTCACGTTCAACTTTTTGCAACCCTGTGGACTGTAACCCACTAGGCTCCTCTGCCTACAGGATTTTCCAGGCAAGAATACTGGAGTGGGTTGCCATTTCTTCCTCCAGGGAATTTCCTGACCCAGAGATCAAACCCACATCTCCTGCACTGCAGGTGGCTTCTTTACCACTGAGCCACCTGGTAATCCACCTGCAATGCAGGAGATCCAGGAGATTAGGGCTTGATCCCCTGCAGGAGGAAATGGCAACCCACTCCAGTTTTCTTGCCTGGAAAATCCCATAGATAGAGAAGCCTGGTGGGCTACAGTCCATAAGGGTCCCAAAGAATTGGACATGACTGAGCGACTGAGCACGCTGAGCACATCTAACAAATAAAAGCAGCTCTAACTTGTTTATCAGACACAATCCATTACCCTGCCATCTGTTGTGTCCTGGTTTCAATATAGGAATAACAAAAAGATAAGGGTTTCATGAAAGCTTGGCATTTTGGGTGCAGGGGAAAACACACTGCCTTGAAAAGACACGAAACTACTCTCTTGGATTAAATACCGTGAAACCAGCCTTGGCTACATATGCTGAGTTGTCTCATTTGTCTCATTTTCTATTATTTTATATTTTTCATGACAATTAGGTAAAAGAAACAAAACTACTTTTTATTTTCCAGTTATCTGTCATTTTTTTAGGATTATCAGCTCCTAGCCCTGGTTTCACATTAGAATTCTCTGGGAAGCTTTGAAAATGTACTGATGCTGAGACTGCCCATCCCCGCTTCCAGATCCTGATGTAACTAACTGATCTAGGGTAGGGTCCAGGTTCCTATAACTGTGAAAGTTCCCTGGATGATTCTAATTTGTAGTCAGGGTGAGAACCACTGCACCAAGCACGTAGAGCTTGGTCTGCCCTTCCTTTATGAAGTAATTTATAGAGGTTGAATATACTCTTGTGAATCGGTCTTTGAAATTCAGCATTTATTGCACTGTGGTGAGTAGATACTATGAGGGATATGAGATGGGCATAACCAGATTCTTGCCTTCCAGAAATTACAATTTAGTTTTTTTCCCCTCTGTATCTTATTAGCACTGAAGTTTATTATCTAAAAAAACAAAAATCTTAAAAAGCAACTAAATCAAAACAAACACTAACCTCCCTGTAGCTATTTGGCAAAATTTCCATAAGTATTAAAATATGCATACTTTGTGCTCAAGAGATTCCACTTCTAGGCATTTATACTGAAGACACTATTAAGGATATACATGATGAGAATGTTTGTTGGAACATTTTTTATTCCAGGGAAATGTTGGAAGTTCAGGGGGATTGGCAAATAAAATGGTAGGACATCCATATCTTCTCGAACACTATGCCTAATGAAAAATGATAATGCAGAAGATTTTTAATGGATTAAAAAAAAGGTCTACAATATTCTAAAAAAAAGAAAAACACAGACTCTAGAACAACTTCTTACTGAAGTAAAAGAATAATCATACTTACAGGGAAAAAAGTCTTGAGATGAGAGATTCCAAATGTTGGCAGGAGCTATCTCTGGGCTGTGGGACCGCAGGTGATTTTACTGTTTGTCTTAAGAAGAAGCTGTAAAGCAGGACTTGGATAACTAAGTGAGGCTGGCCAGGATTAAGAGTCAGAGACTTCTCTGAGGCAAGTCGAATTCCTAACAGTTGATGTTCTATAGTGGGGATCCCACTCAGAATCACAGCTCTCTCCTTGCTAGATTGGAGGCGGCCTCACCCCTCTCCTCTCTGCAGTGCCAGAGTATGAGATCATGGGCTGCCTCACGACACAATCGTTGCTGTGAGCAGGGTGACTGCAGGATTGCAACACAGGAGAGTTTATGTGTGGATGAAAGGGTGGGTAAGCAGGCTGGGGGCCTTATCTTGAGGATGCTAGCACCCTATACCTTGGATCATACACTTTAGATAAATAGTTTTTTTTTTAAGCAGGTGTCTTCATTCACATTTTACATAAGATTGTGAAAATATCGATTGTCTCTGTTATACACTTTATTTTTATCATACTTTGGAGGCCTGGAGAGAACTAAGAGATTTTGTCTAGCAGGGTACAAGCAGGAAATCGAAATCACCCAGAGTGTTTATAGAGGGAATTGACTGGGGAGAACTGGTTTTACAAGTGATGGATGAGACGAGAAATCAGCCAGAGGCCAAGGGGACAACTGGAAAATTAGTAGTCTTTGGATGTCACTACCATCCTTAGTTTGGAGGGACCATGGAAGGGAGGAGGTGAATTCTCAGATGCTAGAGGCAGGGGTCACCCCAAATACAAAGATGGCCACTGCTGTCAGTGCAGAAAAACAGTAAGAAATGACAGGGGAACCTTCCTGCCCTAGAGAGCAGGTGGGAAAGTGGGAGGAATGGAGCTGAGGTCATTCAGGCCAGACTGTGTTACGTAAATGAGCCGAAGAACTCTGCGTATTGGCCCCTGGATGGTTTATTCACTGCAGGCTGGACCCATTAGCTCAAAAGTTAGCCTGCACCAAACTCAAATTTTTACATACCTGCTTATTTTTAAAACAACCCAGACAAGTAGTTAGTTAAGCCTTTTAGAGCCTGTCTGCTTTGCGTATCCCGTGAAACCTCATCTAGCATCTGCTTTCCATTGATAAGATAGAGCCTTGTGGTGATACGACCCCAAGGTGCCACTTCCCTTGGCCTTGTCTGTCCAGGGACTCCCCACCATGCTGCTGAGAGACATCTCGTAGACCTGTAAGCCCCCTCTCAGAGCCCCCTCCCCATGCCCTCTTTCTCTTCGGGACAGTGGCCCCCTACCATAAGCTTCTGGATGGTCTTCCCATCTCATGCAAACCAGTCAGGGCACTGCTCAATAAAGCTTCTATTTCCCCCCCCCAGCAATGTTCTTTATTTATTTTTTAATTTGTATTTTTAAAACGTGTTTTATTGAGGTATAGTTGATTTACAATGTTATGTTAATTTCTGCTGTACAGCTTGCATGGTAATGCCTCTGGCGGTCACAGCTTTCCTTGCGTGCATGCTAAGTTACTTCAGTCATGTCTTACTCTCTGTGACTCTATAGACTGTAGCCCACCAGGCTCTTGTCTCCATGGGATTCTCCAGGTAAGAATACTGGAGTGGGTTGCCATGCCTTCCTCCAGGGGATTTTCCTGACCCAGGGATTGAACCCAAGTCTCTGTGTCTCTGGCACTGGCAAGTAGGTTCTTTACCACCTGAGAAGCCCTTAGCTTTCCCTGATCAGCCCCAAATCTCTTGAACCCTTTCCACATTGGCCTAGAGATTGCAAAAGGGAACTAAAACCCTCTCTGGTCATCCCTTGGCGTCTCCACTGGTTTCAAAGAGCAAGTGACATACTGCTGCACTGATAGAAACAAACTTACATGTAAGTTTCATCATTCAGTTGAACTGTATAAATTGCCAATATTCATCCAGTTGTGACCCGTAAAAATAGCTGTGTTGGGACTTCCCTGGTGGTCTAGAGATGAAGACTCCACACTCCCAATACAGGGGGCCTGGATTCAATCCCTGGGCAGGGAACTAGATCCTACATGCTTCACCTCAGACTTGGTGCAGCCAAATAAATAAATATTTTAAAATTAGATGCTAATTATTTTTAAAAATAGCTATGTTATATGTACCTTATAACATATAATGTATGTTAAGTATAAGTATCTTATATTTTGGAGTAGACCCCTCTCAATCCCATCAGTCTCAAAAACCTGTTTCTATTCCATTCACTCACTCACTGCTACTCCTAAGTCGCGTCAGTCATGTCCGACTCTGTGCGACCCCATAGACAGAAGCCCACCAGACTCCCCCGTCCCTGGGATTCTCCAGGCAAGAACACTGGAGTGGGTTACCATTTCCTTCTCCAATGCATGAAAGTGAAAAGTGAAAGTCAGTCGTGTCCGACTCTTCGCGACGCCATGGGCTGCAGCCTACCAGGCTCCTCCATCCATGGAATTTTCCAGGCAAGAGTACTGGAGTGGGGTGCCATTCATTCACGTAACCACCCAATAAATACTTATTGTGTGGCTACCTGTGTGACAGGGTGTTCGCTTACCTGTTTCTTTACTAGTCTCCTCTTTAATACAAGGCCCTGTCTTCTCTTGCCCAGGCCACTGCTTGCAGACTCTACTGTGTCCCCAAATAACCAGGAATGCAGATTCCTAGGTCTCTCCATTGAATTCAGACACAGAGATCTAGGGCACAGTTAAAATGATGCTTCTTCATTTTAAATCAGCTTCCAGGGTGTTCTAAGATGGGTGCATGCTTGGACCCTTCAAGAAAGGCTATTTTCTTCCACGGTGCTGCCTGAGTGTTCTTTCTTTCTAAAATGATATTCTTTGTCCCTCCCCAGCTTAAAATACTATCGGTTTTCCAGTTGACTACAAGATGAATTGAAGAAAGTAGGGAAAACCACTAGACCATTCAGGTATGACCTAAATCAAATCCCTCACGATTATACAGTGGAAGTGACAAATGGATTCAAGGGATTAGATCTGATAAGAGTGCCTGAAGAACTATGGACTGAGGTTCATGACATTGTACAATAGGCAGTGATCAAGACCATCCCCCCAAAAAAGAATGCAAAAAGGCAAAATGGCTGTCTGAGGAGGCCTTACAAATAGCTGAGAAAAGAAGAGAAGCTAAAGGCAAAGGAGAAAAAGGAAAGATATACCCATTTGAATGCAGAGTTCCGAAGAATAGCAACAAGAGATAAGAAAGCCTTCCTCAGTGATCAGCGCAAAGAAATAGAGCGAAAAAATAGAATGAGAAAGACTAGAAATCTCTTCAATAAAATTAGAGATACCAAGGGAACATTTCATGCAATGATAATCACAATAAAAGACAGAAACAGTATGGACCTAACAGAAACAAAAGAGATTAAGAAGAGGTGGCAAGAATACATGAAGGAACTATACATAAAAATATCTTAATGACCCAGATAACCACAATGGTGTGGTCACTCACCTAAAGCCAGACATTCTGGAATGTGAGGTCAAGTGGGCCTTAGAAAGCATCACTACGAACAAAGCTAGTAGAGGTGATGGAATTCCAGATGAGCTATTTCAAATCCTAAAAGATGATGCTATGAAAGTGCTGCACTCAATATGCCAGCAAACTTGGAAAACTCAGCAGTGGAAAAGGTCAGTTTTCATTCCAATCCCTAAGAAAGGCAATGCCAAAGAATGTTCAAATTACTACACAGTTGCACTCTCTCACATGCTGGCAAAGTAATGCTCAAAATTCTCCAAGCCAGGCTTCAGCAGTACGTGAACCAAGAACTTCCAGATGTTCAAGTTGGATTTAGAAAAGGCAGAGGAACCAGAGATCAAATTGCCAACATCCGTTGGATCATAGAAAAAGTAAGAGAGCTCTAAAAAAAGATATGAAAGTGAAAGTTGCTCCGTTGTGTCCGACTCTTTGCAACCCCATGGACTATACAGTCCATGGAATTCTCTAGACCAGAATACTAGAGTGGGTAGCCTTTCCCTTTTCCAGGGGATCTTCCCAACCCAGGGATCAAACCCAGGTCTCCCTCATTGCAGGCTTATTCTTTACTGGCTGAGCCACAGTTGACCATGCCAAAGCCTTTGACTGTGTGGATCATAACAAACTGTGGAAAATTCTTTAAGAGATGGGAATACCAGACCACATTACCTGCCTTCTGAGAAATGTGTATGCAGGTCAAAAAGCAGCAACAGAACCAGACATGGAACAGCAGACTGGTTCGAAATTGGGAAAGGAATACATCAAGGCCATATATTGTCACCTTGCTTATTTAACTTATATGCAGAGTATATCATGCAAAATGCTGGGCTGGATGAAGCACAAGCTGGAATCAAGGTTGCCAGGAGAAATATCAGTAACCTCAGATTTGCAGATGACACCACCCTTACGGCAGAAAGTAAAGAGGAACTAAAGAGCCTTTTGATAAAATGAAAGAGGAGGGTGAAAAAGCTGGCTTAAAACTCAACATTCAAAAAACAAAAATCATGGCATCCGGTCCCGTCACTTCATGGCAAATAGATGAGGAAGCAATGGAAACAGTGAGACTTTATTTTGGGGGGCTCCAAAATCACTGCAGATGGTGACTGCAGCCATGCAATTAAAAGACACTTGCTCCTTGGAAGAAAAGCTATGACCAACCTAGACAGCATATTGAAGAACAGAGACATTACTTTGCCAACAAAGGTCAGTCTAGTCAAGGCTATAGCTTTTCTAGTAATCATATATGGCGTGAGAGTTGGACCGTAAAGAAAGCTGAGCGCCGAAGAATTGATGCTTTTGAACTGTGATGTTGGAGAAGACTCTTGAGAGTCCCTTGGACTGCAAGGAGATCCAACCAGTCCATCCTAAAGGAAATCAGTCCTGAGTATTCATTGGAAGGACTAATGCTGAAGCTGAAGCTCCAATACTTTGGCCACCTGATGCGAAGAACTGACTCATTGGAAAAGACCCTGATGCTGGGAAAGATTGAGGGTGAGAGGAGAAGGGGCTGACAGAGGATGAGATGGTTGGATGGCATCACTGACTTGGTGGACATGAGTTTGAGCAAGCTCTGTGTGTTGGTGATGGACAGGAAGGCCTGGTGTGCTGTAGTCCATGGGTGGCAAAGAGCTGGACATGACTGAATGACTGAACTGAACAAAGTGAAGCCCAGATTCTTCAGGCAGCAGGGAAGACCCACCCTGATTGGCTTCTGCCCCACTGTTTGGGTTGTCCTCCTGCCTCTTCACTTCTCCAAGAACACATGCTCCTGTTCTCCTGGACGCTTGCTGTTCCCCAAACACCCACCTCTGGGTTCCCCACCCCTCTGCCTGGAAACCTGTCTCATCTGGTCCACACTTGTAAGCCAGACCAACCAAGTGGCAGCCTCTAATAAAGAGGCACCTCCTTCTTTTCTAGGTCTCCTCTCTTCCTGTTCTGCCGGCTCTGACTCTTTACCTCTGTTGCCAACAGATCTAGACTTTGTTGGTGATGACCTCCCAGCTCTTCAAAGGTCTAGGCTGGCACCCCTCCCCGGCTCTCCCCACTCCTTGTTGAGTTTGACTCTAAGGTTCATGGCCCAGGCCCTGGAGGGGTTCATTCTGGTTCCAGGCAAGCAGAGATTCAATAGCGCTGGCTTTTCTCTCTCACCTGAAACACTCTTTCCTCACAGCCAGAGGCGTTTTCCATGACTTAGTTCAAAAGCCATGTCCTTGGGACTTCCTTGGCCGTCCAGTGGTTAAGAATCCATGCTTCCGTTGTAGAAGCATGGTTTGATCCCTAATCAGGAACTAAGATCCCACATGCCATATAATGCGGAAAAAAAAAAAAAGGTCATGTTCTCAAAGATACCCTTTCCTGTGTTCCCGGGAAGAACTAGCCACTCCTTTCTCTGGGCTCCCTGGTACTCTGTGCAGACTTGGAACTGCCCTTATCGTATTGATGTGCATGATTACCTACTCCTTGGGGCCAGGAACTTATCTTAATAGACCTGCTACTGTGCCAGGTGTTCAGTGCGTGCTTCCTAAATGTTTGTGCCAAGAACAGAGGCTTGTTGACTTCCACTGTGCCCCAGGTTGACACCCTGGGTTCATATGCTGGTTACCTAGGGGACACCAACCACAAATTGCACCATCAGTAACAGAACAAAGTGTAGAAATGTGCAAATCCTAACGCAGCTGTGGTTCTTTCTTCCTGGGCTCGTTCAGATCTCTTAGATGAATTTATGGCCTTGTTCTTCATGGTTACCTTATTAATTATTTTCTATACTGCATACTTTGACATTGCTGCTGAACATCACCTGACCTTAGGAATTAGTTCACCTTCTTAAGAGTTGGGCACTCTCAGAGTGCTATTCCCAGATGACAGTTATTATGACTCCCTCTGCAACTTATTAATAATCGTAAGCAGGAAGAAGCTTAGCAATGTTTAATACAGGTGTTGTTAAAACCCAATACATAATCCTCACAGATGAACACAGCAAACCTTATTCTCATGGTTAATTTCAACTTTTTCTGTTATTACTCAGCTCACTTTATTACTCATCTCACCTGTGAAAGCCTAGAAATCTGTGTCAGGACAGGTTACATCTCATCTGAGGGTTGTTTTTGTTGGCTTTACCAGGAAGAGCTCATTATAGAAGTTTTACTTGTGACTTGATCCCACAGCATGCCCTCTAAGGACAGTGCTGGGCTGCAGTGAATACTGTAAAGTTGAAAATTCATGAGAGGTGTGAAATGTATACCCAGGTCTCCACTTGAATTTTTTTTCTTTTCTGTTTGGCTGCGTGGCATGCGGATCTTAGTTCCCTGACCAGGGACCAAACCCATGCTCCTCATAGTGGAAGCTCACAGTTGTAACCACTAGACCACCAAGGAAGTCCCTCGATCTCCGCTTGACATGCAACACCCAAACATGAGACAAACAGGTAATGGCCAGCATTATCTTAGACAATGATTTGATATTTAGGAGCAAGGACTAACTGTGGCTTAGAGATGGGGATATTCACCATCTTCTGAAAGTAATCCAGATAATATCAGAAAGATTTTTGGTGATACTTTTTAATTTTAAAGGCATTGTCTCATTTATTCTCTGCAGAGTTATAAACTCTGCTTGTGTGCAAGGAAAACAAAATTAATCATTTTGACCAGGATCACAAGAAATAGGAACTTTGTAGGTAGGTTTCCAGCTTTACACATGAAGTGGATTCTGTTTCCTGTGGAACAGCTAGGTGTGTCAGCTGGATTGTTATGGCCTAAGTCACGGGTTTGTGTCCAGCTGGCTCACTTAGCCACCTGAAAATGTTTCTTCATTTCTTCCAGTATACATGGTTTCACAAATATGTCATTGGTGTTTTAGCACTCACAACTTATTGAACATCTGTTTTATGCCAGGCTCTGTGCTTGGTGCAGGAAATGCAGTCTCACCCTCAATTAACTCAGAATTTAGTAGCAAAGACAAACAAGGAAATACGATGTGATAAGGAATTTGACAGAGGTATACTCTGGCATAAATAGAGCCAGGCGAAGCATATATAATTCAGAAGGAGCATTGAGGTCAGCAAAAGCTCCTGGGACTCTCCTGATCACACAGATCTTGAAAGCTAATTAGCCAGGCTAGTAGGGGATAGCCAGGGGAAAGCCATTGTAGGAAGAAGGACAGCATGTGTGAACACGCATCATTGTGAAAAAAGCATGGCAGATTTGGGCAATAGTGAATGGTCTGGCTTGGTGAGAGCTTAGAGTAGACAAAGTGAGGTGCAAGAGTTAGGAGGGTCCAAAATTACAGTGGCCTTAGAGTCCATGCTAAGAGACTTGCTTAACAGTTTTTATGAGTCATGCAGGATTTAAAATTAGGGTGGGGAAGTATATGTCATAAAGATCGCTCAAGAAATCATATATAGGAAGAATAGGTAAGTCTGAGCCAACTCCATGAGATGGTGAAGGACAGGGAAGCCTGGCGTGCTGCAGTCCACGGGGTCACAAAGAGTTGGACCCAACTGCTGAGTGACGGAACAACAACGGCGACAAAGCTTGGGGGCAGAGCCCAGAATATCCTGGGGAGTGGCCAGAGGGGGAATGAAGGTACCAGGAAGGGACAGGGGGACTTCCTGGTGGCCCAAGGGGCTGAGTGTCCACTTTCCAAGGCAGGGGTGTGGGTTTGATCCCTGGTTGAGGAGCTAAGATCACATACGCTGTGGGGCAACTGAGCCCACACACTACAACGGTGACCCCTCGAGCTGCACCCAAGACCCAACGCAGCCAAATAAATAAGCGTTAAAGAAAGGGCCATTTTTTACAATGTTTTACTTTCACTTTGCTGATGTTTTTTGTTACCGTATCGTTTGATCATTCTTTGCTTTGTAGCAAAATAATTAACATGATTAAATTGTTTTCTTTTAAAGAAAAAGAGAGCCAAAGAACCACGGAAGACCAGGTTGATCCAGCAAGACCAGGTTGATCCAGCATCGTAACAAGCCTTCTGTGCCAGGTGTCCAAGCACTTTCTCAAGTCATCACACCAACTCCATGGGTGCTAGGTCGTGGGTATCAACCATTCTCATTTACAGATGGTAGAATTGAGACCGTGGCTTCACAGCTACACATGTTGGAGCAGACATTACTCAGCCCTTAATCAACTCCAGAACCAATGAGCTTCATCTCTTCATCTATTGCCTTTTGTTGAGGATTAGCCTCATCCAGAATACAGATCAGGCTCTTTGTTTAAAACACAGGGACTCTTCAGACTGGGCAGCTCAGATTTTTTTTCCTCCATTGCACAGTGGTAGAAAAGGAGTCCTCTGTATTACAAGCCAATAAGTGGTAAGGATTCTGGAGTGGTTATCTAAAACACACTGCAGCCTCTCTCTTTGATGTAGCTGGGGCACAACAGAGAAATTCTTGTTTTGCTGAATGAGGCTGGGATTGATAGAGCTCAGGAACAAGTTGAGGTGATAACCCTCACTTTTTCTGATCAATTGTGACATTTCCCTTTTGTTTGTTTGTTTTTTGACAGTTCCCTTTTGGGAGGGATATCATGTCATGCTGTACCTGCCGTGTCGCCATTCCCATCAAGGGCCTGCAGTGGAAGCAGCCATGTTACAAAATGGACCAGTGATCTCCTTCTGAAGATTTAGATGGCAGACTTGAAGGGAGTGGGCTGGAGGTCCCCTCTCCAGTGGATGATGCCAGGAGATGAAATAGGAGTTGTTGGTGGTCGGGTTTTCTACCATGAGGAGAAAGCTGGACTTAGAGGAACAGAAACTTGATCTCCTGTACAAAGAAGCAGAGACTGGCAGAGATGAGGTCCTTGATTCTAGTTGTTTCTGAGACTCACCTGTATCCCAGCCTTTCTTAAGACTGGATTCTTTGATTCGTTCCTTGGAGCTTATAAATGCCCCCAGCATCCTTCTAATGCAATCTGTTCTTTGTTTAAGCTAGTTTGAGTTGGTCCTAATTAATTCATCAACTTCATCCCAAATTCGCTTAATAGTAATTGGCCCCTGGTTTCAAAAGAATGATTTGGGGGTGATAAAAGGTGACCACTAGGTGTGAAGTGTACCTCAGTGTGGTTACCAACACATAAGGGCTCAACAGGTGAGTGAAGACCCTTTCAGCAAGAGCGATATTTATTCCATGTTGCAGCTGCTTTTCTAAATGAAGGTCTGCCTTAATGGAGTGCTTAGTCTATGTAGCTTGACTGGTGAAATGGGTTGGCTCCTTTGGTCTCTGTCTTGTAGCTGGATATCTGAATGAGGTGGGATCATTGGGAGGACTCAGTAACTGCCCCGTCTGGTAAAAATTGACTTACTTTCCATTTATGTCCAACTCTCCATGTGAGAAACTAGAACTTGCCCAGCAAGGGCTGACTGGTACCTGTAGGCTGGGGTGTGTTCTCAGGAGAGCTTTGGGTTAGTGCAAGTTCAGCACTGGCAATCAAAGCAAGGGAACTGAATTAGATTACATTCTCCAGGGATTCAGGAACAAGACACAAAGTCCAAAGGGTCTCAAACATGGAACACAGGTCGACAACCTAATACAGTGGCTGCCAGTGGCACCGGGGTACCCAAGACTCTCTGATTGATGTATGCTGACCTGTGTCTATAAGTCTTGTTTTGCTTTTGTTTTGGCTGTGCGGCTTGTGGGATCTTAGTTCCCTGACCAGGGATTAAACCTGCACCCTTGGCAGCAAAAGCGTGAATTCCTAACTGTTGGACTGCCAAGGAATTCCTGATAGATCTGTTTAGATTAAAACACTGGTTACAGGTGGACAATTCTAGCAACCAGTCAGGATTAGCTTACCTAATATACAATGAACCCTAGACTTGGGGGAGGACCAGATGGATAAACATAGAGGAGAAGAGGAGGGTAGCAGGCTAAGCAGATAGATTTTTACATGGATCCCTAGTCTCAGGAAGCCCCCTCTGTCCCCTTTCCTTGACCGTGGAAGCCGTGCAGCCATGAAATGTAACACAGTCGAGTAGTGCTCCATTATATGTCAATCTGTGTAAAAGTGACAGGGAATTTCATACAACATCTTTATTTATCCAAACATTTGGCTCATGTGGGTGAAGATAACAAGCACTATTTGGGCTCTCTGCAGCGGCTCACCATGACATAAATAGACACAGTTGCCCAAAAGCATGATTTTTGTTCTAATAGCTGTCTGGCACCCACTAATCAAGACAGCTGAATAAATAATGCTTCTCTCACTTTATCCAGCATGGTGTCTGCAGTGTCTTCTCACAGTCAGAGAGTTTAGTTCAGTTTTTTTTTTTTCTTTAATCTTTTCTGGGTCTGAGAAAATAAAGTATAGGAATGGTTATTGAATCAACAAACCCAGGGGTTCCGTGCTTCTTTCTTGTGGGGAAGACGCGGCAGGTTGCCCAAACAACGATGAGAATCACTCTGAAGGTCTGAAGAAATGTGTTTGGCCATCAAAGGAAAGTCACAGTGAGCTGGTGGTAGGTGGATAAGAAACTCACTCTGCCATCCCCACTTCCCATGTGCAGAGCAGACCCCTGAAGCCCAAAGCTGAGCTCCTTTTGCTTTACCCTTGACTGCAGAGATAGATACTTTATGAGATGAAACAGAGGGAAGGAAGGCGAGGTTCCTGCACTGTCTGGAAGTTGAAAGCCACACTTTGTTCGATGGTAGTGAGCAGTGGAGAGGGCACTAGAGGCCACAGCCAACTCTTCTAGGCAGCTATGGAGAAACAGTGGCTGGCTGGCGAGTCAACAGATACCCACTTCTCTTCTCCTTTCCCTCCGAAAGCAGGATATGACACAGGTGGCAAGAACTGTTTCTCAGCATCTTCCCCCTAACCTGGTCCCACAGCTATTGGACAGATTTTCCATGTCTCAGATTACCTCAGGATCCTGACTAGAATTCTTGGGGGGTCTTCACCCGCCATGGACCAGGTCCACACTGCTCCACTGTTGTTCGCTTAGCCTGCCTCCCAGTGAGGTCCCAGCTGCCTTTTAGGTCCTGGCCACAGAAGGCTCTTGCCACGTGCCCGTGTGCATGCTGTCTCTGATTGCTTCTCAGTCCATTTGGCTGAGATCCATTCATCCTTTACTTTATTTTTTGGCCTCACCACATGGCATGTGGGAATCTTAGTTCTCTGACCCGGCACCCACTAATGACCCGGGATTGAACCTGTGCCTCCTGCTGTAGAAGCTCTGGAAGTGAGGAGTCTTAACCACTGGACCACCAGGGAAGTGCCCATTTATCCTTTAAAACCCAGCTCAGAGGGTGTTAGGGAGAGGATCTCCCTGACTCTCCCGACCCTTTGCTCAGGGATACCATTCTCCTTGGGGTTTCTCCTTCCCCATACACAGTCCTTAAATATCTCATGCAATACTTAACTGTCACTGGAATGTCCTCAACCCATTTCCATACTTCCCCGGCCTCACTAGGTTATGGGCACAAATGAGATCACATTAATATTTAAATCCAAAGCCCATTGGCTGCAGAATGGTGGCAGGACCTCAAGTGATCTTTTGGTGTCCCTTCAGCCAGTCTCTTTCAGTGGGTCACCCTGGTCACTGCCTCTGCTGCAGTGAGTCCCCCTGCAGTTCTCAGGAAGCCACAGTAGCCCTGGCCCCAGGGGATGCTGGGGCTGGGTACCATGCCAGCCCACGGGATGGCCACAGAATGGGAAGACTTCTGCTTCACTGAAAGCTCCGGCAGAATGGGAAGGAAAATAGAGAGCCCTCTTCCTGGCCTCTAGACGTGGCGGCTCTCAGCGCTCGTAGGCCCAGATCTGTTCCCATATTTGCTTACAGGGGCTTCTTTGTCAGATGGCACAGGCACCTCTCAGCTGAACCCCTCATGGGCCTCCCCATCGGAGCCAGCTTCCCTCGCCACCACTGGTAAGGCCAGCTCAGTCCACAACTCTCCAGGCAGTGTTTTCATAAAATACAACACAAACACACCCCCTGGAGTTGTCCAATAGAGTAGCTCTGAATGTACCTAAATCCCAGACTCCTTGGGACTCAAATCTAGAGAGTAAGCTCAGAAATGCCGGGGAGTTCTCGCCTTTCCCTGGCCCAGGCGCTCCTTCCAAGCCCCCCTTAGACATGTTAGCCTCTGCCTCTTCCCAGCATGCGTGACTGCGGCTGAGCTTGCCCTTTACCCAAATTGGGGTGCCTAGTAATACAAAGTCCACGGCCAACTTCTGTTACACAATAACACTTAGGTGTCTGTCTCCCCTAAACACTGTGTGCTCCCTGAGGGCAGGGCCTGGGTCTCACATTTATATCCCTGGAACCAACTACTCCCATTATTGGTGAGTGAATGGATTACTGAAAAGTATTAAGTTTAAAAGGCATCAGTAGGTGATTTCTTTTTGTTTTTTGGGTTTTTTCTTTTTTTTGGTTGCACTGCATGTGGAATCTTAGTTCCCCAAACAGGGATCTAACCTGGGCCTCAACAGTGAAAGCTCAGAGTCCTGTCAGGGAATTCCCTTGACTGCATGTTAGAATCACCTGGGGAGCTCGAAAAATATACTGATGCACAGACCACATTTCAGACCAACTGAAGCCCTCTGGGTTTGAGAACTGCCCCCCTAGGCCCCCAGAAATTGCCTCACAGCATTCTTAGAGGAAGCAGTTCTCTTTAAAAGCATCAGTTGGTATCTATTGCACTCGGTGTCCATGGTACAGAGAAGTCCAGAAAGGAGTAATAAAAAGGAGGAAGGGAATGCAAAAAATGTTTCTGGTCTGGATAAGAGCCAGCCCTGTGGTAATACACTAGGCACTCGTACCAGGACTGTCTCCTGTGAGGTTTGTCTGTACCTCTGCCCTGGGACTTTGCTCCTGCAATCTACTGTTGGGTAATCTTCATGGACCATGGGCCTTTCAGACACTGTGTGCCGGCCTGTGACCAATTTACTGAGGCCTCAACAGCCACTGCAGAGCAGAGCCTGCTGCTGCTGCTGCTAAGTCGCTTCGGTCGTGTCCAGCTCTGTGTGACCCCATAGACAGCAGCCCGTCAGGCTCCCCTGTCCCTGGGATTCTCCAGGCAAGAACACTGGAGTGGGTTGCCATTTCCTTCTCCAATGCATGAAAGTGAAAAGTGAAAGGGAAGTTGCTCAGTCATGTCTGACTCTGAGCGACCCCATGGACTGCAGCCTACCAGGCTCCTCCATCCATGGGATTTTCCAGGCAAGAGGATGAGTGGGCTGCCATTGCCTTCTCTGAGAGCAGAGCCTGCCCCTCCTCAAAGCCAGGCTGGCCACCACCCTCATCAGACCCGGATGACCTCTCATTTACCCGGATGACCTCTCATTTAATTGGCATGGGTGTCCTCCCAGGAGGTTGAGCTGAGCTTGTTGGCTTATTACCCACGGCCTTGCCTCCACTCTGAGGGGGTAGCAGAATAATTGCACAACCATTAGGGCGGCCCGGCCATGGCCCAAGGTCAAGCCCACTGCCTTCTGAGCGTGTGAGCAACTTGACTTTGACTTTAGCTGTCCCCGCGGCCGTGAGGTCCTATAGCAGTTTCTGTTTGAAAATTCACTCACTAACCTTGTTATCACTGTTGTCTCTTCCTCAGCCTCCTTCTCCCGGGGAACCAGGACTTAATTAAAAACCTTTAACCTTTTTAAAAACTCAGTCATTTTAATAACAGCATTCAAACAGTGCTCAGTCCAGAGAAGCCAAGTCAGGAAATGGTTCCCTGTTATTTCTCAGAGGATCAGAGAATGTCAGAGGTGATGTCTTAGAGCTCACCTACCATGGGTTCTCAAGCGTGGCAACACATTAGAACCAGCTGAGTGGTTTTAAAAGGTGCTGCTGGCCGGGCCTGACTAATTAAATAGCAATTCCAGAGGTGGGGCTCAGGCACCTGTGTTTTTAAAGCCCCCTCGTGATACTAATGTGTAGTCAAGCTTAGAACTGTTCAGCGATTAAAATTCCTTTCGTCTTCATGTGAGAAAATTAGGACTGAGGTGTTTTGGGACAGTTCTGCGGCGTTAGCCCTGCTTGGATGTCCAGCAGAGTGGTGAGCAGCCACCAGCGCAGTCCCGCTCTTTTCTGCCGAGTCCATCCCTCCGGCCCACTTGCCTGCTCTCTCACTTTTTCCCCACGTCAAAAATCTCAGACGCTGTCAAGCCTGTCATCTTTCTCAGTCCCCAACTTCCTCAATTCCAGTTAAATCTGTATTAGTAGGGACTTCCCTGGTCCAGTGGATAGGACGCTACGCTTCCACTTCTGGGGGTGTGGGTTTGATGATACCTCGTTAGGAAACTAAGATCCCAGTAGTCGCACAGTATAGCCTCTCCCCACCCGAAAAAGAGAAAGATTTAAAACTATATTGGTTGTAATTTGGGGGAACTAGAAACTGCGGGGTTGTTGACCCCTTTTCATTTTGTAGACGCTAAAGCCTCATGATGATACCTCAGAGGTGGAGGGGTGAATGGTGGATGGGGAAGGAGGTAACCGACATGGAACAGGGGTGAGACACGAAAAAGCCCCAGCGTGCAGAGCTGAAGCTGCTGCTCATTCTCAAGGTCGTGCAAAAGCCTCCTTATATTTTATGCTCTGGGCCCCTCACTTGCTTCACCCTAGACTTGACCCTGAGGCAAGAAGGAGGAGGAGAGAAGAGGAAAAATTCTATCCTAGCTGAAGAGCTAAATCTAGAATTTATTTCATGTTAAAGTTGGAATGCTAACACGCCTGCCTTAGGCGCTACGTCCAGCTCACAGACCAGTGACCTCACAAGCAGAGAAGCCACGAACAGGGAGGCCCCTGAGGGTACCAGGCAGCTCTGAGTGAAGTTCCTCTTTTCTCCCTCCAGCCTGGGGCTGGCTCAGTGCTACCACCAGACACATGGCACCTCTGGGCAAAGTTGGTCCCTAGAGAGGCAAAAAGCAGACTCCTCAGGAGCAGCAGGTCTAAATATTTAATTTGTGGCTTTTGTTCCTTTAACTTGAGAACTAGCTTCAGAAGTCAGCCTGTGTCCTGAGGCTTTGCACTGTTCCCCTGTCTAGGGCAGGGAGTGCGGCTTCAGGCCTTGAGAAAGTCTCCCATCTCTTGCTTGGAAATGCTCAGCCTTTTGGTCTTATTTAGTCCCAGAGTCCATGATTACAGCTCTTGATCTTTCATCCAGTGCAAAATGCAAGTTCCCTGAGTGGTTAGTACACATTGAGACATGTCTGGTATCACTGAGAGCTGGGATGCTTGCCCTGACCTGTCTGCCATAAAACCAACTCCGCATTCCACCTGGCTCAAGTCAGGCCCCTCCTCTTTGAGTTTCATGTCTAGGTATCTCTCACCAAGGGAGGATTCTCTTTATTGGATGCATTTGACATTTCCTGTGTTGTTACATTAACTATATTAATGATCAATGTGGGATCCTAGAACAGACAAAAAGACATTAATGGAAAAACTGGTGAAATCTGAATAAAGTCTGTAGTTTAGTTAATAATAACATACCAGTGTTGATGTGTTAGTTTTGACAAATGTACTCTGGTTAAATAACATGTTAATATTGAAGAAGCTGTGTGAAGTTCATACAAGAGCTCTTTGGGCTATCTCTGCAAATTTTCTATAAATCTAAAATTATTGGAAAAAAATATATATTTTTTAAATTTGTTGGATGCTTTGTCCTATAGTGAAGTTGAGAGACTGAGGTTTTAGGGTAAGAATCTTGACCCAGCCACTTGCTAGTTTGGAGTTCTTGGGCAAAGAAATTAACTTGAGTCTGTTTGGCTATGAAAGGGAGAGAATGCCTATATAGTCAGGACTGGAACTTGTCTACCAACACTGATCCTCTCCTTCTTCCACAGTAATAGCACACGGCTGACTGCCCACTGTAGTCACTGGTTAGGTAACTACTGTGTCAATGGCCAGAGACCTGATCACGCTCTAGAAGCCTGTGATGAAGTTGGGTAATGCTGGACACACTAAGCTAGACTGGAGGGAGTTGGCACTAGTGGGGTTTTGGTGGATTTAAGTTAGAGTGTCAGTGACTATGGTGATCCATCTGTGGTTTGGTTGTGTCCCCAGAAATTACAGAATGTAAAACAAAGTTGGAAAGTTGCAAATGGACCTGATTTTGTAAAAGGAAGCAAGAGCATTTGAAATTTAAATAGCCAGTCATGGAAATTATTTTGCAAAAAATAATTTATTAGGGGAAACAGAAAGAAATATGACCGAAAAAGAATAAGGTATCACATATGTTTTTTACAAGACAACATAAAAGGGAGCTTTAAGGATGCCTTCCAGGATGTAGTAATAAGAATCAGTAATATATGCAGAGATTGGGCCTGATGGGTGGAAGCAGGAAAATAAGTAAACAATTACACATTTGAACTAGATTTCATCTTAAGGGGGAGGAGCCAAGTGACAGCTTCTGCAACAAGACCTCCATGTTCTTGACACTTTTCGTCTCCATCAAAAAAACATGTCCATTTGGAAAATGATTCCAGCGAGGTCTTGGTCCTTCTATGGCCTTTGTGTCTGGCAAGAAGTTCTGAAAAGTACTTCCTGTCAAACCTTACACCCTGAACTTTCTGGGAACTTCAGCTCTCCTTGGAAGATTGAGATATTTATTTTCATTCTTCTCTGCCAGGTCCAGAGAAGTTTAGTACTGCCAGTGGCTGATGCGAACTATACAATATTTTTTTAAGATTATTTATTTATTTGGCTGCAGCAGGTCTTCGTTGTGGCACATGGGATCTTTGATCTTCATTGAGGCAAGTGGGATCTTTAGTTGTGGCGTGTGGGATTTAGTTCCCTGACCAGGAGTCGAATTTGGGCCCCCTGCACTGAGAGCAGGGAGTCCTGGCCACTGGACCACCAGACAAGTCCCACCATAATTGAGACTCAGTGAGCTAGATGGTCTTTAAAATCCTTTCCATTCTCGAGCTTCTGGATAGTGCAGAAACCATGTTTTTGGACTGTGGAATGTGTTTCTATATCAACAAATAATAGGTGTGTTTGGAGAAGGCAATGGCACCCCACTCCAGTACTCTTGCTTGGAAAATCCCATTGACGGAGGAGCCTGGTAGGCTGCAGTCCATGGGGTCGCTGAGTTGGACACAACTGAGCGACTTCACTTCCACTTTTGGGATGTCAAAACACTCTAAAACAAAGTCTTTAGGTCTCACAGCTAGGGGCTGATTTAGGAAGATTAGGGAAGTTGTTACGTTTCCTCATCCTGACTCCTTTCAATCCTGCTTTACTCTTTTCTCAGTGTGTAGAGCCAGCATGAATTTTCAAATAGAGACAGTCACCATGGGTCTGAACCAAATATTCTGGATGAGGAGGAGTTATTAAATGGACTTGGGTAAGGTAGACTCTGATGCTGGGAGGATTGGGGGCAGGAGGAGAAGGGGATGACAGAAGACGAGATGGCTGGATGGCATCACTGACTTGGTGGATGTGAGTCTGAGTGAACTCTGGGAGTTGGGATGGACAGGGAGGCCTGGTGTGCTGCAATTCACGGGGTTGCAGAGTCGGACATGACTGAGCGACTGAACTGAACTGAAGGTAGTAGAGGGAGAACTAGTGGGGTTAAGAAAGAATGTTTACCAAAGCAAATGTGACTGTTTAGAAAAGTACATGCACTCTTTGTATATGTTTATGTACTAGGTGGAAAATACAGATCAGCACAAAGAATAATGTTTAAATCACTCTCAATATCAATTTTAGAGATGCATGGGTTGGAAAAGAATTTCTAGACCCAAGGCACTTCAGAAGGGAGTGAGTTTTTATTAAGGATGAAGAGCAGATATAATGGGAGTACTGTGAGCCCAGTGGGCTGACCTCCTGACAGACCAGAAAGTCAACAGTTTTTGTGGGTTAATAGCCAATTTTTGTAGCCTCAAGACGAAGAAAATTCCTGCTGAACGGTTGGCATTGGGTGGTTGGTTAGGGCTCTATAGGATGCTTACTGAAGTGGGCATCTTTGCCTAACTGGGAGTCAGGAAGCTTGTTAGTGAATGAATATCAGGGGGCTTTTGGCAACGGTTACAAAAGGGCCCAGTCAGCTTCGGAGATGTCCTTGATTCTGGGCTCTGCTTCTGTGGCCTTGGTGCAAAGTCTCGCACCTGTGGCCTTGGGGCAAGACTCAATACAGACTACCAATATTTCAGTATATTTAGTTCCCGTTTAAAATTTACATAAAAGTGGAATGATGGCGAATATAAAGTTTCGTATCCTGCTTTGCCACTTATAATATCTATGTTTTGCACATTAAATATCGTTGAAATCCTGATTTGAATGGCTACATGATATTTTTAACGTACGGTTGTTCCATATTTTATTCAACTGTTTTTTAGCAAGTGTCATAAAATCTGCTTTAAAAAATTCCCTTTTATAAATTTCATTTCTAGTGGACATTTTTGTCCAAAATGCCTTTAAAAATACCTTTCTGTGGTGTGTGTGTGTGAGGCGGGGGGAAGGTTGAGCCTCCTTTCAAATAATGGAGAGCTTGTTATCACACACAGCAAAAATCTGCTCATGCATATTGTTTGAGAAAGTCTTGCTTGTTTTCTTAGAAATGACTGGAGGCCCTACAAATACCTGTGACTTCCTTCTATTCAGTTTATATATTTTGGTACACAGGTTTCATAATTCTGTCTCCACCCTGGCTATTCCCTAGTGTGGCAAGAGAAAAAGAAAAATATTTTTTAACGGGCAGGGATTGTAGTCTTTCCTTGGCATGTTCTCCCACAAAGTACAGTGTACACTTAAGGCTTTGTCTAAATAAATGACATAAATATAGATGGAGGGGGGGAAGAGTCTCGGCCTGCTGTTTCTCTTGGGGCCCAGTGTAACTGTTTTGTTCACACGTTTATGGATTGAAGCTGGTTTGTGTTTTGAATGAGGACCAAGAAGAGGTGCATTTGCATATTTGAATTGGGACCAAGTGGAGACAAGTAGATGCCGATTTTCATGCATAACTTGTTTTGGGAATTTAAGAAAGAAGATGATGAAAGGTGAAGGGGAGGAGAATGAAAAGAAGGAGAATGAAGAAAAGGAGGAGATAAGGTTGCAACTGCTCTAAAAATCCTAGGGCTGAGCTTTCTGTGCATCGGGTGCCCTGCTAATCCTGTCAGTATGTGGATTCTGATGCAGTAGGTCTGGGGTGGGGCCGGAGAGTCTGCGTTTTCCAACACGCCCCAGGTGAGACTGATGCGGAAGTCCCATGGACTTCCTTTGAGAAGCAAGGCTCTAGCTTGGGTTGAACCTTTTTAGAACTCATGCAGAGGCATGCTCTCTCACGGTGGCTATTCTTGTGCTGTTTCACCTGTCAGTTACCTCCTTCATCACTAACGATGCTTTTTTTGTCTTTGTGTCAAAAATGAGGAAGTTTTCACAAAACTTCTCTTCACGTGACACGGGAGTCACCTCATGCCCCAAATTCCTTCAGTAGCTTCTCCTTCCTCTTGAGCATGATTTTTTTTAATTTTGGGTTTTTTTTTTTGTTAATTGAAGTATAGTTGATTTACAATGTTGTGCCAATTTCTGCTATACAGCCGGGTGTACACTCTTTTTCAAGTATTCTTTTCTATTATGGTTTATCCTAGGAGATTGGATATAGTTCTCTGTGCTATCCAGTAGGATCTTATTGTTTATCCGTTCTAAATGTAATAGCTTGCATCTACTAACCCCAAACTCCCAGTCCATCCCTCTTCCTCCCCATTCCCCCTTGGCAACCCCAAGGCTGCTCTCACTTAGCAACTCACAAGTCTGTGAGTCTCTTGTTTTGTAGATAGGTTCATTTATATCATTTCAATTCCACATATAAGTGATATCATATGGTATTTTTCTTCTCTTTCTGACTTACTTCACTTAGTATGATAATCTCTGGTTGCATCCGTTTTGCTGCAAATGGCATTATTTCATTCTTTTTATTTGTCTTTTGTTTTATTTCATTTTGGGCCATGCTTTGTGACTTTCGGGGACCTTAATTCCTGGAACAGGGATTAAACCTGCACCTTCAGCAGTGACAGAGTGGAGTCCTAACCATCGGACCAACAGGAACCCCCTATTTTGTTCTTTTTTTTCGGTTGAGCAGTGTTTCCTTGTGTGTATACCACATCTTCTTTGGTCATTCATCCATTGATGGACATTCAGGTTCTTTCCATGTCTTGGCTATTGTACATAGTGCTGCGATGAACACAGGGGTACATACGTCGTTGTGAATTACAGTTTTGTCCACATATATGCCCAGGAGTGTGATCACCTCCTTCAGCATGATTTTTATTTCTCAATCTCATTCCCAGTCCTTCCCTGGCTTGAGTCACTCATTTATCGATTCTTCTGTCCTTCTGCCTCTGCTACACCTGGTTTTATTTCTCTGGAGATTTTAACACATGGTCGTTGCATGAAGAACAAGCTTCTACTTTTTCTTTCTGGTTCTGCCTTAGAGAAAATTACAAATGGAATCTCCTAATATTGGATGAACTTAGACAAGACAACTTAGAGCTTCGATGGGACAGCTTTAGTTCAGCTCCCAGACCACTTATTCACAGAGGAATGGTCACCACAGTGTTTGGTTTTGAAGCAGTCTGGAGGAAAACAGGTGTTTTCCCTGGAATGCAGTTTCTGTGTCACTGTGGTAAACAGGAGTTTTCAGACTTGCAGTTAATGAAAGCCTTTAAAATTCTCTTTGGACGAGACTAATCACCAAGGCTGCCTAACCTCCCTATAACTTAGAATCTAACAAGGTTTGTTGCCCAAATGTTTGATTTTCCTGCCTGAAAACAATGATTTGCATGTGAATCACTGACCACACAACGTAATGCCTAATTTCATCCCTTTAAACCCATTGGAGACCAGTGAGTGGCGATTAAACTGACAGCGCTGGAACAAACCTTTCTAGGCCTGCTGCTGCTGCTGCTGATAAGGCGCTTCAGGCGTGTCCGACTCTGTGCGACCCCATAGACGGCAGCCCACCAGGCTCCCCCGTCCCTGGGATCCTCCAGGCAAGAACACTGGAGTGGGTTGCCATTTCCTTCTCCAATGCATGAAAGTGAAAAGTGAAAGTGAAGTCATTCAGTCGTCTCTGACTCCTAGCGACCCCATGGACTGCAGCCCACCAGGCTCCTCCGTCCATGGGATTTTCCAGGCAAGAGTACTGGAGTGGGGTGCCATTGCCTTCTCCATTTCTAGGCCTAAGTATGCGTTTATCTCAAGAAACCTTAAAGGCTGTTTTAGCAATAACCTCAGTAGATCATTCCGTAGTATGTCAATTTGAAAACAATACAGTATTATTGAGAAATTGGCTTATGTTCCATTCTATCAAATAGAACTTTCTATTTATTGGTATTTTCACAGATTTATGATGTAATGGTGAAGAATGTTTATAATGAGCCTGAAGTACTTGCTGAAATACCTTCTGAATTATCAAAGACATGCAATTTTTGTTTAATATATTTTGATGTTAAGTATTTTGAGGCTCATTCTTAGAAAATTAATTATCGTATGCCTAACAGTACCTTGTATTGGCAGACCAATTTCCAGTTTATTTACTATTTCATTTTATTGTTACTATTTTTATTTTTTGCTGTATCACATGTGGAATCTTAGTTCCCCATCCCTGGATTGAACCTGCACCCCCTGCAGTGGAAACACAGAGTTCTAACCATTGGACATCCAGGGAAATCCTATTTACTATTTTAAACAAGAATACTTTATCATTTACAGTCTAAAGCTGAAGGAATATGAGATGAAGTGACTTTCCCAATTCCTCAGGATACAGTCAGTGAAAAAGCTGGGATCCCAGATCCAGGCCTCCTGCTCCCTTTTATGGCAGTTTCAGCTCTGTCACCTGAATCACTGCACGCTCACACCAGAGAGACCGCACGATTTTGTGTCCCAAATCATATCTACCTGCTTTATTTACTTGACCTAAATGGTCAATTACATTACTTCATAGTCAAGATAAAAGAAATACTTTCCATGAAAGAAAACAAAGTGTGACTCCCTGTCCCAGATGCTTGGATATTCTAAGTTCTGATTTGTGCCCCTTCTCGGTGTGGCAGACTGGTGAACTGCAGAGATGAGTAGGTAGAGTTGTGATTCCAGGAGGAAGAGATATAATCCAGACCCACCTGATGCCTAAATGGCTCCCTCCTTGGCCGTGCTGGGGCCCTGGTGGCTTTGTTGAAAGGTGCCTCAGCCTCTTTCCCAAGTAGGCGATTTCCTGCCTCTGTACTTACCTCTGTCTTCCTAGTTTGCTCCCGGAGCGTCCAGTCCAACACCTGGAAGCCATCTGTCTCCAACTGCTACTTGGTTTCCAGCCAGCCTGGTTTGGCATTGGGTGGGGTACAGGTCTCAAGATGAAGCCTCTCAGATCACTCTTCTCTGCTCCCAGGACACTTCAAGGGACAGTCCACTCTTATTCAGTCACCCACACGCCACCTTCCTGACCTAGCAGAGAAACAAGCATTGCATGCCATATTTGCAAAGAATGAGCATGGCATGACATATTTGCAAACTGTTAGGCACCTTGGTTAACATCTCCTAGTTAAGATGTGGTTTTGATCCCTGGGTTGGGAAGGTCCCCTGGAGAAGGAAATGGCAACCCACTCCAGTATTCTTGCCTAGAGAATCCCTTGGATGGAGGAGCCTGGCAGGCTACAGTCCATGGGGTTGCAAAGACTTGGACATGAGTGACACACACACAGAGGTGAATAACAAAAGCCATCTCATTCTGTCTGGCCTGATAGCCTATTATCTTCTTTGTGCTCATCTGAGAATCACTCAGCACATCACTCTGGCATTTATATAAAACCATCAATGATATGTGTAGTGCATACCAGGTGCAATTATTTCATAGGCTTTACGGCTTCTGCAAACTTTATCATTTCAATCAGCTAAGCTGTTGAAGTAGACAGGTTTTCTGTCCCCCTGCTCAGGCACAACACACTAATTTATAATTTAAAGAATATGCAAATATAATTCTTCCTGCAAATATAAATCTACCTGTACTCCCTTCACTAATATTTTAATTATCTTTGATTCTTCCTTTGAAGGATTAAAAATTTAAAAATACATGCTTCATTTTTCTTTTGAGTCTTTTATCTTGTGCCTTTCTTGTCTTTCCTGATATTTTTAGAGAAATATATTAAAAACTGTCGTTTTCTTTCTTGTGAACCCCCAAAGAAGAGGAGGGAGACAGTTACAACTAATGATGAGTTAAGGGTAGAGAGGAGCTAAGCTGATGGGTGGGGAAGATGGCTGCAGACCCATCTCCACCAGGAGCAGAGTCCATAGTTCAAACCACTAAGCCTGGGGAGTGAGGCTGTGTCTGATCCAGGCTGGGCTGTTTGGCCGGGGTGGAGGTGGGGATTCTACTTGGGTTGAGCAGGGTACACGGTGGTATTTTTAAGGAGAATTTGGGTGTACCATGTATATCCAAGATGTTTATCCAAGGGTCCATTTGTCCTGGGGAGGAGACTAGAATGAACATGGCCACAGCCACTGGGACCAGCTTCAGGGATAGGCTCTGATTCCAGCAGGAAGGTGGAGAAGGAATTGAAGCCAAAAATGATGGCAGAGTACAGTTAGTCAGACAGGCCATATGTGGTAATGGCGGATGATGCTTCTCAGAGACTCTTTGTCGGGTGCATATGTCTCTGTGCCCCATGTGGGAATGATAAGTGATGATAAATTCCATTCAAGTCACAAACCAAGTCAGAAGTGAGACAGAAACAGGCTCTAAATCTCGTTACTCCTAAACTCAGCCTCTCAAAGGACAGGCAACACTAGAGAGTCTGGACCCCTGTTCTATTCAACTGGGATCAAGGAGCTAGTTATAAATCTCCTGCAGTAAAGTGTCCTAAAAATGATCAAAGGAGACACGATGCCACCAGTCATTCTTTTTCATCTTTTGGTTTGTTTTCTAATATTCAAAGCAATGTTTTCGAGAAGATATTAAGGGTGGGATGGTCATAGAGTAGGGCTTTACCAAGTGCTCAGCGTCACCACCTTCACTCTCCCACGGCCTGATTCCAAAGGTACGTAGATCTCTTAGTCCGTGGGCTATGCTCAGGGCCCAGGATGGACCTCAGGTTGCTGGTCATAGGTCACATCTCTGCAGGCAGCTGAATATCAACTGCCCTGGGTCTTGGAGGCTCATGGCTTTTGGACTGTATTTGAAAGTAGACCAGACAGGTTTTGAGATAGGAAAGAGAGGACATTTTTCTTATCACTCTCTGTCTCAGCTCAGGTACCGCGGAAGCCACGCCCCAGGCGGGGTTTCAGTGTGCATGTCTTGATGGCACAGTGCTCTAGGGGAAAGGGAGTGAGAGAAGCTGAATGAGACAGAGGAAGAAGCTAAGCAAAGATGTCATCTGGGCTGGAGTCAAGCTTCAGTCTAGTCCCAAAGAGGCATGAATTTAAAAATTGTGAATCACTACGTCATATACCTGAAACTTTTATGGTATTGTAAATCAATTATACCTCAATTTAAAAACAAAAAAGAAAAAAAAAAAAAAAAAGGAAGCATGGATTCACCATAGCTGGTCCTACCTTCAGAAGGACTGCTGCCTTTTGTTACATGGAGGGGGCCACTCCCCATCACTCAGACTTTGGTTAGCTGCCTTGGATGAGGGTGGTGGTTAAGCCTACGGGATGAGGGGATCCCATGGAGCAGAGGGCAGATTCTCTAGAGAAAGGAAGCTGGGTGCCCTGCAACCATCCAGCAGGGCATCAGCAGAGCCCACTGACTACACAAGGATGAATGGTGATCAGTAAGAGCCAGTTGGCAGAGGTGAAGTCATAGAGATGCTTGTCCTATTCTTGCTTTCTGGTAATAGACTGAGAAGCTATTATTAGAAGACCGATGGAGGTTTTGTGGGTCTTAAAGCTTATTACAATTTGGAGATTGTTTTAAGAAAAGGACACAGAACTGAATTCAAAATTAGGTTCATAGTCTGTGCAGTGGCAGATCCTAAAGCTAAAGCTTTATTAGCTTCATCCATCTCTGGATGTTTAAGCTCCTTTGTGCAGAAAGGAAAACTAAAGTTTAGAGTTAAGTGGAATTGCCCAGGTACATCAGTCAAGGAAGTGGTTGGAGCCAGAGCCCATCCGTTTGGCTCATAGTCCAGAGCCTGCTGTGATAACACCAGCCAAGCCCACTGAAGAGGACTACATGGAGGGTGAAGAGATATCAAATGAGAACATGCTGTGTAAGCTGTCTCTCCAATGTCATGTGACTAGAAAGCATTATGATTAGATGGGAAATTGATCTGTGAGATGGGATCATGCCAACTTGAATAATTTGGTCAAAGGGGGTATATTATATAGATCCCTATATATATATATGGGCTTCCCTGGTGGCTCAGATGGTAAAGAATCTGCCTGCAATAAGGGAGACCCAGATTCGATCCCTGGGTTGGAAAGATCCCCTGGAGAAAGGAATGGCTACCTAATCCAGTATTCTTGCCTGGAGAATTCCATGGGCAAGAAGCCTGGTCCATGAGGTTGCAAAGAGCTGGACATGACTGAGCAACTAACACACAAGTGTGAGCAACCACAAACACACACATGTATATATTCTCTCCTGAGTTTTCCACACTGATTAACTAGGTTTGTATAATATTATAGCAGACATCCCTGGCTTGATTCTAAGTTATAAGCTTTAAAAATTGGCATGAGTAATAAACAGATAAATATCCCAGGCTTGCGGGTACTCACCTAAGCAGGGAAACAAAAAACAGACTTTGTCATAGAAAACAAGAGCATTCCTCCTTATCACTCCAGGATGAACAGTTGATGAATACTCAACTGTTCTTAAGAGGCAAGGCTGAGGAGATAAGTAAGTAGGGAGGAGCTCTTGAATTTTGGTGCTTAGCAGTGATGGGGTAGGTTCCTAAAAAAGTGGCCTGTGTCCAAAAACTCTCTGGATGGAACAGTTTGTGCCCAGTGAGTTTTCCTTTATCCAGGTTTTCATCAGCAGTAGATCAGAGGGGCCCACCAACCCCCATTTTAAATATGAAAAAAGCCTTTCAGAGAGATTTTATTCACTCTGTTGGGGGTGAGGTCTAAGAGGGCAGGACTGGAGAATCTGAGTTGGTAGAGAGTGCTTAAGCTAACCTCCTACCCTGTGTGGGCATTTCCTGTGGATGGTGGTTTCTGGATGTGGTCATCTAATCTCCAGTTTAACCCTCCCAGTGACAGAGCTCACTTCTTAACGCTGCCTCTTCATTGGGAGCTCAGGACAGCTCTTCTTATTCTGCCCTGGAATCTGCCTCCCTTTCACTTCTACCCACTGATATTTCTACCCATGAAGACTCATTTTAAAACCCAGACTCCTTGTCATCTCCTTTCACTGCCTTGCAAACTGTTATACTTGCAGTTATATCTTTTTTTTTTTAATTAAAAAAAAAATTTGGCTGCCCTGTCTTCATCATGGCACAGGGGCTCTCTGTTGTGGCATGTGGAGTGTCTCTAGTTGCTTGCTTCTCTTGTTGCGGTGGTTCTGGAGTGCATGGGCTCAGTAGCAGTAGCCTGAGGGCCTCTCTAGTTGCAACGTGTGGGTTTAATTGTTCTGTGGATGTTCCCCAACCAGGGATCGAACCCATGTTCCCTGCATTGGAAGGTGGATTCTCAACCTGCGGACCACCGGGGAAGTCCCTCAGTGATTCCTTTAAAATTGGTCTTCCTCCCAGAGGGATGGTATGGGGAGGGAGGAGGGAGAGGGGGTTCAGGATGGGGAACACGTGTATACATGTGGCCGATTCTGTTGATGTATGGCAAAACCAATAAAATATTGTAAAGTAATTTACCTCCAATTAAAATAAATAAATGTATATTAAAAATAAATAAAATTTAAAAAATAAAAAATAAAAAAATAAAATTGGTCTTTCTGGTCACACTGTGTAGGTATATTTGGCTTGTTTCTCACTCTTGCCTAACACCTAGCTCAGTGCCTAGCACGTGATTAATGTGAGAAAAATTTCTTGGATGAATGAATGAACAAAATTCATTTCTTTTTCTGCATGACAGCTTTTCAAATATTACAACAGGGTTGTTAGACTTTCTCTCCTACTCCCCTTCTTGCCTTTTGTCTAACAGGCTGATTACCCTTCAACAGCCCCTTGCATTTTTCAGACCCACCTAATCTTATCAATCTCCCTCACTGGCATCCTTATTAACTTGTGGTTTTTAACCAGTGTTCACAACACCGCAGATGGGACCTCACTAGTGTGAGTAGAATAGGATCATCTTGTAGACACCATGAATCTTTTTCAGAAAGAAGGCTCTGTGTGTTCTTTTCAGTGTTTACATGGAGAAAGTGAAGTAGAGAGGGCTTCACGTCATGGCTGTTCCTACTCAGGCTGCAGTATGTCCCATCACTGCCCTGGGAATCAGACGCATCTGGGTTTGCATTTGGGTTCTATCATGTGCTGCTGTGCTCTTGAATATGTTACTTATTCTTTCTGCCTTTAGATTCGGTATCTAAAAACTGGAGATAATAAATGCTACAGGTCTGCTGTAAAGATGAAATGAAATTATATATGTGAAGTACTTGGGACATTTACTGACCTGTACCTAGTAGGCACTCAGTTCATGGGGGGTAGAATATTTTTCATGATCTTTGATTAGGGGAATATCAAGAGAATCAGTTAGATTCAGGTGAGATTCACACAATTAGAATACATGATCATTAAAGCATGCTAGTAAATGGACTAACTTTCAGAGCCTTGGGTGTGAAAAAATATTCAATATATACTTTGCACTCAAAGAGAAATGTATAGAGTAATTATAAGAGCAACATGATAATACTCTGAGATGTCCCAGAAGTTTTTATCATGTAATGTACAGTGTAATCTATCTAGGTCAGACAGGCCTGGGTACATCCACAGGGATAGATAAGCTGACATACTCAGAGATTTTGCTGCTCCCGTGGGCTACAGATTAGGCCACGGAACTGTCTCATATACTTTCTAGTAGACTTCAAGTACAGGACATAGCACAAAGCTCACACCAGCTTTAGAGCTGCCAGATGAGCAGAAATAGTATAAAACTGGAGAACTTAGGGGCCTATCTCCTGGGACTGGTTTTCTCCTCTTCTTGTATACTTGACCACTAGGCTCAGATCTGTGCTTGAAAGCTCTGACAAGTGCTCGCCAAGGGTGCCTAGAGCTGAATCTCTGACCTTTGCCTTCCAGCACATTGACTGGAAGGAAGTGCTCCGAGCTTCAGGCCCCAACTTCCCTCCTCCCTCCATTTCTTTTAATGGGACAGTGGATGTTTTCAGCTCCTAGGGTCTCCTGCTCCAAGGTACCCAAACTCAGCCAGCTGAGAGAGGCCAGCTCTTGGTTGGCCAATCTGCTAACAGAGGACATACCATGATCGGCTTGTAAGGTCTAGGGTAGGCATGAGAGTTTGAGATGTGTCTCTTGCCTATTTATGTCACCGGCCTACTTATCTTGCATGAGTAGAAATGATTGGTGGCTATTTCTTCATTGTCTTCTAGCCTTTTCTAGTTTTCATGCTGTGAGGCCATTTCTTTCAAGTCTCTCTCAGCTCCTAGGCGATGAGGATAGGGTGGGGCATGTGGGTATTTCCTCTCACCCATCACTCTGTTTGCAGAGTCCTCTCTTCTTGGGCTTGGAGAGGTTCTTCAGAACCGTGAAGGTGTGGGAGGGGTAGAGGGATGAGTGTGGGTGGGGGTGAATGGGTATGATGATGCACAGAAGCTGAGAAGACTGGGTTTTCAAGATCCTGGGATTTTAGGATCTTGTTGATTCAAATGTGATGTTCACTGCCTAGATTGTATATTGAAGATCAACCCCTTGAAATACAAGTGAACCATTCACTGAGGCTGAGATGGGAGCCAAAGAGGGAACCACATCTTTTTGGAATCTTCTTAACTCTCCTTTTTGTGCATCCCAGGGTTGCAACCAACAGTCCTTTTGATGTTACAGTGAATGAGGCATTTTGACTAGAAGCTTTAGGTAAATAATAACCAAAGCCAGTTGCAAAGAACTCCAAAATTAGAATGTGCACGGTTCAGACTTTTGTCCATGGCAAGTGACATGCTTGCTATTGCCAAAAGAGGAACAAAGATAACACAGATTTTTTCTTTCCTTCAAAAGAAATACCACGTAAACAGGAGATGAAAGTCTGGACTTTGTGCTAAAATTCTCTACCTTTGACTAAGATCAGTAAGATGGAAACTGTTCTCATTAGTAAAATGGAAGGGACAATGGACGCCACCTTCCTGCCTACTGTGATTAGAAATAATTGAAGTGTGTTGGGACTTGCATAGTGGTCCGATGGTAAAGAATGTCTTCCGATGGAGGCGATGTGGGTTCGATTGCTGGTTGGGGAACTAAGATCCCACATGTTGAGAGGTGACTAAGCCTGTGCACCACAACTAGGGAAGCCTGTGTGCCTCAGTGAAGATCCAGCATCGCCAATAAGAAAACAATACTAATAATGATAATAATAATTGAAGTGTGAGTGTACTGGGAATAATGACTTCAGGTGACCCATAGGCGTGTTTCCTATAGGATAGCAACCTCCCTCCTCCCTACATTTCCACTGATAGCATTGAAACTGGCCATGAGGCCAAAACGCCATTGGAGGTGGTGGGAGCCAGTGTTTATCAAGCCATTCACGAGCTTTATCAATGTGTGTTAAGAGCTTAATCAATATTCTCTCACATTTCTCACGATAAACCTTTCTGGTGTCATCACTTTTTAGATGCAGAAGCTGAGACTTGGAGGTTGTCACTTGCTTGAGGTTTCACAGCAAATAGAAATATAATTCTTTCACTTCCTTTCGGTGTCCTTATTCACTTTGGCTCAGATCAGCTTTCTGCTGTTGTTATTTTGGTCCTCTGGTCTTTTTCTGAGGTTTTCACCTTAGCTGCCTGTTAATTTCATTGGCATAGCTATAAACTCAAGTGGATTCAGCTGGGTGAATCTATCAACTTGCAAACTTTGTAAGAATAAGGTATTTTGCCTGTCATGTCCCGGGCCATATCTTCTGACTTATAGTAGGTGCACCTACTATTTGTCAAACAACTATTTGTTATTGGATGAATGATATATCTACATAAATTAGATCCAGGGAATGTCTGGGCTAAGATCAGGCTTCTTGGGGCTTCCAAGGTGGCACTATTGGTAAAGAACCTTCCTGCCAGTGCAGGAGACACAAGAGACATGGGTTTAATCTCTGGGTTGGGGAGATCCCATGGAGGAGGGTGCGGCAACCCACTCCAGTTTTCTTGTCTGGAGAATCCCATGGACAGAGGAACCTGGTGGGCTGTGATCAATGGGGGTCACAAAGAGCTGGACATGACTGAAGCAGCTTAGCATGTATGAACGCAGGTTTCTTGAAGCCTGGGGTCTGGGTTGGCTGTCCTTGGGAGATGCCCTCTGGGATTTGAGAGTTTAGGCAGGCAATTTCTTCTCAGAGCAGCCCTGATAGAACCACAGATGCAGGATCCATGCAGGATATATAACTGGGTTCTTAAGACTTTTTTCAAGAAAACAAAATCCTGTAAGGTATTATAGCATTATGGTTCAAGAGATGTATGTCTATCCTCAGTATTAGGACCAGAACAAAATTTGTTCTGAGGATCCTGAAAAAGAGAGTCTTGTGTGATGAATACACTATGTCTTCAATGAAGATATTCATGCCAGAGACACCATGGAGATATTCTGTGGCACTTTCCTATGGCTACACTCAGTAGATGTGGATGGCAGATTCCAGAAGATCAGTCAGAAGCCATCAGGCCCAGCCCTTGGAGGCCACTGAAGAGGCAGTCCTCTCCTTATTTTAACCATCCTTTCTCCCTGGCTGACTCAGAGGGGTTGGCCTCTGGGACTGTTGGGCACTCTGGGGAGATATCATTCTTTCATTGTTCTAAAAGCAGTGCTAGAAATTTAAACACATGCTCTCTCTGACCCATAACTCATCCTGAAATATGCTGGACCTAAAAGACAATTCCCCTTGGAGGGAGCTAATAAGAATGAAAAAAATCTCATTGCTTTCTAAGTAAGATGATGGAAAAACGCAAAACAACCCAGCCACAGCCACCCAGTTTGAAGCTGATGCCCTTTGTTCTGATGCAAACTGAAGACAGCCGCTGCTCAGTAAAGAGCAAAGGGGCAACTCAGGACCTCGCCCCCATCAAAATGCAAGTTGTCATTCTCTCCGGCGTGCTTGGCTGATGTGGCAGGGATTTTGAAAAGCCAGTTACTCCAAACTAGCACTTCTAAAATTCTGAAGCCCCCTGAGAGTCTTACAATTTTCTTTGGAGTGGCAAAGTAAATTTCAGACCTATCATTTTGTCATATAAAGCCCCCAGACCTAGAGCCAGAATGATGAGGGACGCTGGAAGAGGTGCAGGGTAAAAAGCTCTTTCCCAAGGCCTCATTCTGTTCCAGGGAGCCTGCCAGTTCTGCCTGTCCGTCCAGTGAGAGGCTGTGTAATTCCCAACACCCCTGCGAAACTACCAATCCTGTCAGAGCCTGCCTCCTACTTTAACCTGGTCCAGCAAGTCCCTGAGACAAGAGTCACTTCAGCGTCCATAGAACCATCTTGGAGCACTCTGCTGGGTTTAAAGCTCAAAGCCACCCACCTACTGATGGCTGGCACCCAACTACTGTACCTGCTGGCAGGAGTGGCTAGGGAGTAGCCCTTTTCTCTTGTGTAAGTCAGGATTTCTGAGCTGACCAGTATTGTATGTCTCCAGGGAGGATAACACCAGAGGGCATGACCTCTGATTACAGCATAGCAAATATAGGTTCCACTAAAGGCAGAGTCCTGGCCAGGGCTGGTGATGGACACCAGGCTGAGATTATTGATTAGTCTCTGACGGAGGCGGTACAGGGCGCTGGGCAGCTCTGATTGCCCTTTGAGCAGCAGCATGTGGAGTCCACTGCCTCTAAGCTATCATCTCAGGGAGGTTAGGACAGCCCTGTCACCAAGTATTTATCCGTTAAATGTGTCTGCTGTTTCTTGTTGTGTCTTGTTTCTTCTTGAAAGCTGTTGGGAATTAAAGAGTGCCTTAATAAAATGCCGTTATCTTGAGGAGGGTCCTGCCTTAAACCTGACTGGTGTTCCAGTACTGACTGTAGTGAACAGGGAGGAAAAGCCTGGGGGTGCAGGTTGAAGGACCACCAGGCATGGCAAGGCTTAGACTGGAAGAGAGGTGGAAGAGAAGGCTGAAGGAGAAAATATTTTGTTTCTGGACCGCACTGCCTTCCAGTGCCAGCAAGAAAAGCAACACCTGAGGTCCCTCGGTGCTACCAGTGGGTCGAGGACATAGCTGGCTTGAGGAAGGAAAGGAGGAGAAAAGAAGGAAGGAGAAGAGAAAGGAATGGGAGAAAGGAGAAGGCTTCAAATGGGCAGGATAGGGGTCAGCACCTATCACCGAGTTTTGGAGGGCGAGGGCAGTGTGCGCAGTGTTAACCAGCCGTTGGCTCCCACCCGCAATCATGGGCCACTGGGGGTGTCAGAAGGTACCGTAGTGTGGTGGAGGGGAAGTGGCCCCTGCCTGGGTGTCAGAGGGTCTAGTCCTGTACTAACTGCCTGGATGACCTCTTGGGCTTCTTATCTAGAACAAAAGTGGGTTGGCCCAATGGTTTCAAAGGTTGCTTCCAACTGGAACAGTTCTTGTGTTGTGAAACGGTAATGATTTTGAAACTCGGTAATTCCACCAGCACCGCGATCCACACCTGGCCCAGAAGACGCCCTAATTAACCCCAGGGAATGGCTAGTTGGGTAGCCTGTGTCACCCCTAGTTCCCAATGTCCAGCCTCACTGTTGGCAGAAAGTTTATTGGAAAAGTGCTTGGAAACTGAACCTAGCCTTAATCCCTCTCTTTAACCTTGAGATAAGAACGCCTTTGTTCAAGTCTCAAGCAAGTCTCAAGTTATGTAACTCACTCTTATTAAAACTCTCCCTGACTGTTTTATATTCAGCCTTTTCCCTGCCCTGGTTTGCAGCTTTAACTGAATAGGTGGCCTTGTATTTGTGCTAAGTTTTTTTGTCTTTCTCTTTTAGAACTTGACAGGATAATCACATCGGTTTGTTTAGTAAACACTGGAGGCCAGCTCTGCGATCCAGCGGCCTGACAAATGGCCAGTGACCGCTCTGGGAAAGAAAGCTTTGTTCCCCTTGCAAGACATGGGGAAGGCTCCCTAGGGGACAAGCCCTCACTAAGCCAGACCCCCTTAGGGAAGCAATTTCCTTCTTGTTTGTTGAGCAAACCCTGGAGGCAAGACTCATTTATCCTTTACTTCTCAGAGAGGTTGTCCCAGATGCCCTGTCTAAACTATTTCCTTCCCCTCAGCCCACCTCCCAGCTGCAGTCCTTTTAAAATGGTCTTTATAACACTTCCTGGGGCCTCCCCAGTGGCTCAGGGGTAAAGAATCTGCCTGCAGTGCGGGAGACCCAAGTTTGATCCCTGGGTCAGGAAGACCCCCTGGAGGAGGGCATGGCCACCCGTTCCAGTATTCTTGCCTGGAGAATCCCATGGACAGAGGAGCCTGTCAGGCTACAGTCCATGGGGTGGTGAAGAGACATGACTGAAGTGACTGGGCAGACAACACTTCCTACTATCGGAAATCATCTTATTACTTATTTGTGTTGTCACGTAATAGTATTTGGCTTCTACATAAAGGTTTATGGCAGACAGCCCAGACTTCACCTCTGGGTTCAGCAGAAAATCAGGACAATTATTATATATGCTAATGATTAAGTTTGGACAATAACAACACATCCCTCGGGGCAGTAGAGTTTTATTACCTGTCATGAAAATGATGAGGGACTTGAATTTTCATTTTGATTTAATGTCAAAAGCACTGACTGCTAGGCAATTTCACATATTTCACCCATAAAGGTAAATCTATTAGATGGTGAATGAAGAATGAAAGTCAATTTTACTGTTTTTTTTTTTTTAAAAACAGAGGCATTGGGCATTCCTATATACAATAGATACAGACAAATCTGTTTGATTCCACCTACATGAAGTACCTAGAATAGATAAATTCATAATCAGAAAGTATATTTTGTTAGATGTCAAGGGCCAGGGTAGGAGGTGGTAGTGGGGTTGGGGAGGGAGAATGAGGACTTAGTGTTTAATGAAGACAGAGTTTCAGTTTAAGAAAGTGAAAAATTCAGGAGATAGTTGATGTTGAAAGTTGCACAACAATGTGAATGTGCTTAGTGTCACTGAACTATATGGTTAAATATGGTGAAAATAGTATGTTTTATATTATGTGAGGCTCACCACAATAAATTAAAAAAAAAAAAAAAAACAACCCAGAGGTATCGAAAGTAATGTTTTCCTAAAATTTTCTAGAGAATCAGTGACAAAATAGAGAGTTTAGAACTCTGAAATTCCTGACCCTCATCAAAGACTATTGAAAGTTAATTTCTACAACTCTTTGGGGCTTTGATTTTCTACTAATAGAAATCTGTAATAGAAAACTGTGTAAATCATATAGAGCTCAATGAATTCATACAAAGTGAACATGCTCATGTAATCAGCTCTCTGATAAAGAAACAGATCATTACCAGCACCCTATCCTCCTCCTCTTAGCACTCATCTCAGTAACTACTTTCCCTAAGAAAGGGTAACTACCATCCTGTGTTTCACCACAACAGATGAGTTTTACCTAGGCTTTAAACAAATGGAATCATATCTAATGTAGTCATCTTTTTCTGCCCGGCTTATTTTGCTCACATTATGTTCATAAGACTTGTTCTATTGTTGCATATAGTTGTAGTTCATTTTTGCTCACTGCTCTATCATTGCTTCTTGCATGTGAGTAAGGTACCTGTCTATTCGACTCTTGGTGGTCATTTGGGTTGTTTCCAGTTTGGGGCTGTTATGAACAATGCTGCTGTAACCACTTTTATCCATGTCTTTTGGTGAAAATATATATGGATTTCAGTAGCACATAAATCCAGAAGTAGAATAGATCATAGAATAGACTTACATTCATAGAGATAATTAAAGAGTTTTCCAAAATGGTTTAAACCAATTTATTGTCCCATCACTGATATATGAGAGGTCCAAATGATTCATATTCTTCTTAGCAGTTGGTGTTATCTATTTTCTTGTTTTAACTCTGCTAGATTGTGTCCTATGATAGATTTTAATACATTTAAATAATAATTTAATTTTTATGATTTTATAAATACATTTGTGAAATGGTACATAAGGAATCTGAGATTAGGTAGACATTACATCAAACAAATTTATTTTAATTGTACTATAGTCAATTTGCTACTTTAAGTCAATTTTAACGGTCAGTTACAGTCTTGTGTTGTTCTATAATTCCTTCATATAATATAGGTTCAGCACATAGAGAAAGATGGCCAGCTTCAAGTGGTCAAGGACTTTATGTTCCTTTCATAGTTGTTATAGCCCTTTGAACAGTGCTGGGTACAGAGTAGACATCCAGTAAATTTTGATTGAATTGAACTGAACTAAATGAAATGAGGCATTTATGGCTCAGACGGTAAAGAATCTGCCTGCAATGCAGGAGACCCAGGTTTGATCCCTGAGTTGGGAAGATCCCCTGGAGAAGGAAATGGCAAACCACTCCAGTATTCTTACCTGGAGAATTCCATGGATAAAGGAGCCTGGTGGGCTGCAGTCCATGGGGTCGCAATGGAGGCAACCCACCTAGGTCTACGGAATGAATGTCTTTCTATTCATAGTTCCCTGCCTAATCGGTCCACTTTCAGGTAATTCCTAAGGTAATAAGGGGATCAGGAGACATAATTCAAGAAAATGTCCAATTCCTTCATGTTCCTCTAGAGCCCACATTCTAAGCGCTGAAACTTCGTAGGTAAAATAAGCCCCTCTGTTTTCAAAAGGATTTTCTTGAAGCACATACCTAAGGCCACTAGAAAGTGGAACACACAGTGGACTGTCTTCCCCAGGGTTGTCAGGATAGAGCATGGTTTGTGCCCTTCCATGCTGGAAGGGGTGCTCTGGACTCAAAACGTCTGATCTTATTACACTAACCTGATTTCCTTATGGCTGCATCCAGTTTGATAGGAATTTCTCCAAAGGCCACAGTATCTCTAGGATACTTAGTTCTTTTTCTTTTTTTTTTTTTAATCTGTCCTAATTTTTTTAAGAACTATTTCTGTCATCTCATCAGCTAAAGGACCTGTACGCAATTGCCCATTGCAACACACCGCGTTGTGTCGTGTTATGCACACTTTTGTTCATACTGAATATTGGCTATTTATCCACGGCTGCACTTGGCCTTCGACACTGTGTGGGCTTTCTTTAGCTGCGGCGAGTGGGGGCCACTCTTCCTTTCCGTGTGTGGGCTCTTATTGTGGTGGCTTTTCCTGTTGCAAAGCCTGGACTCCAGAGTGTGTGGGCTTCTGTAATTGCAGCACGTGGGCTCAGTAGTTGCGACTCCTGGGCTCTAGAGAGCAGGCTCAGTGGGCTCAGAGTGCACGGGCTAAGTTGTTCCGCCGCATGTGGCATCATCTTCCAAGACCAGGGACTGAACTCATGGCCCCTGCACTGGCACGCAGATTCCTAATCCCTGGACCCCCACCAGGGAAGTCCAAATTTTGGCTGTTTCTGCACTGAGATTCTGAGATGTTAAGTTAGTACATTTTAACTGTTCTACGTTTGGAATTAGCCACTTATTGAAAACAATTGATGGAAATATCCACCCTCTACCTGCCTTCTTTCAGTTTTGAAATCTTTCTTTGGGAAGGTGGATCTAGAGGGATTGGTCATAAAGGAAGGATTAAAGAAGGCAGAAAATACAGACCTGAGAAACGTGTATAGAGTGCTGATCAAACTAAGCCAGTTTTCAGACTCTGTTTGGGCCCCCTGCTGTCAGGCACATCAAGGTAGAGAGTATGTGTGCTTGTGTGTGGTGACTGGTGGAAGAAATGAGAAATCCCTGAAAAGAATATTGTGATAAGATTCCCTAGAGCATAACAGATTGTAACTGTATAGAGTCACTAATGGGAACAGGCTTGTTCTGCAATCGGAAATCGTGATCAGCAGGTAATCAGATCTAGCGCTCTGGGGCCTCTGCAACATGGTGACTGTTGTAGAGTAGATCAAAAAACAATGGACTGTTTGACTCTCTCCTCTCCTGGCTGGGCAGCTTCCCAAGACTGGTGTGGAGAGGGAGGAGAGCTATGAATTTCAGAGTGTTTTTCCTTTGGGGATGGGGCCTTCTGTCTCAGATCTCCTGCTAGGAGATCACATGTTACATACGTATATGTTTGTCCCTTCATGCGTGAATTGGCTTTCCAATCTCAGATTGAACTGGCTATGACTCTAGGATTTATCAAATTCAAGTCCATTAGGTTACTCCATGGGTATATTTGTTACATAGCCAGGTGCCATAAGTTCAAATGCTTGTGGTAGACAAGCAGGCAACATGAATATGAAGTGAGATTGGTCGCAAGCTGGGGAATCTATTTATTTCTTTTCCAAAGGAAATATACTAGTCAGGGTCAGACAATGGTTACTATATAGGTAGGCTGGCCCAGGTGGCCAGATCTTCTGATTTTTTCGAGAAGAGCCAGAAATCCAGATTTTTTTTTTTTTTTTTCAGAAAAAAGAGTGTGTAATTTGCTGATTTTTCCAATGTTTGTAATTAATTAAAAGAAATCATTTTGCAGCCAAACTATGTAACAAACAAAACAAATCTGTTGGTCTCATTCAGTTCCCAAGCCTGAATCTCCAGGTGAGATTGATTTTCTGGTGGGAAAAGCCCAACTTTTTCAAGTCACTTCAAGTTATTGAGGACTATATAAATGGTCCCTGACTGGTGATATTTGACTTGATGATTTTTCAGCTTTACAATGGTATGAAAGTGATAAGCATCCAGAAGAAACTGGACTTTGAAGTTTGATTTTTGATCTTTTCTGGGCTGCTGATGTACAACATGGTCCTTTCTCCTGAGGCTGGGCACTGGCAGTGAGCTGCAGCTCCCACGCAGCCACACCATCATGAGGGTAAACGACTGATACACTTAAAACTGTTCTGTTCCCATACAACCATTCTGTTGTTCCCTTCCAGTCTTCAATACATTATATGACTATTCAACACTTTCTTATAAAATAGGCTTTGTGTTAGGTGATTCTGCCCAACTGTAGGCTGATATAAGGGTTCTGATTATGTTTAAGGTAGGCTAGGCTAAATGATGATGTTCCATAGGTGAGACCAGAAAGAGAAGAAATGACTTCATGAGACTTTGAGGCAGTAAGATGTGGGAGGAAAAAACGGAAAACTCTCCATTCAGGAGAGACCTTGGGAACCTTTAAGCACAGGCAGGACTGCTTAGAACAAAGCATGGCAGGGCTGGTTGCCGCCTGACCTCTCTATCTCTGTACAGAATTTTCTCAGCTGTGGTACCCAGTGGACCAGAGGCTTTAGGAGCATCAGCAGTCTGTAGGCTTGGCCCAGATCCTAGTTCTCTCCCTGGGCACTGCCAGCAAGGGGATGGCTTTGCCTTAAGAGCTCTGAAGAAAGTAGATGCTGATGGGAGGGAGTGTTGGAGGAGGTGGCAAGGCTAGGAGGAGAAGAACCCTGAACACCAATATGAATACTTGCTCAAGAAAAAAACAAATTCACCTGCCTATAAATGATAATAGGATGTCGCACCCCCTTCAGTTTGGTGGAAATGAAAGTCTATAAAGGTTAAATACATTTTCAAGGATTCTTATCACAGAGTCAGAATTGCCGTCTGGAGCCTTGGCTGCTCCAGTTTCTGGGTTACCCTTAGCAAGTGTGGTTATGTTTAAGGATGAATTTCCATGGACTAAAACATGGCTGTGCTGGGAGTTGAGCATGCCTTAAAATGCACCATAGCTTCTGGAATGGAGTGGAGAAGGGGTGCGTGATGGAGGGTGAGGTCAGCCACTGCGTGCATGGCCCACTGTGCTAGCCACAGGGTGGTGGCTGATGTGAAGTTCTTCTCCAGCAACAGCTGACTCTCCTCGGAGGCAGTCTGGGCTCTGGATTTGAGAAGCAGACTACACCTGATACACTGAAATAGCAGCCTTGTATTCTGAGATCTGGCATGTGGTGACAAGGAAGGGACTTGTAGGGGGGGATAGTCAGGCCACCCCCAAGGAACTATTGGTATCACACACCTCGAGTTCCTCAAGTTGCTACAGGAAAACAGAATTGATAGTTTCAAGTGTGAACTCCAAGTTCTGCCAGTGGGCTTAAAGCCTTAGCTCCGCTTTACTGCTGCTCTACCTGGGAAGACCCTCCGTTATTTTATAAGCTGCGTAACCTTTGGCAGGGCTTCCCTAGTGGCTCAGCGGTAGAGAATCCGCCTGCCAATGCAGGAGATACGGGTTTGATCCCTGGGTCGGGAAGATCCCCTGGAGAAGGGAACGGCAAGCCACTCCAGTATTCTTGCCCGGAGAATCCCATGGACAGAGGAGCCTGGCAGGCCATAGTTCATGGGGTCACAAAAGAGTTGGACAAGACTTAGCCACTGAACAACAACAACAACAACAAACCTTGGCCAAATTATTTAATTTGTCTAGGCTTCAGGCTTCCTGGTGTAAAACAGAAATAGGTAATAGTACCTTTGCTTTGGAGTTGTGAAGCTTAACTGAAAAACAAGTAATATATTACCTTATTACATTAACATGAATTACCAGACACGTATAAGTACCTGATAAATGTTACTTTTTTTCTTTTGCTGTGTACAAGAAATGCACTTTATTTTTTTCTTCCGGTTTTATTGAGATATAATTGACATATAGCACTGTATAAGTTTAGGGTGTACAGCATAATGATTTGACTTACAGGCATCATGAAATGATTGTCGTAATAAGTGTAGTGAACATCCATCATCTCATTAGTTACAAAATTAAAGAAATAGAAAACAATTTTTTGCCGGCTGCTGTTATAAGTCTTAGTAGAGGCTTCCAGGGATCCTCTCCTGTGACTTGAAGACCTAATTCTAGTATGTTAGGTTCCATTGTTTCTACTTGCTCTCAGAGCACTTAGCTAAAGGAACAGGCTTGCAGAGTAGAGAGCTTACTCAGGTTTATCAGCTGTCAAGGGGAAGTTCCCAGATATACATCTGGGTCCCATTGCTCTTGTGAGGGGCCTCACTGGACTGTGCTGGGAGGTGGCTTTGCTCCTCTGTCCCTAAGCCCCTTGCACTCATCTGTGGAGCTGGAGTTGATCTGCTTGTGCTCTGTTCTTTGGAGTGTTCAGGACCCAGTGCTCCTTTTTTGCTGGTTCAAGTCATCTTGGTGTGGCATACCTGTCTGGATCTTGCCTACAGCCTCCATCTGATTCCTGGCTTAGGTTGAACTTGCTGTACTCACAAACAATGACCTCTGGTCCCCAACTTAGCTGCCTTCCTAGTCCTCCCTGGTGTATGTGGAGATGGCTAGACTCCAGCCAAGAGAGGCTGAGAAGGAATAACCAAGCCCTGTTTCCACCGATCCCCATGTCCATCGTTTTTATCCTAATTTATTTCTTTGGCTGCACCATGCAGTATGAGGGGTCTTACTTCCCTGACTTGGGATTGAACTCTAGTCCCCTGCAGTAGAAACTTGGAGTTTTGACAACTAGACTGCCTGGGAAGTTCTGCACCATCAGTTTTAATCTGTTATGACCATTTCTTGAAGGAGCATGGCCACTCAGTGGACGAGTTCACTCCCTGAGTGCTGAGTAAGGGGGAGGAAAGTCCCTCTGGTTTCTGTTTAACATTGACTTCTTGACATAAGCCTGAAAGGGGCAGAGCAGATCACATGTATCCTTTGTCTCTCTGTTCCTGTTCTCAGTCTCAAAGGTGACAGAAACACATGCAAGGTCAGGAGTTAAAGTGTCCTACATGCCCAGCATCAGCAGTATGTATGTCGGGGGGAGAGGAAAAACAATGTTGAAAAGTCTTGAGCCAAAAACTATTCTCTGGAAAATTCTTCCAACCACTAGATGGGTAAAATTATGAAAAGAGGATTTTGTCCTCATGAATGATGATGAAAAATGGAATTTCTCTCCTGTTAAGACTATTGTGAAAAGCGGCACATATAGTTATAAACACTCGATGCATTTCAATTTGAAGAGTATTTGAGATTCGTTGCTAAAAGCAAAACTTGATATGCCCTGAAATCTGAAGCTCCTACATGAAAGAGACCTGAAAGATTGTCCCAAATTTGACAGTAATCCTAAAAATTTACACTCCAGCAATAGAATGTTATGAAGCTGAAAGAGATTTTTCTAAGCCATCAATAAATGAAAATTTATCAACTCTGCTAGAGGAAAAATTAAATTGTCTTATTATTTTCTCTTCATAAAATGATACTCCAAGTCATATAATATGAAAAGCCAATCAAAGACTGTGCAGCCAAAAATGTCAAAAAGAAAGTATGAGATGTTACATGCTGTCACTTCAGTCGTGTCCAACTCTTTGCAACCCTATAGTACATAGCCCATCAGGCTCCTCTGTCCATGGGATTCTCCAGGCAAGAATACTAGACTGGGTTGCCATTTCCTCCTCCAGGGGATCTTCCCAACCCAGGGATCGAAACTGCGTCCGTCTCTTAAGTCTCCTGCATTGGCAGGCAAGTTCTTTACCACTAGTGCCACCTGGGAAGCCCATGGGATGTATGACATGAGGTTAATCAATATATAATTTTTCTGTATATTTGTGAAATGTTAACATTACAGAATTTGTGATTTCTTGGGATTCCTTTTCTCATTCTAAATAAATATTTTTTTTCTGAGACTTCCCTGGTGATCCAGTGGCTAAGACTTCACCTTCCAATGCAGAGGGTGTGGTTCAATCCCTGGCTGAGAACAAAGATCCCACATGCCTTGCGGCCAAAAAACCAGAAACCTAAAACAGAAGCAATATTGTAACAAACTCAATAAAGACTGAAAATGGCCACTTAAAAAAAAAAATTTACTTTCAAATCTAATTTTAACTCATAATTTGTTGTCTTAAAAAAATTCTTCAAATTTACAGATGGTTTAGATCCCACAAATCCTGGATCTGCTCCTGATAGGAGTTGCGTGGCCACAGTCATTGACAGTGGCCACCAGTGGATATTTGTGCATGCGTATTAAGGGAGCCTGACCTGTAAGCAAATGCTATATATTATGTGTATCATCTGTATTTATTTGTCAAATAAAACAAAAACAAAAGAACAACAAATTAAGTAACACTGCTCTGCATAGCAAAAGCAAACAACTATACCAGAGTGATATCCTGAATTCAATCTTTGCTGTTACTATGTACTAGTTTATACTTTTACTACCTGTATACGTTCACACCCTGGTAGTGTACTATGTGCGTGTGGTCTGATTATCTATTACTGTATAACAAATTACCCTAAAACTGGATGTCAAAATAACAATCATTTCATTATGATGTATGTTAGCTCACCTTCTTGGAGGGCAATCAGGACAAGCGTAAAAGGTAAATATTTACCTTTTATCAGATCAGGTGGCAGTGGCATTACTTGCAGATATCTCAACTTGAGCATAAAACTCTTATGGGAAAAGAAATAAGGAACTCACTTTCTTGGTGTTTATACCAGAAGACCAACGTCAAGAATATTAGGGGTCAGGAGAAACGGCATTGGGCTGGGGAGGCGGGGGTCGGGGAGGTGGTGGGCAGTGTTTGAAGTGAAGTGCAGCTTTAACAGTCAGAATATAATGATGGAATTACACGGGTGGTGGTGAATCCAAGGATTACGTAGGTTATAACAGGGACAATTAATTCTAGGTGTGTAATCAAGGTGGAGCGTTTTGCCTGCCAACTCGGCAACCAGTTTTGGGGAGTCTGGAATTAAGCTTGGGTGTGAGAAAGATCTGACTGCTCTCCAGTTACAAAGAAAATATTGAATACGTTGATTGTAATATGCCCAAGTGGATATTGTCTTAATCTTAGAAGAGGCTAAGATGTGAGCTCCTTCTGTGAAGCATGGGTTTCCCACTGACTTTGAAGGCATTCCTAAGGATGGGAGTGATGGGGGAGGGGTGCTGTAAACTGGGTCTGGATGAGCTCTCTAGGGTGGGTATCATTCAGGGCCCTGTTCTCAGAGGAATTGAAAGAATGTGGCAGTGTTTGCTCTAAGATACCAGCATGTTATTTGTACCCTGGGGGCTACATTCACTCCTTCATCATTATTTTTGAAAAGATATTATTGACTATAGTGTAGTTCTTAAAGAGTTCCCACCAGTGTTCTTTTGTACGCTTATCTTAATTAAAAAACCAAGTCACTACCTACTTTTCAAAATGTACTCCATTGAGTCCAGTTCACGAATTTGAATTTTTGTTTCTCCTATCACTAAACAATTTTAGTGACCACAAGACTCCATAGCATCTGTGAATTCCATAGAATTCTTCTGTAAATTCCATAGACATTGAACATTCAGGTAATGTTTCTGTTGTTGTCACGATGTTCCTGGCTGTCTTTTTTCTGGACTTTGAGTTGTGTTTACCTCCACTCCAGCCACTTGAAAGTTTCCTGGATATCCAGAAGCTGTTTAGCGATCAACATAAATGGTTCTTATGATTATAGCATTTCCAGTGTCTAACCCTGAGGCCAGTGTGTTATCCAGAGATGATGGTTAAGAACAAAGACTCTGCATTTAGATCTCAGCTTTTCAATTTACTAATCATGTGGCCTTGAACAATTTATGCCACCTTTTAAATTTATTTTTTTCTTCAGAATTTTATTTATTTATTTATTTTTGGCGGCACTGAACCTTTGTTGCTTTCCGTGGGCTCTTCTCTAGTTACAGTGAACTGGGGCTACTCTTTGATGCGATTCGCAGGCTTCTCTTTGCGGCGGCCTGTCTTGTTGGGGAGCACAGGCTCTAGGGTGCGCAGGCTTCAGTAGTTGCAGAGTGCATGCTCACTAGTTGTGGTGCACAGGCTGAGTTGCTCCAAGGCACGTGATGACTGACCGACTAACACACACACCACACTTCTTATCCACTGTACCACCATAGAAGTCCCTATGCCAACTTTTAAAGCCCTAGTTTCTTCTTTTGTAAAAGGCTGATGGTGTCAATAGTCCTTGCCTCATAGAGATATTTTATAGATGAAATAAAAGTATAGGTGTTATCATTTTTAATATGTTCCTGCTCTTCAATTCTTCTTAGATTTGATTGGAGTAATAATCATGATGGCTGTCATTTATTGCCATGTGCCAGCCACTGGGCTAAATACTTTATCTATATTGTCTGTAATCATCATGAAAAAATGGCAAGAAGAGACCTTTATAGCAGAGGAAACTGAGGATCAAAGAAGTTAATTAACTTTCTGAAGGTCATAGAATCAAGTGGTATAGCTGGAGTTTGAACTCCAGAATCGGTGTTCTTTTCACTAAGTGACTCTGATGTCACATATCCTGATTCAAATCATTACCTCTGAGGATGAATATGGATTGGAAGGGTCACTATTTCCTGTCACGTTCATGAGGGACAGCTGTCCCATGCTTCAGAGAACAAAGGACACCTAATATTATGCAGCGAGCTGGGTGGAAATCCATCTGCCCACAGTGTTTCACGCAGAGCAAGTGCCTTTCATGATGCCCACAATTCTCAGCATGAGACCAGCCTGGCTGTGTCAGAGAGGCATGTATGCATGTGCAGGGTCCTACTAGAAGTAGCCTCGTGGAACCCTTGATGTTCTTCATTTGATTTCCTTTATAAGATATAATTCAATGACCCTGGCTTAGGTTTGGATAGGAAAATAACATTTCCCTGCCAATCAATAACTCAGAGTCTATATTACTGTTCACAACTGTTCCAGCAAGAACCTTGATTTCCCTCCTTCCCTGTAGAAATTTCCTTTTAGGCCCCTCCCTCAAAATGTTAATCCCAAAGAAAACCAAAGCCGATGCACAAATTGGTTGGTTAGCCACAGCTGCTGTGCAACTTCTAAGATCAATCAGTGGCTACTGCTCCTGAGGTCAGTGAGAGGAGCCTGCAGAATCCACCAGAGATACCAGTTGATGGGGTCAAGCTCCCTAGTGCTCCCAGGCTGCTGGACCAATTTTCCAGCCTTGTTCTTCATTTTGTCAACTAGGCCCTGGAGCAGTCCTGCCTGTGCCCAGATTTAGTCTCCTGTAACCTCAGGGAAATGACTCATTCATCTTCTGCCAACCACTGTTGGACAAAAAACACGTATCTTCACATGAAGGAGCAACAACTTGCAAATGTGGTGTGTACCTTAAATTAAATTTCTAGCAAACACATCACTGAAAGGATAAGGTCTACAGAGATGTAATTTTCCTCTATCACAACTTTCTTCAATCTCAGAGAGCAATTTATCTCATTTTAGCCACAGCAATATCCAACTTTTCTATTGTGGCCTTTGTTTTACATTTGTTTTCTTGTTCCCCTACTCTAGCCCTGCCCCATCCATTTGCTGTCCCTCCCCTAAATCAAGGTAACAATTTTCATTAATGGTTACCCAAATCTCTGACTCTTACAGGAAGGGCAGTTTCCGTCTGTCTTATACCATTTCCATGAAGGTTAAAAAGATCTTACAGTTGGTTCCCATTAGATCTCATAAATAGTAACCTGTGCTTCCTTCCCTAAAAGACTCAGAAGGAAAGTCTCCCTGAGACATGCTCCATCATATTTTTGACTGCTTCCTTCATTTCTGCCACAAAGGTGATGCTCATGGCTCACCTTGTACGCATCCTACCCTAGCTCTGGAACCAGTCATTTTTCCAAGGACTCCACTTCTTCTTAGTAGGGAATAGTATTAAGAGCAAGAGTAGGCAGTAGGTCATGATCATTGCTAGTTGGGTGTCTGTGCTTATAGGCCTTTTCTGTGGACAAAACTAGGAAGTATATTCATGTACATACACATCTGCTGAAGTTGAAGCTCAATACTTTGGCCACCTGATGCAAAGAGCTGGCTAATTGGAAAAGACCTTGATGCTGGGACAGACTGAAGGCAAAAGGAGAGGAGGGCGGCAGAGATTAAAATGGCTAGATAGCATCACCGACTCGTGGACATGAATTTGCGCAAACTCCTAGAGATAGCGAAGGATAGGGAAGGCTGGGTCGCTGCAGTCCTTGGGGTTGCAAAAAGTTGGACTTGACTTTGTGACTGAATAACAACAACAATCATTTTTTTGGTTTGCTTTCAGTTTTAGCACTTTGTTCCCTTTCTTGTTGATTTTACTTTTTGATCATGCAACGGAAGTCAACACTAGGTGAAAAGGTATTCTCTATTCTGTATTACTTCTACTGTATCCCCCTTACTCCCAACTCCTTGGAGGCAACTAACTTTATTTTTTCACCTCTCCAAGTTTCTTTTTGGATAGGTTGGTAGATATATGTATGTTTTCTTATTTTTTCCTTTGGCACAATGGGTAGGCTCTGCATAGGCTCTTTTGCAGTTTGGCTTTTTCACTTAAGAATGTCTCTTGGAAATCACTCTGTTTCAGTTCATAGATATCTTCCTGTTCCTTCTTTACAGTTAAGAAGTGCTCATCATGAAGAATTATCATAGCTTTTTTAACCAATCATGTATGCTCAGATATTTAGCTTCCAATATTTTGCAACTGCAAATAACACTATAGTGAATAACTTTGTGCACAAACATTTTTTTTGGATTATTGGAGTTGTATCTCCAGGGTTAATGCCCAGACGTGAGATTGGCATGTCGAAGTGTAAATGCGAATGATATTTGTTGGATATTGCCAAGTTCTTCTCCATAGAGGTTATACCATTTTGCATTCCCAGTGAGGATGCAATGTAGAAGAGTGCCTGAGTTCCCCCACATACTTGCCAACAGAGTGTAATCGTCAGCTTTTGATTTTTTGCCAACCTGACGGGTGAGAAATGGTGTCTCAGTGTTGTTTTAATTTGCATTTCTCTTATTATGAGTAAAGCTAAACTTTTTTTATATGTTTAAGGTCCATAATTTGATCATTCTTTTTGGTGAATAGTCTGTGGATGTTTTTGTCAATTTAGTAACAGGATTTTAAACATTTAAAAGTTGTTTATTTGGCAGAAATAGCTTTTAAATAATTTATGCTACCTGAGAGAAGAATCCCAAAGTACCTGGCTGTGGGTAAACTATGGATTCTGCCCTCCAGAAATTTACAGTCTGTAAGCTGAACACCAGTACAGTGGATATGAGCATAAGCTGTGGACCCAGACTGCCTGCCTGCCTTCAAATGCCAGTCCTGCCACTTAGGCAAGTTTTTAATCTCTTAGTTTAAAGAGATTAAACTCAGTTTCTCCATTTGTAAGATGAAAGTTAACATTAGCATTTATTTCTTAAGATTATTGTTAGGATTAAATGACTTAGCATATGTAAAGTACTTTGAGCAGGAAACATTCCATAAATGTTGGCTATCTTAAGAGTCAAGAAAATCCTCTCAGTACGTTGATTTGATCCCATAAGAATCTTGTTATATAGTTAGTTATAAAAAATGAAGACCTGGAAGTGTAGAAACATTAGGTAATTCAGTAGATAGAATCGGAATTGTAACCCATTCATTAATTTACTTATACATTTATTTATTTATTCATTTATTCTCAGCTATTTTTTGAGGCCCTACTAGGCACTGGCTTAGGTACTGGAGATATAGTCTGAACAAGAAAGATATTTGGGCTCCTGAATGTTCACTTTTTTGTGATGGAAGAGGCCTGTGGAGGGTGTGGAAAGAAACAAAACCCAAGGAAACCAGTTTTGTTTTTTGGTTACACCATGCGGCATGCGGAATCTTAGTTCCCCAACCAGGGATCTAACCCGAAGCCCCTTTATTGGAAACATGGAGTCTTAACCACGGGACTTCTAGGAAAGTCCCCAAGGAAACCAATTTTGTCTGTCTTTTTCATCAGTAGTCTGTTCAGCACACACAACACTGTCAAAATTCATTTGTTTCAATGAAAGAATGAAGGAAGAAATGACAAAGTAGTGAAAAATGAGGCTTGATGCATAGGTAGGGCCCAGATCACGAAAAGCCTTGTCAACTCTTTTGAAGAGTTTGGACTTCATCCTGAGCAGAGAAATCACGTGAAATAGATTTGCATCTAAGAAATCAAGCCGGTCTGTGTGGAGAATCTACACAAGGGGAGAACAACAGGGAGGTTGTTATAATAAGTCCAGCGCAAGATGATGAGGTCCAAATCAAGAGGAAGCTGAGCGGATGGAGAATAGATGAGCTGGAAGTCAGAGCTGACATCACCCGGACTTGCTCGGTGTAGAGGGAGGAAGGAGGCTGCAGAATCGCTGAGATTTCACTGTGGTGAGAAACTGAAGACAGGAGCTTCTCTGGCGGTCCAGTGGTTAACACTCTGTGTTTCCAGAGCAGAGGGCTTATGTTTGATCCCTGGTCGGGAAATTAAGATCCTGCATGCTTCTTGGCACAGCCAAAAAAATAGAAAGATATTGAAAAGGGATGACTGATGGGGAAAATGGAGAAAAAATTATTTATTTACTTATTTTTAGCTGCACTGGGTCTTAATTGTTGCCCTCAGGCTTTTCTTGGCTGTGGCGAGCAGGGCGACTCTGCATTTGTGGTGCAATGGGCTTTTCACCGTGGTGGCTTTTCTTTTTGTGGAGCATGGGCTCTTGGTGCAGGGGCTTCAGTGATTGTGGCTACCGGGCTTAATCCCCACTGCATGTGGGATCTTCCCAGGCCAGGGATTGAACCGGTGTCCTCTGCATTGCAAGGCGAATTCCCAACCATTGGACCACCAGGGAGGCCCAAGGATGGCCTTCTAAACTTACGGATTTTAGGTGACCATGGGACAGTGCTCAATCTCTTGACTATACTTGCTTTTGGCTTCTTTACACTCCTTGGAGTCAGGAGACTGGGACCTGTCCAGCACACTGTAGTGACCCATGAGGTAAACTGTCTAATATTGAAAAGTACACTGGTTAGGGGCATTACTTTGCCAACAAAGATACGTATAGTCAAACCTATGGTTTCTCCAGTAGTCATGTATGAAGGTGAGAACTGGACCATAAAGAAGGCTGAGCACTGAAGAATTGATGCTTTTGAAATGTGGTGTCGGAGAGTCCCTTGGTGGAGAAGGAAATGGCAACCCACTCCAATTTCTTGCCTAGAGAATCCCGTGGACAGAGGAGCCTGCTGGGTTGCTGTCCATGGGGTCGCATAGACTCGGACACGACTGAAGCGACTTAGCAGCAGCAGCAGCAGCAGCAGCAGAGTCCCTTGGACTGCAAGGAGATAAAACCAGGCAGTTTTAAAGGAAATCAATCCTGAATATTCATTGGAAGGACTGATGATGAAGCTGAAGCTCCAATACTTTGGCCACCTGATGCAAAGAGTGGATTCATTAGAAAAGACCCTGATGCTGGGAAAGATTGAAGGCAGGAGGAGAAGGGGATGACAGAGGAGAGATGGTTGGATGGCATCATCGACTTGATGCACATGAGTTTGAGCAAGCTCCAAGAGATGGTGATGGACAGGGAAGCCTGGCATGCTGCAGTCCATGGGGTCGCAGCGAATTGGACACAACTGAGCAACTGAACAACAACACTGGTTGGGAGGTCTCTTGACTAGCAGTGCAGCCTTAACCCCCCGGGGGTCTCTGATGGGGCGTGTTGGTGCTAAGTTTACTGCTAATTGTACTGGAAGTTTATTCTTTGATGACAAAAATAACTCATCTTTGTATCTTCTCTCACACCTTAAAGGATGCATAATGCAGACTGTGGGAAATATTAAATAGATGTTTCACAGGAGATTAAGAAATGTAGGAAATCCATCATAGGAAATTAGGAAATCCATCATCAAGCAGGGCTCATGGCTTGGGGGGTTGCCCCAAGGTCACTGAGCCAAGATGGAGAGTTACCACCTCCAGGAGGAACTCCAAATCCCTTTCCACTGATACAGAAAACAGATGAATAAAGAGTCCAACAAAGCCCCCTCTAGAATGGCACTCTGCAAGCTTTGATGACACCAGTGCTTTTCCAGAGGTCATGCTAGATGAAACGCTGTGAAAAGACCTGGACAAGACAGCGATGTGGACACCCGGACACATGCCTTTACCATAGAGAAGGAATTTCTAATGAAGCTGGTGACAAGGGCAAAGATCCAAAAGAATAGAAACCATGTTCACAGAAGCCTCCACAGGCAGATATTTATTTATTTATTTTGCAGATATTTATTTTTAAAAGTGACCCGAACTTTCTGTAGGATGTCATGGGATCCCCACAAGAAGGCGCATCAGTTAGGAAAGGACCTGCTACAATTCATTTTCTGATTACAGCGCTTTCTGGTTGACCCTATAAGGGGCTAGGAACAGAAGGGCAAGGGTATGCACAGTTAAGATAGGAGGAGGGTCTCAAGTAGAAGGAAGCTATGACAAACAAAGCAGAGGACGGTCTCTAGATGGGAAACGTACGAGAGACTGGTGAGAAGAAAGATCAAAAGGAAAAACAGGCCACCAGCAACAGCTCGGAAATGGAGGGAAAGCGAGGGAAGGAGGGGGAGACTAGCACTGGGGGAGGAGGTGGAGGATGAAAAAGGAGAGAAGGAAAGGAGTAGGAAACATTTGCGGTGCACGAGTCAACGATTATGGAGAAAAAAACGCAAAGAGAATTGCGGTACTGAATTGGGAAGGAGGGACCTGGTTCTCTGGAGAGTCCTGCGATTACACAGCGCTCGGCGGGTGTGGTCCTGAGTTTAAGGCGGTAGGAGTGCGAGAAGGTGCGGTGGGGGCGCCGCCCAATTTCTCCCCAAAGTGGAAGCCTGGGCAAACCGAGGGGCCGACAGGCAGGCTAGCAGGGCGGAGGCGGAGCGAGGGCGCCGAGGGGCGGGACGAGGGAGGGCGTGAGGAGGAGGAGGCGCATTGAGGGCGGCGCTAGGACCTGCCGGGTCCCCGCCGGCTCCCGGGAGGTTGATAAAGCGGCGGCGGCGTTTGACGTCAGTGGGGAGTTAATTTTAAATCGGTACAAGATGGCGGAGGGGGACGAGGTAACGCGAAGCCAAGAACCGCACCAAGGGTTGCGGCGCCGGCGGCGGACCAGCGACTCAAACACCGGGGTTAACCACGTCTCGTCCACGACCCTCCTAGGTACGGGCCGGCAGGGTGGAGGCCGCAAGGCTCGCGCAGGGAGAGGGTGCGGGCCGCGGGGCTCGCGGGCACCGGCCGCAGGCGGCGGGGTCGTCGTCCGCGGCTGGCTCCGCTCTCCTCCCGCCGCCGCGTCTGGCCGCCAGGCCTAGCCCCGCCGCGCCCCGGGCCCCCGCGGCGCGCGGCCTGAAAAGGGCGGCCCTGGGGCCGCGGCTCCCGCAGCTGTCGGGTGAACGGGCGGCGCGCGCGTCTGCGTCCGACCCGGCCCCCCTGCCCGCCCGCCGCCGCGTGGCTGTCGCGGTGTCCGCCCCGACCCGAGGGGGCGGCCTTGAGCAGGGGCTGCAGACCCGGGGCGAAGGGAGGTCGGCGGCGGCGCGGCTCTGTCCTCGGGAGCTCCGGACCCGCCGGGCGACCTGTCACCCGCCGGCACTCGCTGCCCTGTGTCTCGCGCGCGGAGAGGGAGGCAGGGTTAACCAGGTCGTGATGGGCCCGGCGGTGGAGGAGGACGCGCAGCGCGCGGGAGGAGCAGACACCTCGCTGCCAGGTCGGGAGGCTCTCCAGACACCCTTCCAGGAGGGAACCGCAGTCCGCAGGCCAGGGCTGTGTCCCGGGGCTTGGGTGCCGGGGCCCCGCAGTTCCCGAACCTATTCCTGCGGGTAGTGCGTGGCTAGGATGCAAGTTCCGATTTAATTGTCAAAACTGGGCTTTTGAGCTGTTCACTAGTACTGAGACCATAGTGAGGCCCAATCGGGCTGAAAGTGTCGGTGGTGTGAAGTCACCTGATCCTTCGCTCCCCGGTTTTGCTGAATGTGAGCTCCTACTGTACGGGTAAAGGAGCGCCTCTGTCCCTTGGAAGACGCACTTGCTTTGGCAGCAGAGTGTTGTGTGTCTCTCTTACTCATAACACCCTATTTTTAGGAGTTTAGCATTTGATCTTTCACTGTGGTGTGAATTGAACGCCTGAAATCTTGATTGAGAATTTTGATGGTACTTAAAGGCATAAAGTTTTTCCAAGGCTTAAAATTAGTAAAAGCTTGAGCTTAGGTAAGTGTGGCCATGACATAAGTAAGAGTTTATTAAGTATGACTGTGGTTTTCAAATTTCTCTCCACAGTCTGATAAAGGTTTTGTGAGGTAAAATGTAAAACATTTTGATGAAAAACTCCCTTTAATAGAAAAGTTTATGTGAAATATATTTTATCATTCACGTTAGCCCTTGGACGTGTTGAACGTATGTCAGCGGTAAGGACAAACTGGAAGTTTTGTTAAGGGACAGGGAGCAGGAAATAAAGTTGATTTTATTATTGCTTGCCAACCAAAGCACTTGACAGAGCTGTTTACACAGAAAAAAATGCCACCAGAGAAGAGAGGTATGCCTTAAGTCTATTCTGGTTGGAATTCTCAAGTCATTAGTTGTTCTGGAATGCCGATGGATTGGTTAATTTAGCTCTTTTGGACCTGGGAATGTGTGTGCACGTGTTTGTTTACTTATACCGTTTTAGATGTAGTTTCAAAGCGTTTTATGTGCTTGCCTTATTAGGAGAAACATTGCTTTATGACTCACAGTTATGAACATCGTTTTTAGGCTATGGCATATTGAGAAGAGATGCTATTCTTAATAAGACTTGATATATCGGGGTCATCTTTTATTAAATGCTCTGTCTGCTACTCACAGGTTTTTGTCTTTTGTGTGTGTTTGTGAAGTTAGTCCTTCACTTGAAAGCCATTTCTATCAAACGACTGCCCAAAATAGTCCCTCTCCCAACTAATTTTCTCTGAGTCACCCATTACTACATTAAAAACTAAGTAAATTGGCTGAGATTTGTGCAAACAGGCTCTGAATGAGTAGGTACTCATCTGGTGATTTCGGCTGTAGAAACTGTCTCCCTCTGCTTTCTGGATAAAGTTGAAGAGTTGGGGTGAGTCGTGCTGCTGTTGTAGTTCAGTCTTGGGAAGATGCTTTGTGTCTCTTTAGTGTTTATTCTTTTTAGGATTGTAAGACCTTTATAAAAGACCTAGGAACTCTTCCGTTGACTTTGTAGGATGATAAGAATCTGTGGATGTGATTAAATATATTTAGTAAAGTGTTTTGAAATCCTTCAGATTTTTATTTGGGGAAGAAGGAGCTGCATTATAGTAAAGAGGCACTTATTATAGGGCATATAAACCAGGAGTTAAAATGAGATTCAGGCCTTAAGTGGAATGCACCTGTTTTCAGATTCATTTTTAGTTTGCCTCTCTGTTTTAATTTTAGGTAGCGTTTTGGAATACTCACAAGTGAAAGTAAGTTTCTTGAAGTTTTTAGACCGTTTGCAGAATTGTGCCTTTCCCATTTATCTGCTGTTAAGCAGCTACTAAGAGTGTACCTGGAGGACTGTCAACTAGTTTGATGCTGGAGTTCAAGACATTTGAAACTGTGAGACCTAGTAGTAAGACGCATTTTAAAAATGCATCTTAAGCATTGTTTATGTTGTTTATGCTTAATTGGAAGACGTTTTTGATACGCAATTGTAAGTAAAACTGTTTGGCAGTCTGTCAAAGGGCCAGAAATGTATGGGGTGGGAATAGAATTTAGACTTTTTATAATAGTGACTTATAGCTTTACAGAAGGAGTTTTTCTCTATAGAGTGGGGTGCAGGGAAGCAGCTTAAAAAATTTTTTTTATTTTAAAGTGTGATGGTATTCTGATTGTCTGGCCATTTTGGGGTTGTATTGTTTACTCTTTCGGACATTATTTAACTTTAGGAAGATAGATGTGAATATAGAATAACCAAACTTGATCCTCCAATTCATTGCTAATGTAAGTTTCTTGCTATCCTTTACTCTTCTTTCTCACCCATAATACAGAAGACCTATTGAGGGCTTTCTCCATAGCTTTAAAATTGGATATCCAGAAAAAAAGACCAACCTGAGGATACAGTGTCAATAGGATAACACTTGATACTTTATAGAGCACTTCAAACATCGTGCTTTGATTTTGTTCTTAAAACCTTCCTCTGGAGGAATTAAGTTATTGCCGCTGAAGGGAGTGATTGAGACTGGTCTGCAGTCACAGAAGTGACTCAGAGGTGCTCTTACTGCTCCTCACCAGACTTGGAGGAGGGTAGGGGCCTCTTCTCATTCAGATTGTGCTTATCATAGTCCTGACCGCGTAAAATTTTGTTGAAGTCTGAGATCATACTAATGAGAAGATGGGGCAGTTAAAAAGTAAAGGTAGGGCAGATCACTTAAGTGGAGTGGGAAATTTTATTTTATTTTATTATTTATTTTTTTGTGTAATAAAGTTTTATTAAAGTATAAAGGAGATAGAGAAAGCTTCTGACATAGGCATCAGAAGGGGGTAGAAAGAGTACCCGCTTGTTAGTGTTAGCAATGAAGTTATATACTCTCCAGTAAATCCAAAGAATGTCTGGAGGTTGTAAAGACCTCACCAGACCTGCTCCCATAATTTACATTTTAAGATAACAGAATTAGCCAGAAGGTTTAATCCAGAGACTGTCCTCAGGCATAATACATTGTTATATAATCCTAAGGAATGTAGAAAGGAAAAAATGTTTCCTTTTTTCCTCCTTGAGAATTCCAGACCCCTCTCTCCTTGGGGACCCCTAGCCTTCTTATCAACCTGCCTAGGAAATGACTCTCATTCGCCCCTTTTCTTTTAGGAGAATTATGTTGCCTAGGGAAAAGGGGCATCGTTCTCGTTCCAGAACTGCTTCCGAGCTGAGAAGGGGCGTTGTCCCTAAATTGGCGAGGCAACATATTCTCCTAATCCTCATATTGAGGATATCTGATCCAGGGGCCCCAAGTAGTAGTTGGAGGAAGTTGCAGCAGTAGCAGGAGTTTGAGCAACCATTTGTAACTTAAAGGCTTTCATGCGGCTAGAAACAAACCCAGTTATACAGTTACAAATACAGGGAGTAAACAGCAAAAACAAAACAATCAGAATCAAAATTAAGAGTCACATTATGTCCGTAGTTAAAGTGCAACGTGTTGCACCAGTCCATTTTAGAGTTGGTAGATATCATCAGATGAAGAAGAGGCATCGCATGTGATTGCTGTCGAAAGTATTCACACACTTGGAGGAAGTCTTTTTCTTGAAGTGGAGATGTTCACCACGGGAAGCCTTCCACTGATGAAGAGGGGAGTGCTCTGAGACCCAGCAGTTAGACTGTGGAACGCAGCATAGGAGTGAGCCCAGGACAGGAAGGCATTGTCTTGAGGATCGAATGGAAGGCTCAGGATATTTGGAGTCAACAGAAGTAAGCTCACATAAGTTATCAGGCCCATCTTGTCCTGAAGGATCCCGGACGAGCCCCCAAGATGAAAGGTTGTTGTTGAATTACGACGCCGGGATTCTTGGCCTCCGGAGGAGAAGAATTCAATCCGGGGCCAGAGACGAGGCTTGGTCGCTCAGAGCTTTTGTGTAATAAAGTTTTATTAAAGTATAAAGGAGATAGAGAAAGCTTCTGACATAGGCATCAGAAGGGGGTAGAAAGAGTACCCTGGAGTGGGAAATTTTAAAGTAGGAAGGGAAAAAGTGGATATTGTAGAAAGAAAAATTAATAAAGTAGATGTTGGGGTTAGTCTTCTGGCCAGTACCAGTAGAATCTAGGGGATTCCCTTACTAAAGTACCAGTTTAGTAAAGTTATTTGTCTAACTTGTATTTCTATGATTGGCATCAAAATAAATAGTAACTAATAACTTGGTGAAATGTGTAACTGATGAAGGATAATCTAGGCTCTCTAGCAGGTTTTTACCTTTTTATCGTATAATACTGATTGTGGGGGCAATGTTTCTTTAACCATGTCGATCAGTCGTGTCCGATTCTTTGCGACCCCATGGACTGTAGCCTACCAGGCTCCTCCATCCTTGAGATTTTCCAGGCAAGAATACTGGAGTGGGTTGCCATTTCCTTCTCCAGGAGATCTTCCCAACCCAGGGATTGAACCCAGGTCTCCCGCACTATAGGCAGATGCTTTACCATCTGAGCCACCAGGGAAGTCCAGTGGAAAAAAAATGAGGAATCAAAAGCTGAATGACTTCATTTAAACTCTGAGCTTGAAACCTCTCACATGCAGTAGTGATAATCATCCCATAAGGGCTGTTGTGGGAAACAAATGAGGTGAGGGTACAAGTGTTTCATAATTATAAAGCTGTGTGTAAGATATAGTAAGTATAAATAAGAATATGCCAGTTGGACTACTTGTTCTATTAATATATGTGTATATTTGCAGTCAGAAAGTTTCTTTTAATTTTTTCCCCTGGAATGTGGACAGTTTAGTGTGGTCAAGAGTGGTGGGTGAATTTTTAACTTTTATCTATAAAATGCTGGTAATGTGTTCATGATATGGGTTATTAAATGTGATTAAAGTGCTTAACTCAGTATCAGACATTCTGTTTGGTGGTACTTACTCTATAATGTGTGGTTATTTAAGATGAGACTTTGAACTAAACATTTAATTTTTAAAATAGGTGATTTGAAAAGTCTTTGTTCAGTTTTTATCAGATAAAAATAAACATTCCTATTTCTCAGCTACCTTTATTTTAATAAACTTGAATTTTAGAGAATCATTTAATCATGTGGCAAATAATCTTCTGAAGTTGAGGATTCAATATGAATCATGGCAGTTTTCAAGTAGAAAACATTGGCTTTTTAAATAGTAAAGGTGCAAAATCTAATTTATGTCTCTGTGCACAAGAATGCCTGAAACAGTGATTGACTTGAAGCCACACTAATCATGAGTCCCATAAGAAGCTTTTCCCCCCTTTTTATAGTCATTCATAGAAGAGCCTTGGGTAGCGATAAGAAGGTACTTATTTTAACTCAAGACTTAATTTTAAATTTTGAGTACTGTAAACTTCCATGGCCTTCAGAATGGATTAACATTTTTTCCTTCCTGAAGGAAGCTGGTAGTTTTGTTTTTTTTTTTTTGATTACTAAGTAGATAATCTGTGGAGGCACTTTAGAAACTTTAAAGCCTCCTATAATGAAACTCTGTAAAGGGGTGAAATTGGCACCCCTTGAGCTGCTCTTTTCCTATTTGAATGACTAGGTTTATGAGCTGGATTAAAAGCTGGATTAAGTTCACTTTTATCAGAATGGTGGGAGGGGATTTGAATTTTGAATAATAAGTTGGAGAGAAATTTTGACGAAATTTGAACGAAATTCACCATTGTTAGTTTTTTTGATGTCAAGGGTGATGCCGTCCAACTATCTCATCTTCTATCATCCCCTTCTCTTGCCCTCGGTTTTTCCCAGCATGAGTCATTTCCAATGAGTTGGCTCTTCCCATCGGGTGGCCAAAGTATTGGAGTTTCAGCTTCAGCATCTGTCCTTCCAATGAATATTCAGGACTGATTTCCTTTAGGATGGACTGGTTTGATCTCCTTGTAGTCCAAGGGTCTCTCTGAAGAGTCTTCTCCAGCACCACAGTTTGAAAGCATGAATTGAAGGCATCAGTCCTCGGCACCCAGCCTTCTTTATGGCCCAATGCTCACATCTGCACTTCACTACTGGAAAACCCATAGCTTTGGCTAGATGGACCCTTGTTGGCAAGGTGACACTGGGTTCACTAAGTGATGCCAAGTGATCACTGACTGTCTAGGTTGGTCATAGCTTTTCTTCCAAGGAGCAAGTGCCTTTTAATTTCCTGGCTGCAGTCACCGTCCACAGTGATTTTGGAGCCCAAGAAAATAAAATCTGTCACTGTTTCCACATCTGTTTAGTCTTCCTTTTGATTATGCGGTTATTTCTTACTGAGTAATGCTGGCCAAACATCGTTCTAGATAAATCTTGACTTACAGGGTAAGGTCTTAAAAGTAGATTTCAGGGATCAAATGGCCTGCACAGTTTCAAAATTGAAGACCACATTAGCATATCCATTCAGAAAGGTTATACCCATTTATTGTCTCCATTTGTTCACAAGTGAGTGTTGTTAATTAAAAATAAATACCAACACATGGGAAAAATGGGGACCCCACTGTTTGTTTCATTTACATTTCTTTGATTACAGTTGACATTGAAATTTTAGCATGGTAATTGAATGTGAATTTTTTTAGTTGCATTTTTTGTATTTGACCTGCTCTCAGTGTTTATCTTATCTTTGTAAAAGTTCTTTTGTATACAAGAAATTCTTTTTTGTGTTTGCTTTTTGACTTTGTGGGTTGTTTTGGGGAAATAACTATTTAAAAAAAATACTTAAAATGGTTCCATATGATTCTTTCCTTAAATGGGCATCTCTGATGCCATGTCTGAACTTATTAACTTAGTGCTAGTCTCTTGAGTATTTATGCACACCTGGAGGTTTTTTCCTTCTTTTTTGTTTTGAATTCTTTGTGAGATATTGATTGGTTGTTCCTTTCTCTTTTTAATACCAAAAGTATGGGCATCTGCTTCCCTGATAGCTCAGTTGGTAAAGAATCAGCCTGCAATGCAGGAGACCCGCTTTGATTCCTGGGTTGGGAAGATCTTCTGGAGGAAGGATGGGCTACCCATTCCAGTATTATTGGGCTTCCCTTGTGGCTCAGCTGGTAAAGAATCCGCCTGTAATATGGGAGACCTGGGTTCAATCTTTGGGTTGGGAAGATCCCCTGGAGAAGGAAAAGGCTACCCACTCCAGTATTCTGGCCTGGAGAATTCCCTGAACTATAGTCCATGGGGCTGCAAAGAGTTGGACATGACTGAGTGACTTTCACTCACATGGGCATCTGCTTCAGTGCCTACTAGGGTGGTAGAAGCTTCCAAAATTAGGAGCTGGATTCAGATCACTATTGTTTTCAAGCTTTGGCCTCCTTAACAACAACAACAACAAAAAAAAACCCTACTTTAGAAATTTAAGGTTCAAAGATAATATTTTTCAAAGCTCCTGACATCTATTGAGTGTACAGGGTTACTCCTCAGGGTAAAGGAGAGCCTGAAGGGGCTACGGCTAGTTTTTTCTTTTGGGGGTAAAGAGGTGGAGTAGGACAGTCAGGCAGAGGGCCATCCTTGGACAGAGAAATAGCTTTTTTCTCCTCTTGAGGTTATGTTGGTGTATTGACACCTACCTTATAAAAAGGCTTTCTGTTTCTTGTAGTGAATACCTATATAGAAAAGTGTAGAACAGATCACTCTTTCTAAGCTTTCATGTAGTTGGGAGATCAGATAGACCTTATGCATATTTGTGAGTAAAGTTTATCATTAAGTTTCTAATTTCAGAAGTAGAAATTAGTGTGTTAATATTGTTAAGGAAGACTTGGGGGAGTTGGGTTTATCAGTCCTTGAAGTCCTTGGCAGAGTTGTAGGATATACCACTTGTTTGAAGATAGAAAGATAGGCATATGTTGGGAAGCTTTAGTTAAAGTACTTGTTCCTGCTTTCTAAGAATTTTTCTAAAAAGGATGTTTGAGATATTTAAAAGTAAATAGAAGCAACTGAAAGATCAAATTTTTAAAGCATGTTTAATAAAAAAGGATGAGTTTTTCTGTAGCCAAGTACAGCAAAGAATTGATTTAAATTACTGAATAACTGCTAGAAAAACTGTCTGAATAGTTTTTCAGATGTACCTAAAAACTGTAAAGATGTGTGCTCCCTGCCTCTATTTTTGATTATGTATAAGTATTTCTCTGCCGTAAGAAATCTTGATACTTACTCTAAAATTGCCAAACTTAGAGAAAGAATAAAGGAGAGGATAGTGAGAACCTTTGACACTCTTACCCCCCCCTTTTTTTTTTTCAAATTAATCACATTTTATCTAGCTGGAAAGATGGTTATTTGTCCCTTTTTGGCCCTATTTTCTTTTTACCCCTACTTTTAGTAGGAGTTTGCCTGCACTGAGCCAGGGTTGGGATTTGAGTATATTCTTTGCTTTCCTTTCTTTAAACTGCTGCTGTAATAAGTCATCTGAGGTTGAGAGTTGAAGCAAAGTGGAACATAGTTTCTTGTTTCCAGAGACTTGACAGATACCTGTCTGAGATTTGTCATGAAAAGCCTATTTAAGCTTGAGTGTATTTTTTTTTAATAACTTCTTTGCTAGCTTGTTACCCCAAATTTCAGTAGCTCTTCTATGAGTTTAATATATTTTGTCTTACTGCGGAGTTAGTTTGGAGGCCTTCAAAGGGAATGATTAAACCATTTGCCTAAATTGAGGCAGCATCCTCTGGTTTTGTTGGATTCCTGATTGCTGTATTAAAAAATCTTGGAGTCACTATACCAACAGTACTTTCGGAAATGGAAATTTAGTGCTTTGTCGCTTTATAAAGGCTTATAGAGAAGAGAATGTCCTTATAAAAAATATGGAATAATTTGGTATTATCTGTTGCCTACTCTAAAGAAGGATGTTGAAGGTAGCTAGCTCTTGGATGCATCACTTTCTATTTTTACTGTCACCTCTTGACTTTGAGTGTTTCACCTTATACTCAGGCTCCTTCGTTTGCCTTATATCTGATTTCCCTGTTTTTAGACTCTCATTATACTTCTTACTCACTCATCACTTTCAATTTATCTGTGCAGCACAGCTTTGATCCTATCACTCTGCTTCAGAATTTTCCATAGCTCTCCTCAGGCTAATGCTTAGCATTTTAAAACTTTTTTTATTCCTTTTTTTTTTTTTTTTTTAATTTATTTGGTGGCACTGGGTCTTAGTTGTGGCACATGGGATCTTCCATTTTTGTTACAGCATGCAGCATCTTTAGTTGCTGCATGTGAGACCTAGTTCTGACCAGGGATTGAATCCAGACCCTCTTCATTGGAGTTCGTCTTAGCCACTGGACCATCAGAGAAGTCCTAGCTTAAATTAACGTTAGTGTAATCTGATTCTCACGACTTAGAGAAATGCAGCCTTCTCCAGGGTATCTTTATGGATAACCCTGGTTTAAATATTCCCATGTTATCTCTTTCTCATTATACTGTCACGTTATACTTGGTTGTGTCAGAACTTTTGAGAGTAAGGACTGTTAGTAGCAAATTGTACTTCTCTAGTGTCTAGCAATAGGGCCTTGCTCTCTGATGATCAGTCTGAAGTAGTTAGGTTGAGAGACTCTTCATGACACATCGCTGAGCATTGTTGGAATCAGTGAATATGAAACAGTAAGTTGCATATTTGTTTACATATACATATATATGAATATCTCACCAAAGATGGGAAAGTATAATTTTATTGCATCTTATGTTTTTAAAGTCTTCAATTAAAACCTCCCCTTCTAGAAGTTTTACGAAGAAAATTTTTCCCTGATGGGGGACTGTATAAATGATTTGCTAACTATAAATGATTAAGTTTTGACAAGGAAATTTTTTGAAAAAATAAGTATGCTGTATGCTAAGATTTGTTATAAAAATGAGAAATAAACTTCTTTGCTTTTAAACAAACTATTTTTGGTAACTTTTTTTTTAACTTTATAAAGATCTTGAGCACATAAGAATTCACTTCTGAGTTTGTTCAACAAACATGCTCGTTTGGCATAGTTGGAGAATGATGGATCTGACAGTTACAACGACTGGGTGTACATTGTGATCTGACCACTTCAAAATGTTAGATTTTGTTTACATTAAGTAAAGTCACTCAGTCGTGTCTGACTCTTTGTGACCCCATGGACTGCAGCCCACCAGGCTCCTCAGTCCATGAGATTCTCCAAGCAAGAATACTGGAGTGGGTTGCCATTTCCTTCTCCAAGGAAAAGTGTCCTCCTTCATACAGATAAGGAAACTCTTAGCTGCTTTTGAGGATTATATAGTTATTTGCATAGAGTAGGCATTCTAAGGGGAGAAGGCAATGGCATCCCACTCCAGTACTCTTGTCTGGAAAATCCCATGGACGGAGGAGCCTGGTAGGCTGCAGTCCATGTGGTCGCTAAGAGTTGGACACGAATGAGCGACTTCACTTTCACTTTTCACTTTCATGCATTGGAGAAGGAAATGGCAACCCACTCCAGTGTTCTTGCCTGGAGAATCCCAGGGATGAGGGGAGCCTAGTGGGCTTCCGTCTGTGGGGTCGCACAGAGTCGGACACGACTGAAGCGACTTAGCAGCAGCAGAGGCATTCTAAGTGTTTTTCTCTCTTCTAAAGTAAAAGGTACAACATCTAAAATTATTTCATACAGTAAATTATTTCAAGGAATGAGAAAATTCTTAATAACATCTCTTCTCCCAGATACCCAGTTCTTTCAGTTCTCTGTTCAAATGTCTCCTCATTAGAGGAGCCTTGCCTGACTCTTCTTTTATAAAATGGCAACCCCTGTTTTCATTTCCCTTAACAGGTTTTATTTTTCTCTATTGCACTGGCTTCTCTGGTGGCTCAGATGGTAAAGAATCTGCCTGCAATGTGGGAGACCTGGGTTCTATCCCTGGGTCAGGAAGGATCCCCTGGAGAAGGGAATGGCAACCCACTCCAGGATTCTTGCCTGGAGGATTCCATGGACCGAGGAGTCTGGTGGGCTACAGTCCTTGGGGTCTCAAAGAGTCAGACACAACTGAGTGATTAACAGTTTTCACCTCACACATTTGGATCTCATGCAGTAATTTTAATTCTCTTTCATAGTTTATTTATCAGTAGATATTTAGCTTCTAGATTTTTTTTTGCAGTTAAGAGACAATCCTCCATTGAAAAGGAACCATGTCTCTTCTGTGCATTTGGATAAGAATTCCTCTGGCATGTAAATAACTTATCTAAAATTAAATTTAAAAAGCTTCAATACTGTTTACTCAAATTCTCTAAAATAGTGTACCACGCAACAAAAGTGTGTCTTCCCATCTTTTTTTTTTTTTTTTAAGGTACAGAACATGCAGGTCCCTGGGGGTGACTTGGGTGAGCTTTTCTGTAAGACTTTGCTTTAGGAAAGCCCTTTCCTACTGAGGACTCTTAAGTTGCAGAACCTAAATAGAATTTTTCTGAATTTCTGTCTTGTTGCTTAGAGCCTTCCAAGCCATTATTTATTCTAGCATTTCTTAACTAGTCAACAAAATCACTTCATAAACTGCCACCTTTAAAAAAATATCTAATTTAATTTCAGTTGAAAATTTGCTAATCTTAAAGTATATGCACATATATTTAAATGTATGCTTTAAGAGCTGGTTAATATTTGATGATAAACTTGGAGAGAAATATTTTGTGATCTATTTTACATTTTTCTTCTTCTATTTAGATAAATGCATAAAACATTTTTATCCTTCAGTTTTTTTGTTTTTTAATAGATTCAGATTTTATTGTTTGCTCAGTGTGGGGAATAATCTAAATCCTCCATGTTGAGGAAAATCAGCTTTGTTTTATATAAACTTAAAAGCCAACCAAAGTCAAATCATGTTTGATAACATGAACAGTTTTAAATTAGGAATGAGTATATAATGAACAGTTTTAAATCAGAAGCCAATACTTTGGCCATCTGATGTGAAGAGCCGACTCATTGGAAAAGACCTTGATGCTGGGAAAGACTGAAGGCAGAAGGAGAAGGGGACGACAGGCTGCATCACTGACTCGATGGACTTGAGTTTGAGCGAGCTCTGGGAGCTGGTGATGGATGGGGAAGCCTGGCATGCTGCAGTCCATGGGGTTGCAGAGTCAGACATGACTGAACACCACTTTTGTCTCCCAGAGAAACCCTGGATATACAATAACTTTTAGTTACTTTGTCTTTTATTAACAGTGTTGGGCATACTAATTTTATTTTTTTTAAATCCTGTTGTTAAAGCAGCAGTGGCAATAAGAAAATATCCTTCATTCTTGAAAATATTTTTAGCATAGTCTTGTTTAGTTGCTAACTTGTGTCCAACTCTTTTGCGACCCCATGGACAGGCTCCTCTGCCCATGGCATTTCCCAGGCAAGAATACTGAAGTGGGTTGTTCAGTATTCTTTAAATGGAAACAGCAAAGATTCTATGTCATCACTGCCGGTTACTGTGGAAACAGTAGATTACAAGTGGGAAATAATGTTTGAGTCTTACAGGAAAACATTGTTTTGTTTGTCTCATGATTTGAGAGTAATGAAGGAAGGAAATATGAACTACTGTATATGCTCTTTAAAGGATTTTTAAGGCTTGGTGGTTTAGGGTGGTCTTGTTGGTCAGATGGGCAGAGCTGGTGGGGGAAAGTATCTGATGTATGACATTACTGGAAGGTCTCTTGGAGTCTGTAAAGTTTGCATTTTTACCATTTGCATCATAGTTCCAGTTTTATGAGAAATTTAACTGTAAGTTATTAATAACAGTATTTTATAGGAGCAGATTGTTAAACTCTTTTTTATGATACCTGTTTGGCTAATAGCTACTTCTCTTCTTAAAAAAGTTTGAAGTCCAAGTTTGTGTCTTTGTCAGTGTGCTTATTCTGGGCTGCATCTATTTGAGCAGGGAAAGGGAAGGCTGCTGATTAAAAGCTCACCAGGTGATTTGATGATGGCTCCAGACCAATACTTTTCAACCCTAGCTGTATATCATATTAACAAATTAGAAAAGTTTTTATATTTATATTTTGAAAATAGGAGTGTCTATGTACACTGCCTCTTTTCGCTTTATACAGCATCCAGAGTAGCTCAACTAGAGTGGTTAGCAGTCTCCCAGGAAAATGGAGGATTATAGCATAGCTTGAAACCTGTTTTCCTTTACTGAAAACTTTAGTACCACTGGAAACTACATAAAATAAAATGAATGATCTTTGCTTTCTAAATACCTGTACAATACCGTGATCATCAGTACTCTGTTCAGAGGACCATCAATGTTTGCATCACAACATTATCAAGTTGGGAGTTAGAAATGTAGTTTTAGCCTCCCATCCCAGATTACCTGAATCAAAATGTTCATTTTAAGAAGAGCCAGGTGATTCATATGCATTTAAAAAGTTTGAGAAACTAATGTAGAGGAAATAACACTAAATAAAACCAGTCAGATCTCCCTCCACACGGTGGTCCAATCATGTGTTTTCCTTGTCTTAAAAATGAGTGAGTTTGGCTGCATAATCTCTAAAGCCCCTGTGAGTGATATATTAGATTTAATTTTAAATATTGGGGCTAATTTTGAAGCATCTGTACTAGAACTTGAATGCCCTAAATTTCTTGACATCCTTGGGAGTGTATTTATATATTCCCTTTATGCGTAAACACCTTGTAAGGAGTTTAAAAATGTCCCCCTCTCCAATTTAGAAAGCTGTTTCTTGAGTTCTTTTTAAAAAAATATTGTTTAACCATGATATCTTGGTGTGATGAGGACTCACAGGAATTGATTCACAAAGGAGTGAATTTGTCACTATTGGAGATACTCAGAATTACCTTTTTTGCTTTAGTCTTTCATGGCACCATCCTGCCCCTCCTAGTCACTAAAATGCTGTGGAATTAGCAGAAAAGATTGAGAAGTACAGTTTGAGAGACCTTTTCTCACTTCTGATAGCTCTGGTCTATATTTCTATCTTTTGTACTTAGATCTATTATTAGCCTCACCACATAAAAAACTTACTATTATGGGAAATTTCAGATAGGTACAGAAGAGAACAACGTTAGAAACCTGTGTATGTACATCTCCAAGATTAAACGGTTATCAGTATAATGGCCACTTTCTTTTATCTCTTTTCCATACCCAGCCTCCCTACCAGATTACTTTGAAGCAGATAACAGATTATATGAATGTTCTGTGTCTTTAAAAGAGTAAAGGTTTTTTAAAGAAACAGCCTTGGTACTATTACTATGCTAGAAAAATAATTCTTTAATACCAAATATCCAGAGTTTGTATTTCTTGATTGCTTCAGGTTTGTTGTAGTTGATTTGCTTGAACAAGGCCCTGCGTTTGGTTGATATGGCTCTTGAGTCTCCTTCTCTTTTTCCCCTTTTCTTTTTTCAATTTTTTGTCCAGGTTTGCTTGCAGTGAAATTTCCTATATTCTTGTTTTCTGACTCCATCTCTGTGGTGGTAGTGAATGTGTCTCTTTTCTTTCCCATAGTTAGATCTAGAGGCTTGATCAGTTTGATGTTTTTAAAAATTTTCCTCAAACATACTGTCTTTGGTGGTGTGGTATCTTTTGGTTTCTGATACATCACAGTTCAGTTCAGTTCAGTCACTTTGTATCCAACTCTTTGCAACCCAAGGACTGCAGGCAGGCTTCCCTGTCCATCACCAATTCCTGGAGTTGACTCAAACTCATGTTCATTGAGTCAGTGATGCCGTCCAACCATCTCATCCTCTGTTGTCCCCTTCTCCTTCCACCTTCAATCTTTCCCAGCATCAGGGTCTTTTCCAGTGAGTCAGTTCTTCATATCAGGTGGCCAAAGTATTGAAGCTTCAGCTTCAGCATCTGTCCTTCCAATGAATATTTAGGACTGATTTTCTTTAGGATTGATTGGTTGGATCTCCTTGCAGTCCGAGGGACTCTCAAGAGTCTTCTGCAACACCACCGTTCAAAAGCATCAGTTCTTCAGTGCTCAGCTTTCTTTGCAGTCCAACTCTCACATCCATACATGTCTACTGGAAAAACTATAACTTTGACTAGATGGAACTTTGTTGGCAAAGTAATGTCTCTGCTTTTTAATATGCTGTCTAGGCTGGTCGTAGCTTTTCTTCCAAGCAGCAAGTGTCTTAATTTCATGGCTGCAGTTGTCATCTGCAGTGATTTTTGGAGCCCCCCAAAAATAAAGTCTGTAACTATTTCCATTGTTTCCTCATCTATTTACCATGAAGTAAATAGATGGGATGGATGCCATGATCTTAGTTTTCTGAATGTTGAGTTTTAAGCCAACTTTTTCACTCTCCTCTTTCACTTTCATTAAGAGGCTCTTTAGTTCTTCTCTGCTTTCTGCCATAAGGGTGATGTCATCTGCATATCCTGGCAGTCTTGATTCCAGCTTGTGCTTCAGCCAACCCGGCATTTTGCATGATGTCCATGAAACTTTTGATTGTCTCTTTGTGATGTTGCTGCTGCTGCTAAGTTGCTTCAGTTGTGTCGATTCTGTGTGACCCCATAGATGGCAGCCTACCAGGCTCCCCCATCCCTGGGATTCTCCAGGCAAGAACACTGGAGTGGGTTGCCATTTCCTTCTCCAACGCACGAAAGAGAAAAGTCAAAGTGAAGCCACTCAGTTGTGTCCGACTCTTAGGGACCCCATAGACGCAGGCTACAAGGCTCCTCTGTCCATGGGATTTTCCAGACAAGAGTACTGGAGTGGGGTGCCATTGCCTTCTCTGCTTTGTGATGTTAAGGGTGGGTTAATCTATCCATTGTAATCTATCTCCTTTGCTTTTCACTCAGTAGTCTTAATAGTCTTCTTGCATTGCTGCCTTTTGAAGTCCTCATTTCTAGGGAATAAAGATTACCTGGATTTTCTTTAAGACCTTACTACTTAATTGTTTCCTGGATAAACAGTCTTAAGTCAGATCATTAGTTCCTATAAGTGTGTTTTATTTCCAATTGAGTTTTGTTTTAGGGAATTTTTCTATATCATGCTTAATCTTGAAAATAAATGAAAAGAAAATTGGACAAAATTTTTTCAGGCATAATGTTTAAGAATATAAACTAGACATGTAACGTATAAATAAATGAATGTATTATTACTTAATAATGATCATATGGCTTCCCTGATATCTCAGTGGTAAAGAATCCACCTGCCAGGACTGGAGACTTACGTCCCATTCCTGGGTTGGGAAGATCCCCTGGAGAAGGAAATGACAACCCAAGTCCAGTATTCTTGCCTGGAAAATCCCATGGACAGAAGAGCCTGGTGGGCTGCAATCCATGGAGTTGCAAAAGAGGTCAGAGAGGACTTAGCAGCTAAACAGTAACAATGATTATATATTTACTGCTAATGCAACCTTTTAAGGAATATTTTTTCTTAAACTAGGTTGGCTGAATTACTAGATGGACCAGGGGTCGAACCCGTGCCTTCTGCAGTGGAAGCAAGGAGTCCTAACCACCAAACTGCCAGGGAATTCCCTATAACCAACCTCTTCTTAAGAGCAAGATAAAGTGCAAGTCAGGAGTCCTTCATTCCTTGGTAGAATTTGCTTTAGCAAGTTAAGTCTGCATTATTCCGAAGATCTTATAATTATTTCCAAAATTAATATTAAAATAGTTTCATATTTTTCTTGGCGATTCTTTAAAACTTTGAATAGCAAATGTCTTCAGTGATTCCTTGTTTTTCCACTTTGAAAGTGCTTTGTAGCTTAACTATTTTGAGTGAGATTCTAACAATTAAGTCAAATTTGCCCTGAAACTATGCATTGCTGTATCTTTCTTGGCTTTAGTTATGCATTCACTTCCTGAAAATTTTTGGTTGTTGATGTTAGTGATTCAGATAGTTAATTCTTTCTTAAATTCCAGCTAACATTATGGGAAAATTCTTCAGTCCATCTGTAATGGCACTTAACATTTTCATTCAATTTTCAGTGCCAGTTTTCTTCCTAAACCTCTCAAACCACCTTTTAAGCTAAAAACTTTTTCCTTTGATAGCTCACTTATTTGGTTCAGAGTTTTGTGGATTTGCTGATACATAATAGTCTATCAAGTTTTCCCACATCGATAATCAGCCTGTCCATTTTAACAGAAAGACTGGTGACTGTATTGACCTACAGATCTCTGTGGCTTTCAGTTATATTTTCTTGTCTCTCACAACTGTATTTTGTTGAACATGATAGTTTGAACCTGGAAGATAACTCGTACTCTTTCATATCTCACTTCTGTAGATTTAAATGCCATCCTTTATTTCTAAAGTGACAATTTTTTTACTTTAGATTTGTGTTTTTTTGGTGATTTACTATTTTTTTTTTGAGATCGTAGTTAAAGCAAAAAAGTTCCAGAGTTTGAAGAAAATATGCAAAAAGGAGAGAGCAGAGTATGTATTTGTGTTGAGCACCAAATCCAGATTTTTTTGCTGGATTATTAACCTCAGCTCATTAGCCAATGATCCTTAATATTGAGTTGTTCACAGTGTTTATAGTTATAAATTTGAATTTTGACCCTGATTGTGGTAATGTTAATTGTAATAAAGGTCATGGAAGCAGAGGAGGGTTATTGAAGATCCATTTCTTTCTGAAGCTTTGTCTGTATGTCTGTAAGAGGCAGCAATGGGACTTTAACCAGTTCTGTTGTCTGTTGTGTGTTTATAGCCAGTTCCAGCTTTTTGACCCCATTCAGTTGAGAGAACCACAATTATTCTAAGTGCCGGGGTCCAGCCCTGGTGGATCCAGGGTGATTTGAAGGGGAGACGGATGGGCGAGGAAAACTTATTTATTAGTATAAGATTAGATTGGGAATAATAGTATAGTAGGAAAATTTAGATGGAGAAAGGAAGGCTGAATAACTTGGTTTACATGGAAAGCCAAGAAAGTTCCAGACAAGGAGCTTGCACCATCTATGTTAGGCCACCGGCGTCCGTTTGAATATCGGAGAGTGCCCCACGCTGGGCTCTCTCTTACGGATCTTAGCAGCCTGGGCAAGTAAGTAGACCTGGCGAGCCTCCACACCCCAGATGGGAATTCAGCCAGAAATTAGAGTAAATAAGAAACACGGGGAAACTAGTCCTTCCAATGACTAGCCCCGCCCCTATTGTCTAGAAAGCCCTTTTATACCTTTTTTGATTGTACAGAGAGATCAATGGGTAATACAAAATTATGCAGCATTAGCAGCCCAAAAACCAGGCTTTCTATTTGTATACCCTCGGGTATACAAAAGGTCTCAGGTGGTTTACATTATCTTCTGGCCAAGAGGCCTGTTAACATTTTTATGGCTCTCTTCCTGGGTAATTGTCTATCAACCAGAAAACTCCTTTTCCCTAGAGGTGTTTTTTGTTTACTCTGCATTACCCTCAAAATACTAAATAAAGTTACATTCCTGTAGAACAAAGGGGCAGTGCGTTATAACAAAGAAAGTACTTAACTCAAAGATCTAATATTGCTAATACCAGGTCTACTACCTGTTTTTCTATATAGCAACTATATCTTACAAATAAAAGATATGAAAATTTGGCAGCAAGTATTGGCTCAACAAATGAAACCTTTAATCAGTCCTATTCTAATGATTATGACTCCTCAGAAGTCTCTGCATTCCTAGGATGTTTTAAGCTTCCTGTGCCTCCCTTGGTAGGGAGGCCTCAATCACATGCTCAGCCTGCAGGCAGGCTAGAAAGCCATCAGAGGGGTTTTTGGATTGAAACACTCAAATGCAGAAGGCTAAAGCCCTGATTGACTTTTTTCCAGAGAATGTCAGTAGAAAAGCAGGCAGATTCTTTTTTCTTGGGGGGAGGGGGTACATGCTCAGGAAATGCCAGGGGGAAAACCTGAGATTTGACTTGTCCTTGCCCATCAAATCTCTGCCACATGACCTTGTCACGGGTGGGATTCCTCACGCTGGCTTCTGGCATCAATGGGAAAAACACAGTTTGCTTTATAATGCTAAATTGAAACAAAACGTTCTTGACTGAGCATTCTGTAAGAAGTAAATCATTGATACATTATGCAAGCAACTGTATAGCAACTAAATCTTTTCGATTAGTTTTCAGCATTAAATTATGTGTTGTATACAAGGTACCCCTCTGTGCTCTAAAATATGCAAGCAGCACGTGATTTTTTTTGAATTTAAAAAACTATCTGCAAAATACACTGTTTAAGCATTTAATAATTTGCTGCTATTGAATTAAGGGGCTTCCCTGGTAGCCCAGTGGTAAAGAGTCTACCTGCCAGGCAGGAGACGTGGGTTCAATCCCTGGGTCTTGAAGATCCCCTGGAGAGGAAATGACAACCCAATCTGTATTCTTGCCTGGGAAATCTCATGGACAGAGGAGCCTGGTGGGCTGCAGTTCATGGGGTCGCAAAAGTCAGACACGACTTAGCGACTAAACAGAATTAAAGTAACTTCTGGGTTACAGTTTATGACTGTGTGTTTTCTTAAAGCTGCCTAGATTATGAATAGACAGTTCATACAAGAGGAAACAAATATGCATAGGAAAATCATCAGCCTCAGTCAAGGATATGCGTATTAAAGCAAAATGGATACTGTGGCTAAAGAGATGAGTTTTAAAATTTCATTTTAGTTTATGTTTTAAAAACAATTTTGTCAGTATAGGTTTACATATGAATGGAAAATGATTGTTTGGTATTTGATTCAGTTATTGGAAAACTTATGTTGGGAACACCTTGTGTATGTGAATCTTATCCAGTTGTAAATTTTATGAAATCTAAGTGATCATGTATTTTTGATAAGCATTACTGTCTGAGTTGAAAGGTGCTATAAGTGTAAAATACACAGTGAATTTCAAAGACAGTATGAAAAAGAAATGTAAATACCTTAATTTTAAAACATTGATTTTTGAGTCAAAATGAGAATATGTATGTTGCATAAATTAAAATTATTTGCTTCTTTTTTAGTTTTTAATGTGACTAAAGAAAACCAAAAATTACCTATGTGACTCATGTCTCATGTGGACAGGCCTATCTTATTGTTAATTTTTTGTCTCCATATAGTAGTTACTGAGACAGGGTTGTTATGTCCAAATATGAATATGCATTTGTCTGTTTTTCTCTTTAATCCATGTAGTTTAAGTCTCTTATTTAGGGTTATGTTTTTCTGATGGTGACCCATTTTATATCTAGAAACACTTTTAGTCTCTAAGCCTATTTTGACATTCTTACAGCTGCACCGTTTTTCCTATGGTTATTTGTATATGTATCTTTTTTCCTACCTTTTACTCTCAGCCTGTCACTGCTTTTATATTGAAAGAGCTGCTGCTTTACACAGTATACAGTTTTGCTTTTATTACCCAGTGCGACAATCTCTTGTGTTTTCATTGGAATGTTTAGTATATTAACTTTTAATTTAATTATTTAACTGGATTTAAGTTTGCCATCTTGCTGTTTGTTTTCCATTTGTTCCTTTTGTCATTTGTTCTTGTTTTTTCTTTGGGTTAATTGGATATTTTTTAGTGTTTAATAATTTTGCTTCCTAATTTTTTTTTCAGCTTATACTTTACTTTTTTAGTCATTGTGCTAGAGCCAATAGTATGCATCTGTAATGTAGCAAAGTCCATTTATAATCAGTTTTTTTATGCTTTCCACTTCAGAATCTTAATAACCTTAGAATGTAATTTATTTGTCCCCAGATATTTGTCATAATTTTTAAAAATCTTCTACATACTTTATAAACCCCACATTGCTGTCTATATTTTTGTTCTAAATGATCAATTATCTTTTAAGGACATTACTTGGGGGAAACAGCCAGTTTTTTATCTTTTATCCATTTATTTGCTACTTTGGCTACTACAGGAAGGAGTGAGGAGATTTTCCATCTGGTATCATCATTTAGCATCTCATGTAATGCATATCTTCTGGTGACAAATTTGTGTAGCTGTTTTGCTCATTGTCTATATATTGGTTTCATTTTCTGATAATAGTTTCTGAATATAGAATTCTCAATTGGCATTCTTTTTTTAAACACTCTAAAGATATTATTTTGTTGTCTTCTGGCTTCCGTTGCTTCTGATGAAAAGTAGTTATTTGAATTATTCCCTTTACCGTCTGGTGGCTTAGATGCTAAAGAATCCTGCGGAAGACCTGGGTTCTATCCCTGGGTTGGAAAGATCCCCTGGAGAAGAGAATGGCTGCCCACTCCAGTATTCTGGCCTGGAGATTTCCATGGATTGTATAGGCCGTGGGATCTCGAAGAGTCGGACACTGCTCAGTGACTTTCACTTTCTTCACCACATCACTTCTTTAAAAATTTTCCCTTTATCTTTGGTTTTTAGCACTCTGACTGATGTGGTTTTCTTTTTGTGTTTACCCTGTTTGAGGTTTGCTTGTTGGATCTATAAGTCTCTGACACCAAATTTAGTAACATTTGACTCAGTTCAGTTCTGTCACTCAATCATGTATGACTCTTTGCGACTCCATGGACTGCAGCATGCCAGTCTTCCCTGTCCATCAACTCCCCAAGCTTGCTCAAACTCATGTCCATCCAGTCGGTGATGCCATCCAACCTTTGTCGTCCCCTTCTCCTGCCTTCAATCTTTCCTAGCATCAGGATCTTTTCTGAGGAGTCAGTTCTTTGTCATCAGGTGGCCAGAGTCTGTCCAGTGAGTTTTTCATTTTAATTATTGTATTTTTCAGCTCTAGAATATTCATTTGTTTTCTATTCATCTATTTGTTGGCTGAAGCTCCCTAACTATTCACTTATTAAGAGCTTATTGAACATATTTGTAATGTCTTCTTTAAAGCTTTTGTTGAACATCTGGGCCACTGCAGGATTGTTTTTCTGCACTGCTTTTTTTTCCTTTACTGTGGGCCACATTTTCTTCTCTGCATTTCTAATGATTTCTGATCATGTTCTTTAATTGTACGTTGTGTATTCTGGAGACTCTGGATTCTGTTGTCTAATTTGTGTGTGGCTCAGAGTTCAGTTACTGATTGCTCCTGACCTTTGATAGGCTTGACTTTGTATCTTTTTAGTATGACTCTAGAAAGCTGAGAGGAAATCCTCCTAACTTGGGGATACTAAGTCTCCAAAAGTGTCTCCTCTCTTTTCAGGTCTTAGTGGTAGGCTTTGTTTGGGTGGATCTTCAGTAGACCTTAAAATAGATACGCATGGGCTTTGAATCTAAGATATGGCCTTCCTGGTGTTTTAGCTTGCTGCCTGAGGTGTTCTGCCCACAGTGGCTGGGCCAAAATGTCCCAGTACAGTTTGACTTCTGGTATCTCTGTTCCTCTTACAACCCTGTGGTTGCTGCTTTTTGGTGAGCCCTGCGTAGAGTATTCTCCTGTGCCTGTGAAGCTCGTCGCCCTTGGCCAGGGACCTCTGGGCTCTGCCTCTGTGTTGGTGCTGTTCAGTCTCAGTCGTGTCGGGCTCTTTGCAACCCCGTGGACTGCAGCATGGTGGGCTTCTCTGTCCTTCGCCATCTCCCGGTTTCCTCTGACTCATGTCCATTGAGTCGGTGATGCCATCCAGCCATCTGTTCTCTGTCGTCCCCTTCTCCTCCTGCTTTCTGGCTTTCCTGACATCAAGGTCTTTTCTAATGGCTCTTCACATCAGGTGGCCAAAGTATTGGAGCTTTGGCTTTAGCATCCGTCCTTCCAGTGAATACTTCTGCACAGTTCCTTTTTCTCTGTCCTGCCTCACAGCTTCCCATTCCACTGCCTTTAGTAGTCCTTAACTCAGATCTTTGCTTGTGCTTTGGTTCCCCACTCTAGGTTTAGGAAATTGCTCCTAGGCAGAGAGTGGCCGTGGATGGATGTGTGTGTGTGTCTGTGTGTGTGCATGCACACGCAGAGTCACCATGGGTGGGTGTGTGTGTGTGTGTGTGTGTGTGTGTGATCTTTTCCCAAGGATTCTTCTCTCTGTTGTCCAGTGCTTGAAAAAAGATGCCTTGTATATTTAGTTTAGTTTTATAGTTGTGTAGCAGTTATTCTAATGACTGAAAGAAGCAGCCTCAAATGTTGTTTCTGTCTTCCACCGCAACTCCCAAGTGAGCCTGTGTTGTTAAAAACAAAGCAAAACAGAATTGGGGAAGATTTGTACTACTTTGTGATTTGCCTTTTTCCTGGTGATCTTATACCAGTCTTAAAAGATACCTTTAATTTCTTAAATGTGTATGTGTGTTTTAAAGCTGCATAATATGTCAATATGTAGTTAAAATATTACGGCAGTTTCCAGTTTTGAGACAGAGACATTCAGCATTAATTTTCCCTACCATAAATAACACTGATAAACCAACTTGTATATCTTTGTTAGCATCTTTATTTTCTTGTAATAAATATCTAGAAATAGGTTTACCATGATATAACCTCTTTAAAGCTTTTAAAATATATGCTGAAATAAACTTTTGAGCACTTATATACTATTTTTATTTTGTTACAGAGTGTAGATGTGGAACAAATAAAAACCAGACACCAAAATATCACTTTGCTTTTGTTGCATAGTGAATTTTTAGACGAAATGCACTGAATCCAGGCCGCTTTCCATAAAAATTTGTTTTAAGTTTTTATTTGGAATGTGAATAATAACTTAAAATATACTTTCATTGCTTCTGAAGAGTGAAATACTTTTTACTTGGTTCTTTTTCTACAAGTTTAGTTTTGGGTTGGGCTGCCATTGCCTTCTCCAGTCTAATGCTGGTAGCATTTTATTGTGATGTAGATTTACAGCACCTCTTATTCTCATAGCTTCTAATTAAGCTTGAAGTTTTCAAATGTACTTAGGTCAGTCCTGAAGTGTCACTTTTCCTGTTGGAATATGTACTGAATGCATATATTTGGCAAATATAAGATAAAGTATGATTCAACGGCCAAAATAAAGGCAAAATGATAGTGTCTTTTTTTTTTTTTTAATAATTGACTTTTGCGTTTTAACTAACTACTAAGTCGCTTCAGTCGTGTCCGACTCTGTGCGACCCCACAGACGGCAGCCCACCAGGCTCCCCCGTCCCTGGGATTCTCCAGGCAAGACTGGAGTGGGTTGCCGTTTCCTTCTCCAATTTGTGAAAGTGAAAAGTGAAAGTGAAGTCGCTCAGTCGTGTCCGACTCTTAGCGATCCCTCGGACCACAGCCCACCAGGCTCCTCCATCCATGGGATTTTCAAGGCAAGAATACTGGAGTGGAGTACCATTGCCTTCCCCGTTGCGTTTTAAAGCAGTTTAAAACGGTTCACAGCAAAATAGAGCACAAAGGAGAGTGTTGGGGCCCCCCCACTTCCTCACACACCTACAACCCTACCAATATCTCACCCCAGAGTGGTATATTTGTTACAGTCCGTGAACTTCCATTGACACATTATTACTATCCAAAGTCCAGAGTTTACAGTAGGTTTCACTTTGGGAGTTGTATATTCTGTGGGTTTTGGCAAATGTATGACATATCTCTAACATTAGTGTTGTCACACGAGTGTATGTTCCTCGCTTCTTTGTCTCGTCACAACAAAGATTTGGAGTGACTGACATTAAAGCCCCCTCGGCCTGTCACAGTGACCGTGTTATAGCTCTTAGACAAATCGGTGTTACAGGTCAGTGTTACAGCTCTATTTTATTTAGAAGATAGCAGGAAAATCCATCTTCGAGGCTTGAGGGCACGTAGGTCCAAAGATGGGAAGAAATGAGTGCCCCAGCGTGGGGGTGGAGGGGTGGTGAGAGGAGGGAGAAAGAGAGAGAGAGAGCCCTTTGGCTCCTCTCTTTATGTGTTTTTTCTTTCCCCTGGGCCTGCTCTATGCAAATTGAGCTTAGTTGGGAGTGCTGTTCTACCTGCAGCCCTCACTCTGGTCCTCGGACCTTTCTTTGACCTTTGATCTAAAGACACGAGGAGAAGAGTGCCCCAGCGTGGGGGGGGGGGTGGGGAGCTAGCTTTGGCTCCTTTTTTTATGCGTTTATTTCTCCCTGGGCCTGTCCTCTGTAAATTGGGCCAGCCAGGAGTGTTGTTTATTTTACCTGAGGTCCTCACTCCGGTGGTCCTCCTCGGACCTTCTTTTGTTCTATTTTCGCGGGCTTTTCCCTTCCTTGTCTTTTAGCCACTGCCATTTTGGACTCCTTTTCCCTATTCTACCTACCTAACAGTTTCATAGCCCTGAAATTCTTCTGTGCTCCACCTACTCATCTCTGTTTCCTCAACCCTGGGTAAATACTGACTTTTGTTTTTAAACAAAGGTAGTGTCTTTTTTTTTTCTTTTGTAGGCCTTGTAGCAAATAGTTAAGTATTTGTAGCAAATAGGTTAAGTATATTAGGTAAACTGTATTGGTGGGCTGAAACCTACTTTCCCAGCAATCTCTTAGATTGAAAAGTGGAAATGAAATCAGTATTCTCTGCATAGAATGTAACTTAAGTTTAAAATCTTAAATAATGCTACATTTAAAAAGACTTCCAGTTGTAGCTGATCACTATTAATATTTACAGATATTCTAAATAAATTTGCATGTAATTCTTAATTTTTTTCCCCCAGTGTCCTGTATCAGTATTTAATGATTGAAATACTTCGCCTGTCTTTAGTCCAAACTTGGTGGAGCAAGTGAGGTGGGAGTGAAGTCAGCTGAGCCATGTTGCTGTGCTCCAGAGTACCTTTGCAGCGTTGGCGACACTTCCATTTAGACGTCTGTTAACAGAAATAGTGACAAATATGCTGCCTGTGTATCTGTAGTATCTGTCTTTATCCATGACATTAAAGGAAAACAGGCTACTGTAGTCAGCTAATTTAGGTGAAATTTCAGCTTAACAAAGATTTCCTGCCAAATGCTTAGTTTTTGTTTTTATTTTTAAGAAACCAACTAATGCTTTCTTTACATTAAAGATAAGACTACTTGTTTAATAAAATCAGAATCTCCAAATTTGGTCATTGTGATATTTTAGCACTTACTGGTTTTGAGTTCCTTTCAATTGTGCACATGAGTACGTGGTCAGTTGTGTTTGGCTCTTTGTGGTCCCATGGGCTGTAGCCCACCAGGCTCCCCTGTCCATGGAATTTCCCAGGCAAGAGTACTGGAGTGGGTTGCCATTTCCTCTTCCAGGGTCTTTTAAATTAAAATGTATTATTTGTTAGATCTTCGTACTTTTATTTGTGATTTTTGTGATAAATATACTACTCTTGAGTTGCTAGAAGTATTTCCCCAAACTAATTATATGATTGTTAAATTTGCTTATAAATGGGTGGGAAGAGGCATTTGTAAAACTCCTGAGTAAAATATGTACATTTCATTCATTCAAGAAATATTTATTAAACACTTGCTAGGTGCCAAGCGGTTTTCTAAATGCTAAGAGCAAGCGTAGTCAACAGGGTGATTAGGATCCTTTTTTTGGTGGCCTGCACCTTCTATGCAGGAGGGGGAGCTATGATGTACACATGTAAATGAATGAAAAAAGGTCATTTTTAAATACTGAAAAAGGCTCTCGGGAGAAAAACCCTGTTCTGTTAAAGTGATGGGTAGGATCTGTAATTTAGACAGAGTGACTAAGGAAAGCCACATGGAGGAGATAACATTTGCAATGACACCTAAACAATGGAGAAGCAAGCCACTTGAATTTCCAGGGACAGAGTTTTCCAGACAGGGAAGAATACAAGACAAAGATTTTAAGGTGGGGAACAGGTTAGGCCTATTTAAGGAACAGCAGGAGGACTAGATTGCCCAAAACTGTGGAGGTTGTGATCAGAAATTTAGAAGATTTCCCCCCCCCCTCTATTTTCTGGTTACAGTGGGAAGCTAATTGAGAGTGTTAAGCAAGGGTTGGTAATCTAGGGGGGACATATAATAAACAAGCACTTAAATAAATATTCAAATGATGGGTAGATAAAATTTGGGAGAGTATAGGAGGACTAGGAACCTTGGGAGAAGATATTCATGAGCAATGACATTTAAACTGAGGCTTAAGGAATTAATTAGGGGAACAACATGGGAAAGAGTATTCCATACAGAGGAATAGCATGGTGAAATATGAGTCTAGAAAGAGCTTAGTGGCATAAGGCTCCGAAAAAGGCTAGCTTCTCTATTTGTAGTTTACAGAGGGGAATATCGTACCAAATGGGGCAGGAGAGATTTGGCAGTGAGTACAGGGTTTTATGACAGAGGTCTATCTAGTCAAAAGGTATGGTTTTTCCAGTAATCACGTATGGATGTGAGAATTGGACCATAAAGAAAAGCGAAAGTGAAAGTGAGTCGCTCAGTTGTGTCTTGACTCTTTGCAAACCCCGTGGACTGTAACCCACCAAGCTCCTCCATCCATGGGATTCTCCAGGGATCAATACTGGAGTGGATTGCCATTTCCTTCTCCATGGGATCTTCCCAACCCAGGGATCGAACCCAGGTCTCCCACATTGCAGGCAGACACTTTAACCTCTGAGCTACCATAAAGAAAGCTGACCGCCAAAGAATTGATGCTTTGAACTGTGGTGTTGGAAAAGACACTTGCGAGTTCCTTGGACTGCAAGAAGATCAAACTAGTCCATCCTAAAGGAAATCAGTACTGAATATTCATTGGAAGGACTGATGCTATAGCTGAAGCTCCAATACTTTGGCCACCTGATGCAAAGAACTGACTCAATAGAAAAGGTCGTGATGCTGGGAAAGACTGAAGGCAGGAGAGGGGCGGACAGAGGATGAGATGGTTAGATGGCATCACTGACTCATTGGACATGAGTTTGAGCAAGCTTCAGGAGTTGGTGGTGGACAGGGAAGCCTGGCATGCTGCAGCCTTTGGGGTGACAGAGTCGTTCGTGACTGAGTGACTGAATTGAACTGAACAGGATTTTATGAGGCACGTGTACGATTTTAGCTGTTAATCCTCTGTAACAGTGATTGTAATGAGAGTAACTTAATCACATGTGCATTTAATATTATTAGTAGTTGCTACTCTGTGAGGATTAGATTGAGGAGGGGCCAAGAAGGGAGACCAGTTTGGTTCCACTTCAAGTGAGCTAGGATGGTGTTTTTGCTTTCACTTTTGTCTCAGATTTAAAGGATTTGTTAAACAAAATAAGCCACTCATTATATATAAATAAATAATACAAATATTTATTAGAGAATTATCTAGCTAACATTCAGTTCAGTTCAGTTACTCAGTCATGTCCGACTCTTTGCGACTCCATGAATCACAGTGTGCCAGGCCTCCCTGTCCATCACCAACACCCAGAGTTCACTAACACTCACGTCCATCAAGTCGGTGATGCCATCCAGCCATCTCATTCTCTGTCATCCCCTTCTCCTCCTGCCCCCAATCCCTCCCAGCATCAGGGTCTTTTCCAATGAGTCAGCTCTTCGCATGAGGTGGCCAAAGTGTTGGAGTTTCAGCTTCAGCATCAGTCCTTCCAATGAACACCCAGGACTGCTCTTTAGGATGGACTGGTTGGATCTCCTTGCAGTCCAAGGGACTCTTTCAAGAGTCTTCTCCAACACCACAGTTCAGAAGCATCAATTCTTCGGTGCTCAGCTTCCTTCACAGTCCAACTCTCACATCCATACATGACTATTGGAAAAACCATGACCTTGACTAGAGGGACCTTTGTTGGCGAAGTAATATCTCTGCTTTTCAATATGCTATCTAGGTTGCTAACATTAAAAGAATATACTAACATTAAAAGAAAAGAGAAATAGAGCAGAGGATACATCACCTAATTGGGTTTGAGCAACATCCAGACTTAAACAATGCTAGGAAGTCTCGTGACACAGCACATCTGGAGTCCCAATTGGGAAAAGGTCCCAGGCATCCACTCTGTGGGTGAGATGTCTAAGATTACAGTTCACAGTTCCCATTTGTAATCCCAGGATGCAAACTGATACCATAATCAGTCTGTGACCAAATTGCAAGCCTAGTTTTGTGTTAATGCTCTTTGTCTTGTAAAACAGGGAATGTTGTTAAGCCTGAGGCTTGGTTGGTCAGGCCCCCTTCAAGGCTCAGCCATCTCAAAATTCTTACCCCCTTTTATCTGCAAGTCTTGCACTCACAGCAGGCAGTCACTCCTGGTCACTCACAGACCAGGCAGTGTGCAGGCAGTTTAGAAGCCAGGTCAGAGGCCTACTCTGCTTTGTCTCTGAAGCCTAAACAAGACTATTTAATTTCCCTGACAGATGGTGGTGATGAGAATAAGGATGGTATCAGTAGAGATTTTGAGTGAAGATTTAAGACCTTGGTTAGATCTAGGGGTTTGGAAAGGGAGAAATGTGTCATGGACAGGCCTCAGGTGTGTACCTGCAAATGGGTAGACGGTGATGTTGTTACATAGCGACCCTGGTCAATTAAGGTCACTGTTGAGATTTAGCATTCTGAGGTTGCAAATAAAAGCTTCTCCTGTGGGACTGATTATTTTAGAATTACAGAGCAGTGTGTGCTCAGTCATGTCTGACTCTCTGCGTCCCTATGGACTGTAGCCCGCCAGGCTCCTCTGTCCATGGGAGTTTTCCAGGCAAGACTACTGGAGTGAGTTGCCATTTCCTTTCTCCAGGGGCTCTTCCGGACTAAAGGATCCAACTTTCATCTCTTGTGTCTCCTGCACTGGCAGGCGGATTCTTTACCCCTGAGCCATTTACTGTCGCCTTATGACAAACACGTATAATGCTTACTATGTATTAAGCGTATTTCAACTCATTGAATCCTGATGACTTAATGGGGTCGGTGCTGTGACTGTCCCCATGTTACAGATGAGAAGACAGGCACAGAGAAGTTAAAAGACATATATCCAGACAATTTTGCTTCTTGGTTCATTCTTAACTACTAATTAGGCTTGGAAGGTTTTAATCACACAGTTTGCATACTGTGTGGTAATTATCTAGACTCACCTAATGATACATTAAATTGGAATTTAACTGTGTTAGACTTTTCCTGGAAAGTTTACTTTTTTTGTGCATTTAGGTAGCATACCTGACTATATCTTTATAGCATTGAAACAAGCAGTGGTAATATCCTCTTTAATTACATTTGCTTTCTTTTATTTTCTAAAATTTTTTGACATTGCTTTGTCTTTATGTGTGTGTGCGCGTGCGCTAAGTCATTTCAGTCGTGTCCAACTCTTGCGACCCTGTGGTCTATAGCCCACCAGGCTTCTCTGTCTGTGGGATTCTCCAGGCAGGAATACTGGAGTGGGTTGCCATGCCCTCCTCCAGGGGATCTTCCTGACCTAGGGGTCGAACCTGCATCTCTTACGTCTCCTGTATTGGCAGGCAAATTCTTTACCACTAGTGCCACCCTAATTCTTTGAAATTGCTTGGTCTTTGTATTGTTACTGTCTGCAGCACCTTTTGAAATAGTGTAGATTTTACTTTGTACAGTTAATGTGCCTCATAAAGTGAAGGTAAAGGCTCTAATGTGCATGCATACTCAGTCGCCCCATCATGTCCAACTCCTTGTGACCCCATGGACTGTAGCCCGCCAGGCTCCCCTGTCTGTGGAATATTTCAGGCAAGAATACTGGAGTGGATTGCTGTTTCCCCCTCCAGGGGATTTTTCCACCCAGTGATTGAACCTGCATTGGCAGGTGGATTCTTTATCTCTTTGCCACCTGGGAAGCCCAAAGTCTCTAATGAGTCTTTGGAAATCACATAAGCTAGATGTTTCTTTTTGTAAAGAGACTAAAAATTCATTAATGTAGGTATGTAATCTTTGCTCTGAGAATAGTGTCTTTGTGGACTGATACTGGCACACTAATAATGTGCCACTCCTCAGTGGACTGGCTGTCTCCTCTGAGAGGAGAGGCTGTCATTGTGCTGAACGTAGTAGATGCCATATATTTCCTTAGATTGGAAACTGGCACTTAGTAGACAAGCTCAAGGGGGAGAGTCCCTTACAGACACTGAAGTGGGAAAGGATAAGATCCCCCAGGAGTGTACTCGTGGGATCAAGCAGTTGATAGGGAAGAAAGGCAGACAAGGTATTATCATACATAGCCTCTGAAACTAGCTGTTTGTTGTTTAGTCACTAAGGTGTGTCCAGCTCTGTTGTGACCCTTGAACTGCGGCCCACTAGGCTCCACGGTCCATGGGGTTTCCCAGGCAAGAATACTGGAGTGGGTTGCCATTTCCTTTACCAGATGATCTTTCCAACGCAGAGGTTTAACCTGCGTCTCCTGCATTGGCAGGCAGGTTCTTTACCACTGAGCCACCAGGGAAGCCGAAACTAGCTATTTGGTGGGTTTAAAAAAACAAAATAGAAACCTAAACTTTAGAAAATTCTCTCTTCTGTTACATATTCTACTGTTACTTTTTCATCACTATTCAGTAAAGTTCTTCTGCAAAGGTTAACTTCTTGTTGTGTGCTAGGTGAACAAAAGAGTTTATGTAGCAGTTTCTTAGTGAAAGTGGCTCAGTTGTGTCCGACTCTTTGCAACCCCATGGACTATACAGTCCATGGAATTCTCCAGGCCAGAATACTGGAGTGGGTAGCCTTTCCCTTCTCCAGGGGATCTTCCCAACCGACGAATTGAACTGGGGTCTTCTGCATTGCAGGCAGATTCTTTACCAACTGAGCTAGCTGTTTCTTAGGAGTTATGTGATTTTGAAGGGGTATTTATGGTGTTTGGTGAGAAAAGGTCCTAGAGGCAAATGAAACTCTGTCCCTCACTAATTGTCCTTCTTGTGTCTTTGTGTCTTCCACTGAAACATTAATCATGTGCTCTGTTTTAATAAGGAAAGTTATTCTTTTACATAACTTTTATTAAATTAGGACCCATTAGCTTTATCATGTGCCATTTTGGAAAACTTTTTAGGATCTTAACAATTATATATATGTATATGTTTATGTATATTCACACACATAAATAAATACATATATATATTTTTTTCTTTGTAACTTGGAATTATTTCCAGGTGAGTCTGAGAGGAAGAATGGAATCTGAATTATTAGGTGACATTGATAGTTTCTGTGTGCATCCAGTAGCAGAAGTTGTTTATGGATGAATACAGTGTTCAAGAACAGCGCTGCTCACATTTAGCTATTAAGACTTAATTGAGCCATGTTTAGTATTGCTCTTATCTGTATACATAGTAGGAAAGTGACTGGTATTCTTGGTCCTATCTAATATTATAGAGAGAGTGAGACGTTCAGTATGTATTTGAGCATCACTTTTGTAACTATTTCCAAGTGACCTATAATGCGGAAGAAGTTATTTGAAATTTTGCTTTAGTTGTGGTCCTTTAGGAAAAAGTTTAGAATGCAGGAATTAAAGTAACCTGTTTTTTCTCTTTTTTAACTCCAGGTGAGAAATATGAAGATGATGACCTAGTAAACTCTGATGAGGTTATGAAGAAACCATGTCCAGTACAGATTGTTCTTGCCCATGAAGATGACCATAACTTTGAGCTTGATGAAGAAGCTTTGGAGCAGATATTACTGCAGGAGCACATACGAGATCTAAACATAGTAGTGGTATCCGTGGCAGGAGCTTTTCGTAAAGGGAAATCATTTCTACTGGACTTCATGCTTAGATATATGTATAACAAGGTGAATAGTGTCTTTTAAATTGAACCAAGTTAAAAACAAAAATTACCAACCAGTCTTGTTTAAAAATAATAGATAAAAAGCAGTAAGAGCCTGTATCTTTAGTTTTAAAAAATATAGTTCTTGATAAGACTTCTCAGTTAAGTCAGTAATGTAAGTTTGTTTGAGCTCTTGATTCTTCTTCATCTCCCATCTCCATAATTCCTCTTTGCAGGTAGTACATATTGAGGCATATGATTGAGCACCTGTGTTCAGTGTGTTCCAAGCATTGTAACTCTAACTCAAAATGTTTGAGTATACTTTAAATTTCCTGAGTATTGTTCAGTCTCCTGTTTTGTATTTCCTCACAACTTCCCTTCTTGATCGCCTTTGCAGTAATCGGTGAAATAGGCTGATAGAGACTTCTGAAAAGGTATTCTTATGCTCCTCAAATAAGTCTCCTTTAGATAATTTTTCTTTTTGAGGTAAGATTCAGTTCCTTAAAGTGACTTCCATGGCCTTCCATGATCTCTAAGCCTCATTCCTTGCCTCTGTGGTTTTTGCAGTTCTTGATATGTCATATTATCTCTGGATGTTGCTGTATTGTTGGCTTATCTGTTCATTGGAAGCCTTCCATGATTTCTAAGACTATGTTATGACTGTATGGCTCAGGTCATGTGTTACATTGATATTACTTCAGTTACTTATTTTCCTGGCTGGTGTAACCTCTGCTATGAGTGGCCTTATTTTGATTACCATCTCTCTCGTGCCTGGCACAGTAATTGGCCCAGAGTAAGCACTTATTTTCTATTTTGACTAATGAATCACCCTTTCTATTTTCACTTTTTGACAGTTGTTATTTTCCAGACAATTGTTAGTTTTCTTCCCTTTCCCTGACTTCGACTTTCTCCTCTGGAAAAAAAGCCAAAAAAAAAAAAACCCCCCCAACTTGAGTCGGAATATTTTTCTAATAGTTGAAAGTTGGGCTGAGGGAATGAGAGTTTGATAGGAACCAAGAAGGAGGAATTGAAATTTTGGGAGTGGAACACTTAGGGGGGAACGGCTTTATAGGAAGATGTTCAGAAGGCCACATGAAGGTGCTGGGAGTGACACTTAGAATTATGTAATTGTCTGAACATCTGTCGTGGTGTTCATCTTTACGAATTCTGTGTAAAATCTGTAACTGGCTATGTAACTGGCTTGAGATTAAGTAATAAGGCAAGCATTCCTAGTTGATTTTCCAGGAAGCTTTTCAGTATTCTTTTTGTAGGAATCTCTTCAGGCATATTTAAATACACCTGAGGATCAAGGATATAGTTCATGTTAAAGAACACTATTTTGCAGACATTGGGAGCTGAGAAAAAGACGGTAAAGTTTTTCCACTTAAACTTAATTATTTTCCAGAATTTTACATCTGAAATAGAGAAATGTATAATGACTTATTCTTTAAAAAAAAAGAGTACATTTAAAGATGATGAATTTCTGTATTTTGAGGCTCTAACTTCTTAAGTTAGCTTGTATATATTGTATCTGTCTGTGTCTGAGCTGTTCACTGCAAGTGTATTTGATTCCAAGTAGGTGACAGATAGAACGTTGAAGGGGAAGGAAACTTAGATCACTGGTCTGGCAAGTTTCACCTTAGGTCCAGTTTCTTATTTGATCTCTGATCAGTTAGTAGCGGCGGTTCAGAGGGGAAGTAGCAGCCCACATGTGTCATATTTGTTATCTATGAACTAATAGACAGTGTAGAACCTTACACATTGTTGTAGCCTTCTCAGCTAATATCTTCAAAGGTAACCACTATTCTGAACTCTCACCCCAGGCTAATTTTGTCTGTTTTTGAACTTCACATGAATGAGATCATACCATATGGGTTTATGTTTGGTTTATTTCATTAACATATCTGTGAACTACCCATGTTTTTGCATCTATGAGAGTCCATTGTTTTTTGTTACTTTGATATTCCATTATATGATTATACCACTTTTTTAAATCCATTTAATTGTCAGTGGATAATCTTATAAGTTTTAGTAAGCTGATTTTTGCTTCACATGTTTCCAAAGAAAGGTAGATTACTCTGTTGTCAGTAGGAATTGCTAGAAAAATGTTGATCAAGTGATCATATGAAAGTGATTCCAATTTCAAGAATCAGTTGAGGAAGGTAGAAACATGATGTAGTAGAATTAAATAAATAAAACTTAATTTTGGGGATATATTGAACACTGAGTAATGGGAGCTGTTTGAGATAACTATTCTTAATCCTTTATAGAGTTGCTTCCCTTTTTAAATATTTCTTATTTTTTAAATTTATTTTTAATCATTCCTTATTTTTAAAAAAACTTTTGTGAACAATTTTTAATGTATAAAAGTAGACAGTGAATGCCCATGTACTTAATAATTTTTAGCAAAACGTGATTTTAATTCTTTTAAGATTTTCTTCCATTTCTTTTTCTTGGTAAACTTATTTGTTGAAAAATTTGATTGTTGGTCTTACAGAGTTTCCCATTCTGGGTTTGCTGATTTTACCCCTTTGGTGCAGTTTTCTTGTTCTTTTGTTTTGTGAATTTCCTGTAAATTGTTAGTTGAACCTAGATCAGACTCACATTTGACTCTTTGGAAGAGCATTTCATAGATGATATTTTCTTCTATGAGGAGGCACATGTTATCTTTTCACGTAACAGTTTTTGACTTTTTATTGATTTCTGAGTATTCTGATTACTAAGTATTTAATAGGTATTCTCTCAGTATTCAAATACAGTAAAACTATGGAGTTGTGTTAGTATTTCAGTTTGGAGTTGAAGAATGAAACTCAGAGTAAGTGGCACAGCTGAGATTTCAAGCCAGGCAGTTTGATGCCAGAGCCTTTATTCTAAAACTATTATGTAAAATGGTGTTTGGTCCATTTATATACTTACACTCAATTTTTCTTTTGTAAGTGTTTACTTTTCATTGTTTACTGGAGAAATTGAAATAGACTGACAGGAGTACATGCTTGAGAACTGTCCTTGCTGCCCACTGGTACCTGTGCTCAATAAGTGAGAGTTTTGACTCTGTTTATATCATAATTGCTAGTGGCACTTTAAGGGGAGTTATCTGTAGTTTTTATTCTTTTTCATTTTAAGAGCTGCTCCCAGAACTCCTTCCAGACATCAAGAGTAGGAACTATCTTTAAGGATTATATGTGCTGCTACATATAATTTTCCAAAAGCACAACTATATCAGGATTGGTATATGGGATGTTGAACTTGGTTTCACTTTTTTCTCTAAGGCTAGTAATATCTGAGATTAAGACTTGGAAATGTTAATCTATGAAAAAAAACTTGGTTTCTTGTGCTAAGAAAGAAATGTATTTAGAGGAAGAATAATGCTTTTATAAGTTTCTTCTTAGGGTCACTTTATTATTATTATTTTGTGATGTAAGTTAAATATAGCAAAGTAAGTAAGCCTTAGTACAGCCAGTGAATTTTCATTGAGTTATACTTTTGTGACCACTGCCTCTCAGATAAAGAAAAGCAGCACTTTCAGCACTCCAGAAGGCTCTCTTGTTCTTTCTCCTAGTTACTACTATCTCCAGCTCTCAGGAGCCACTGCTGTTTTGACTTAAATCACCATCAATCAGTTTTGTCTACTTTTGAATTTATATAAATGTAATCATAAAGTGTGCACTCTTGTCTGGTTTCTTTCACTTAATATTAAGTCTAAGAGATTCATGTTGTTGCATGTATCAGTAATTGCTTTTTTAATTGTTGAGTGGTATTTCATTGGATGAAGATACCATAGGCCTGGAAAAGGTCAGTTTTCATTCCAATCCCAAAGAAAGGCAATGCCAAAGAATGATCAAACAACTGCACAATTGCACTCATCTCACACGCTAGTGAAGTAATGCTCAAAATTCTCCAAGCTAGGCTTCAGCAATACGTGAAGCGTGAACTTCCAGAAATTCAAGCTGGTTTTAAAAAATGCAGAGGACCCAGAGATTAAATTGCCATCCGCAGGATCATCGAAAAAGCAGGAGTTCCAGAAAAACATCTGTTTCTGCTTTATTGACTATGCCAAAGCCTTTAACTATGTGAAGCACAATAAACTGTGGAAAATTCTGAAAGAGGTGGAAAAACCAGACCACCTGACCTGCCTCTGGAGTAATCTGTATGCAGATCAGGAAGCAACAGTTAGAACTGGACATGGAACAACAGACTGGTTCTGAATCAGGAAAAGAGTACATCAAGGCTGTATATTGTCACCCTGCTTATTTAACTTAATGCAGAGTACATCATGGGAAACGCTGGGCTGGATGAAGCACAAGCTGGAATCAAGATTACTGGGAGAAGTATCAATAACCTTAGATATGCAGATGATACCTCTCTTATGGAAGAAATTGAAGAACTAAAGAGCCTCTTGATGAAAATGAAAGAGGAGAGTGAAAAAGTTGGCTTAAAGCTCAACATTCAGAAAACTAAGATCATGGCATCTGGTCCCATCACTTCATGGCAAATAGATGGGGAAACAATGGAAACAGTGGCAGACTTTAATTTTGGGGGCCTCCAAAATCACTGCAGATGGTGACTGCGGCCATGAAATTGAGACGCTTACTCCCTGGAAGGAAAGTTACGACCAACCTAGACACCATATTCAAAAGCAGAGACATGACTTTGCGGACTAAGTTTGTCTAGTCAAGGCTAAGTTTTTCCCAGTAATCACGTATGGATGTGAGAATTGGACTATAAAGAAAGCTGAGTGCCGGAGAATTGAGGACTTTGAACTGTGGTGTTGGAGAAGACTCTTGAGAGTCCTTGGACTGCAAGGAGATCCAACCAGTCCATCCTAAAGGAGATCAGTCCTGAGTGTTCATTGGAAGGACTGATGTTGAAGCTGAAGCTCCAATATTTTGGCCACCTCATGCAAAGAGTTGACTCATTTGAAAAGACCTTGATGCTGGGAAGGATTGGGGGCAGGAGGAGAAGGGGATGACAGGATGAAACGGTTGGATGGCATCACCGACTCAATGGACCTCAGTGTGGGTAAACTCCGGGAGTTGGTGATGGACAGGGAAGGCCTGGTGTGTTGCAGTCCATGGGGTCTCAGAGAGTCGGACATGACTGAGCTACTGAACTGAGTTGACAGACTTATGGGTTGTTTGTAATTTTTGTTTGTTATAGATCAAGCTGTAATGAACTTATAAAAGTCTTGGTGATGTAAGCATTTATTTCTGTTGAGTTTTTACCCAGGAGTAGGAATGTTAGGATCAAAATTATTTCAGTAGTGGTTTTACCAATTTACTCCCATCAGCGATGTGTAAAGACTTACAGTTCCTTTACATTTTATAAAACAATACTGTCATTTAGCTATTCTGATAGATGTGCATTTTTAAAATTTTAAGGCATCACTTTGTTCAGGTTCATACGCTCATAAAATTGCCAGATTTGTTGTAGAAGTTTAGCTTATTCATTTAATTATTGCTTTAACTGAATTTGCTTTTGAATATTTCACCTATTCCAAGTGATACACTCAATATAACTTATGTAACAAACTGCTGAAATTGAAAATTTGATATTGTTACTATTTTTGCTTCTGTAAGAAGCAGGCAGAACTTGGTCAGAGTTTTAAGATTCAGTAAGGAAAAATAAAAATGGGTGGGCTTACTTTGTCTGCTGAAAATACGCTAAAGAGTTGGGTATAGAGGTTAGTGTACTATTGACTACTTTCTGTTAGCGTATTAGATTTTCCCCCTTTGATTTCTGAATTGTATATTTCTTTTCTTTCATATGCAGATTTAAAATTAGTGTAATTTCACTTAGAAGGCTTCACCAAATGTTGCCAAAGCCAGAGGAATCAGAAACAGATGACATGGAGGAGGCTACAATACGTTGTTCAAAGTCCTTATTGCCATGTTTTAGGAGGGCCTTTCTTGGTTGCATTTCTGAATCTATTCCCTGAAAATGTTCTGTCATCCGTCAGCCTTTGAAATACCTTTCTAGCTTTAAGCCTCAAATGTATGTACTGCCTGTTTTGTGATATCAAAAGTATTATACCTATGTTCTCACTTATTTCAGTGTTGTACTTGAGAGAGCATTAATTATTTTTTCCAGTAGACCTTTTCCTATTTCAAAGTATTTGTTCTTGCAAGTGAAAATTTACTCTCTCTAAAATAATTGACTTTATGAGGTCATTTTTGGAAGAATATCTCAAGTAATATACTGTTATACATAAGCACTAATTACTCAAACACCAGCTTTAAAACATTTGGGGAGTTAAAACAGTTTTATAGAATTTAAGTTCCTTAATACTAACTTTTTTTGGAGGAGAAAGAAATTTTTAAGTGATTAACTCCCTGCTTCATTCCCCTACTCCCCCTGGGGCAGTTTCGATGTTTGACTCATGAGTTCTAGTTCAAGATTTCTTTTTTCTCACTCTTTAAAACATTTTTTTTTCTTGCCATGTTTCTTTTTATAGTTAATAGGATGTATTTTCTATAGATGCTTTAGGGAATGTTCACTGTAATCCTTTTGTCAAAAAGCAAGTTAAAATAATAGAATTCATGCCACATTGCAGTAGTATATGGACATTTAACAGAACTGCCAGTGGGCCATTCTTTTTCCTCTTAGACTTCTGTAGTGTTACAGGGTGGATTTTGTATGGCTGGGAGTCTCTTGTTAAGTTCGTGTACTAAGTGTATTTGATACTTTGTTTTTCTTTTAGCAGCTTTATGAAGTATGATTCACATATAATATATAATTTCATCTACTTGAAACCTGTAATATACAGTCCCATGATTTTAGTATATTCACAGTTGTATAATCATCATCACAATAAATTTTAGAACATTTTTGTCACCTCAGAATGAAAAGTATGAAGCCCTGTACCTTTTAAGCTGTTAACCCACCTATCCCCTATAACCTCTTCTCCCAGCCTCTTGCCCAGGAACTATAATCTTATTTTCTATCTCTCTGATTCTGCCTATTCTGGGCATACATAGAAATGAAGTCATATAATATGTTGTCTTTTGTGACTTGTTTCTTTCACTTAGCATAATGTTTTAAATGTTTGTTTACATGCTATAGCATTCATTACTGGTGCTTCCTTCTTAAGAATGAATAATATTCTGTTGTATAAATATGCCTCATTTTCTTTATCCATTCATTGTTAGTGGGTTGTCTCCACCTTTGGCTTATGACTAATGCTATAATTATCAATATGTTAATTTAACATTTTTACTAATTATATATATAGTATGTTAATATGTAATAATGAATGATAATGGTATGATATAAGGGTTCAGCTTCATTCTTTTGGATGTGTTTATCCAGTTGTCCCAGCACCCTTTGTTGGAAAGGCTGTCTCCCCATTGAATGCTCTTGGCACCCTTGTTGACGATTAGTTGGTCATAGACATGTGACTTTATTTATGCACTCTCAATTCTATTGTGTTGGTCTATTCTTATGCCAGTACTAGAATGTCTTGATTACTGTTGCTTTATACTAAGTTTTCAAAACAGGAAACGAGTTCTCTTATTTTTTTATTTTTCTTTTTTCAAGATTGTTCTAGGTCCCTTGCAATTCAGTATGTATTTTGGACTTAGCCTGTCATTTTCTATGGGAGGTTATTTGGGATTCTGTTGGTGATTGTATTGAATCCAAAATATTAGTTTGGGTAATGTTGTCTGAATACTAAGCACTATGATCTTTGAACATGGCATGTTTTTCCATTTATGTGGGTCCTCTTTAAATAAACCAGCTTGTCGGGGGGAAATGTTTTGTAGTTTGTATTTTTTATACTTTTGTTAAATTTACTCCTCATTTGATGATGTTACAAATAGAATTGTTAATTATTTCATTTTCAGGTTGTTCGTTGTAAGTATACAATAGATATTTATATGTTGATCTTTTATCCTGAAACCTTGTTTAACTCATTTATTCATTCAAATGGCTTTTTAGTGGACTTTTAAAATGTTTTCTCTCTCTCTCTCTCTCTCTCTATATATATATATATATATATAAGACCATGTCATCTGTAAATATAGTTTTCCTTTTTCCCTTCCCAACCTGAGTACCTCCTATCTCTTTTTCTTGGTTGATTGTCCTGGCTAGAATCTCTAGTACAATGATGAATACAGGTGATAAGAACATGTCTTCTTATTGGTTTCCTAACCTTTAGGGAGAAACACTTAGGTTTTCACCACTGTGTATGATGTTAGCTGTTGAATATTTTTGTAGATATTGTTAGGTTCAGGAACTTCTCTTTTTCTAGTGTGCTAAGACAGTTTTTGTTTGCCTTTTAAATCATGAATGGATGTTGGATTTTGTCAGATGCCTTTTCTGCATCTATTCATATGATCATATGGTTTTTCTTTAGTCTGTTGATTTGATCAGTTCAGTCTCTCAGTTGTGTCTGACTGTTTGTGACCCCTGGACTGCAGCATGCGAGGCTTCCCTATTCGTCACCAACTCCTGGAGCCTACTCAAACTCATATCCATTGACTCAGTGATGCAATTAACCATCTCATCCTCTGTCGGGCCCTTCTCCTGCCTTCAATCATTCCCAGTATCAGGGTCTTTTCAGATGAGTCGGTTCTTCGCATCAGGTGGCCAAAGTATTGGAGCTTCAGCTTCAACATCAGTCCTTCCAATGAATATTCAGGACTGATTTCCTTTACGACTGACTGGTTGGATCTCCTTGCAGTCCAAGGGACTCTCAAGAGTCTTCTCCAACACCACAGTTCAAAAGCATCAATTCTTCTGTGTTCAGCTTTCTTATAGTCCAACTCTCACATCCATACATGACCACAGGAAAAACCATAGCCTTGACTATACGGACCTTTGTTGGTAAAATAATGTCTCTGCTTTTCAATATGCTATCTAGATTGGTCATGACTTTTCTTCCAAGGAGCAAACATCTTTTAATTTCATGGCTGCAGTCACCACCTGCAGTGATTTTGGAGCCCCCAAAATAAAGTCTGTCACTGTTTCCATTGTTTCCCCATCTGTTTGCCATGAAGTGATTGGTACCAGATGCCATGATCTTAATTTTTTGAATGTTGAGTTTTAAGCCAACTTTTTCACTCTCCTTTTTCACTTTCATCAAGAGGCTCTTTAGTTCTTTTTTGCTTTCTGCCATAAGGGTGGTGTCATCTGCGTATCTGAAGTTACTGATACTTCTGGCAATCTTGATTCCAACTGTGCTTCCTCCAGCCCAGCATTTCTCATGATGGACTCTGCATATAAGTTAAATAAGCAGAGTGACAATATACAGCCTTGACGTACTCCTTTTCCTGTTTGGAACCAGTCTATTGTTCCAGGTCTAGTTCTAACTGTTGCTTCTTGACCTGCATACAGATTTCTCAGGTGGCAGGTCAGGTGGTCTGGTATTCCTATCTCTTTTACGAATTTTCCACAGTTTGTTGTAATCCACACAGTCAGAGGCTTTGGCATAGTCAGTACAGCAGAAATAGATGTTTTTCTGGAACTCTCTCACGTTTTCAGTGAAATGGATCATATTAATTTTTTGAATGTTGAGTTAGCCTTGCATCCCTAGAATAGTCCACTTAGTTGTGGTATATAATTCTTTTTATACATTGTTGGATTCAGTTTTCTAGTATTTTGTTGAGTATTATTACATCTATATTCCTGAAATATATTGGTCTTTAGTTTTTTTTTAATGTCTTCGTTTGGTTTTGATATTAAGATAGCACTGGCCTCATAGAATGAATTAGGAAGTATTCCCTCTGCTTCTATGTCTTGGAAAAGTTTAGAGAAAACTAGTGTCATTTCTTCCTTAATGTTTGGAAGAATTTAGCAATGAAACTGAACTTAGCTCATCCTTTTTTGAAGATTATTAATTGTTGATTAAATTTCATTAGTAGATACAGACCTGTTCAGATGACGTATTTTTTTCTCATGTGAGTTTGGTAGGTTATGTCTTACAAATAATCAGTCCACTTCAAGTCAGTTATCAAAATTGTGGGCATAGAATTGTTCTTAATATTCTTTTATTATCTTTCTAAGTCCATGAAATTAGTAGTTTTGACTCCTCTCATTTCTGATATTTTTATCTTTTCTCTCTCGAAAAAATTTTATTGATCTTTTAAAGGACCAGCTTTGGTTTTATTTATTTATTTTTTTTCCTGTTGTCTTGATATCCTGTTTTCTTGTGTGCTCAGTGTTAAGGTTTCTGCTGTAATTTTATTTTGCTGCTTTAGGTTAAATTATTCTTCTAGTTTTAGTTTTAGATCTCTTTCCCAATATGTGCACCCAGTTCTATAAATTCTTTTCTAATCATTGCTGTCCCTGCATTTCACATGTTTTCATAAGTTGTTTTTCTCATTTTCATTTAGTTCAAAATACTTAAAAATTTCTGTTGGGATTTTTTGACCCATGTGTATTGTGGGGTTTTCCAGCTATGTTTACATTGTTGGTCTCTAGTTTAATTCATTTGTGGTCTGATAGCATGCTTTGTATGATCTGTTCAGGGTTCTGTTTTGGGGAATGTTCTGTGTGAGACTGAGAGGAATGTGTATTCCGTTGTTGGATGAAGTATTCTATAAGGTCAGTTAGATCTGCTAGAATGTTGGAGCTGTTTAGTTCAGCTGTATCCTTGAAAGTGAAAGTCGCTCAGTCATGTCCGACTCTTTGCAGCCATGGACTGTATAGTCCGTGGATTTCTCCAGGCCAGAAAACTGGAGTGGGTAGCCTTTCCTTTCTCCGGGGGATCTTCCCAATCCAGTCCTCGAACCCAGATCTCCCACATGGCAGGTGGATTCTTCACTAGCTGAGCCACAAAGGAAGCCCAGGAATACTGGATGGGTAGCCTATTGCTTCTCCAGTGGGTCTTCCCCACCCAGGAGTTGAACCAGGGTCTCTTGCATTGCAGGCGGATTCTTTACCAACTGTACTATCAGGGAACTGATAGTTTGTCTTCTGGATCCGTCGATTACTTGATTGAGGGATGTTGAAATCTCCAAGTATAATAGCGGATTTTCTTGTTTCTCCTTGGAAGTCAGTTTTTGCCTCGTAAATTTTGATGCTTTCTTATTAAGCACATACACATTGAAGATTGTCAAGTTCTTCGGGAGAAATGACTCCTTTTATCATCGCTCTTTATAATGATAATTTCCTTGTCTTAAAGTCAGTTCAGTCTGAAATTAGTATACCTACTCTAGCTTTTATTTGATTAGTGTTAGCATGCACTGGAGAAGGAAATGGCAACCCACTCCAGTGTTCTTGCCTGGAGAATCCCAGGGACAGGGGAGCCTGGTGGACTGCCGTCTATGGGGTTGCAAAGAGTCGGACACGACTGAAGCGACTTAGCAGCAGCAGCAGCATTGTATATCTTTCTCCATTCCTTTTCTTTATGTTTAAACTGGGTTTTTTTGTGGACAGCAAATAGTTGGATTTATTTTTAATCCAGTGACAGTTTCTTTCATTTAATTGGTTTGTTTCAGTCATACATGTCTGAAGTGATTATTGATACTTGTTATACTTGTTGGTTCTTTTTTATTCTCTTTTACTGCCTTCTTTAGCTTTAATTGACTATTTTATATGATTCCACATTCTGTTCTTTCTTAGTGTATCTATTTATTTAAACATTAAAAAAATCTAATTGCCTGGAGTTTGCAATATACATTTACAACTGATCTAAGTTTGCTTTTAGAATATTACTATACTGCTCTATGGGTAGTACAGGTACCTTATGACAGAGTATTCCCAGTGCCTCCCTGCTATACCTTATGTTGTTAATTTCCTCTCTGTATGTACCATAATCACCTAATACATTGTTGCAATTAGAACTTTGGACATGCTGTTGTCTATTAGATGAATTAAGGAAGAATAAAAGATTTTCTTGTCTTTCTCTGATATTCTTATATATGTCTGAGTTTCCAGCGTTATTATTTTCTTTCTTTGTGAAGAACTTTTAACATTTCTTGCAAGGCAGGTGTACTGGTGACAACATCCTTCATTTTTTATATAAGGAAGAATTTATTTCTCTTTCACTTTTGTAGGATAACTTTACTGGATACAGAATTTTAGGTTGGTGGCTTTTTTCTTTTAACACTTTACATATCTCATTCCATTTTCTTCCTGTTTGTATGGTTTCAGACTAGAAGTCCAAAGTGATTCTTATCGTTCCTTGATCCTCTATAGATCTAAGTGTTTTTGTCTTTGTTTTCTTTTGGGATTTCCTTTTAGTCTTTGTCATTTTGCAGTTAGGCTGTGATATGCCTGGGATAGATCTTTTGGTATTTATCTTGTTAGGTGTTATCTGATTGTCTTAGATCTGTTATTTAGTATTTGTCATTATTTTAGAAAATTCTCAGCCATTATTACCATGAAATTAAAGACACTTGCTCCTTGGGAGAAAAGTTATGATCAACCTAGACAGCATACTAAAAGGCAGAGATACTGCTTTGCTGACAAAGGTCTGTCTAGTCAGGCTATGGTTTTTCCAGTAGTCATGTGTGGATGTGAGAATTGGACTGTAAAGAAAGCTGAGCACCGAAGAATTGATGCTTTTGAACTGTGGTGTTGGAGAAGATTCTTGAGAGTCCCTTGGACTGCAAGGAGATCCAACTAGTCCATCCTAAAGGAAATCAGTCCTGAATATTCATCGGAAGGACTAATGTTGAAGCTGAAACTCCAATACTTTGGCCACCTGATGCAAAGAACTGACTCATTTGAAAAGACCCTGATGCTGGGAAAGATTGAAGGCAGGAGGAGAAGGGGCTGATAGAGGGTGAGATGGTTGGATGGCATCATCGACTCGATGGACATGAGTTTGAGCAAGCTCCAGGAGTTGGTGATAGGCAGGGAAGCCTGGTGTGCTGCAATCCATGGGGTGGCAGAGTCAATATGACTGAGCGACTGAATTGAATTGATTACTTCTGATGTTTCTTTTATGCTTTTTCCCCTTCTCCTTCTGATATTCCCGTTATACCTATTTACTGGTTTAGTCACTCAGTCGTGTCCAACTCTTTATGACCCCATGGACTATAACTATAGCCCACCAGGCTCCTCTGTCCATAAGCTTTTCCAGGCAAGAATACTGGAGTGGGTTGCCATCTCCTCCTCCAATATACCTTCCTGTATATTGATTGAACCCATGTCTCCTGCTTGCAAGCAGATTCTTTACCACTGAGCCACCAGGGAAGCCATAGCTATTTATACCTTTTTATAATTGTCCCACAGTTCTTGAATAGTCTCTTCTGTTATTCTTATCCATTTTTGTCTATGCATTTCAGTTTGGGAAGTTTCTGTTGATACATGTTTGTGTTCCCTGATTCTTTTGTTGTTGTGTCCAGTCTGTGGATAAGTATATTAAAAGTGAAAGTCGCTCAGTTGTGTCCAGCTCTTTATGACCCCAGGGACTATATAGTCCATGGAATCCTCCAGGCCATAATACTGGAGTGGGTAGCCTTTCCCTTCTCCAGCGAGTCTTCCCAACCCAGGGATTGAATCCAGGTCTCTGCATTGCAAGCGGATTCTTTACCAGCTGAGCCACAAGGAAGGCCCAGGTATATTAAAGGTATTCTTTATTTCTATAATAGTATTTTTTCTGTCTAGCATTTTCTTTTGATTCTTTCTTAGAGTTTCCATCTCTCTGCTTATATTACTTGTTTTTGCACGGTTTCCACTTTTTAAAATTAGAGTTTTTATGATATTTACCTTAGTTACTTTAAATTTCCTGTCTAATATTTCAAAATCTGCATCATACCTGAGTTTGATTTTTTTGGTTGCTTTGTCTCATCAATCTGTTTGTCCTCACCTTTTGGCATGGTTTGTACTTATCAGACGTGAACTATCAGAAAATAGGAACTGAGAGTTGAGCTTTTACTATGAAGTTTTATGTTAATCTAGTTCTAGCTCAGAGATTGTTTAGTGTTTGCTGCTTTAGATCCCAGAGACTTCAATATTCTCTCCCCTTCTCCATTGTCCTTGGGTTTCCCTAAGAACTCCTTAAATAGAATCTGTGTCTTGCTGCTGTGTCAGTTGTAGTCCATTGATTGATGTAGTGGTAATGTGTGTGTGAGGAGAGCTTTATCATTTTATGATTAAATCTCAGTTTTTTAAGTGGACCTGAATCCCTGGGCTATGACCTTCAGAAATCTTTTTTCTCCCTTTGCTTGAAACAGAAAGGCTAGAGGGAACTGGAGTTGATGAATTGGACTTTCCCAGGGTTAGATAAAGCTCTGATCAGGTAGTTTGCCTTGAAGGGCTGGCCTTTGTTAGTGGAGACTGTTCTCAGGGTTTACTTGCCTCTATGTGTGTTTGAAAATGGTTGCAGGGAATTCCCTGGTGGTCCAGTCATTAGGGCTCAGTGCTTTCACTGCCACCGCTTGGGTTCAATCCCTGGTCAAGGAACTAAGATTCCGCAAACCGTGTGGCAGGTTCAAAACAGAGAGAACCTCAGGGAACTTCTTGTGATGAAAATGAACCTCCACAGGAGCTCCTAGGTCTCAAGCTAGTTTCCTTTAGCTTCTAGCAGTTTGTCCATATTAATTTAAGTGTTTCTTCAGTTTGCTCTAGCAGTTTCTGCTTCTGGTAAACTGACTTTCAGCTTGCAATTCTTTGTATTTGCCTCTCGCCAGAGTTCAGTGTGCAGTTTGCCCTGTTACCCTGATTCTCTGATCAGAGAAAGAAAGGTCATTGATTATCATGTTGAGCTTTTTTCTGGTTGTGAGGCTGATACGCTTTTTTACATTAGCTTTATACATGGGAGCACTGAGACCAGAAGTCCAGTGGAAGAGTATAAAATCAGATCTCAACAGCAAACATCAGTAATTAGAAGTGTTTTCCCTTTCCTGTTCTAGTAGCACTTAAGTACACTTGAAAAATTGTGGTTAAAAAATGCATAGCAATTTCCCTTTTCAGTCACTTGTAAGTGTACAATTTAAGGCATTAAGACTGTTCATATTATTGTGCAGTCATCACCACCAATACATTTCCAGAACTTTTTCATTCTCCCAGACTGAAGATCTGTACACAGTAAACTCTTTCCTCCAGCCCCTGATAACTGCTTTTCCACTTTCTGTCTCTATGAGTTTAACTACTCTAGATATTTCATGCAAGTATAATCATACAATTTTGTTATTTTGTATCTGGCTTATTTTACTAAGCGTGTCTTCCAGGTCAAGGTCACCTTTTAACCAGAATCATAAGAAAAAAAGGTTATTTACACTTATTCTTCTTTAGCGTGTAGCTAAGTTGATATAGTGGTCCTTTGTCTAAGCTTGTGACTTAGGTCAGTCATTATGTTATCTGTCTGTCCAGCCCCCAAAGGGAAGAGTTGGATGAGGAGGTGGGTAAGATGTTAGACAGTTTTAAAATTGTTTTAAAAGTCTAATGTTTCTTAATTTGCTCTAGGACTTGCAAAGTATTCTTACAAATTCAAATGAAAACTCTTTAAGTTATGCTTGGTGGTCAGAATGTTGATATTAGCTTATTCTATCGTTTGGGTGTTTGCTGTTAATATCCTACCTCCTAAGTTAGGTACTAGTTTATACAGATTGATTTTTATCTGTTATGTTTTCATGGGGAGTGCTGCATGGCTTGGAAGGACCTGCTGTTCTGTTGTACGGCTGCTTGGCTTTTTAATTGCATCCTTCTGTCCGTTTTCCTTATAGCTGTGTTGAGTTATGCCTTCTCAGTGCACCTTTGTCTTCTGGCCTGCCCATTGTTGAAGTTAGGAGACCTGGCTGGACCACCAGCTCAGTGTGCAGATTCACCTAACTTTTGTTTCACTTTGTTACTAGAGAATGTTATCTTTCCTAGGGTGAAATAAGAATGTGTTTCTTATTGTTTAGAACAGGTAGGGGTTCTTTATTGTTGGTAATTGTATTATATTGGTGAGTCTTTTTGGCAAAGATTTCTGTTTATTCACTATAATATTTGACTATATTCAAAGTTCAAGTCTTTCAGCTGAGATGCCTTTTACAACTGGGACTTATTCAGTAAGCTTTTTTTTTTTTTTTTTAAACTGGAGGATTAAGATAATTTTTGAAATTTTTAGTTTTTTCCCTGTATTAATAAATGGTATCAGGTTACTGTTTTTCAAGGTCTTAAGTTTGCTTCTGCTAACTTATAACAGCAGACAGTATCTGTTATGAGCGAGGCTCCCTCTCAAATTTATTAGCATGCTCCTGAGGGCAGAAATGTTTGTTCTTTTTCACTCCGCTGTCCCTTGAATCTAGAACAGTAGCTGGCACATAGTAGGGGTTCAATAAATATTTGTTGAATGACTGTATTAAATTTACCAGTGTTCAGTATGTTAGAGAAATAACAAGACTTAATTTCACGTTTTGAAATGTCAAAACTTAACTGGTTTTAATTAGCTAGGTTCTCTGATTTACCTTCTCTCTTATTCTTTTATTGACTGATCAGTTTAGTACTTCTGCTTCATTGACTACGCTAAAGCTTTTGACTGTGTGGATCACAACAAACTCTGGAAAATTCTTAATGAGTTGGGACTTCCAGACCACTTTACCTGCCTCCTGAGAAACCTGTGTACAGGTCAAGAAACAACAGTTGGAACTGGATGTGGAATAATGGACCAGTTCAAAATTAGGGAAGGAACATGTCAAGGCTGTATATTGTCACCCTGCTTATTTAACTTCTATTCAGGGTGCATCATGAGAAATGCCGGGCTGAAGGAAGCACACGAGCTGGAATCAAGATTGCCAGGAGAAATACCAACAACTTCAGATATGCAGATGATAATCACTCTAATAGCAGAAAGCTAAGAGGAACTAAAGAGCCTTTTGATGAGGGTGAAAGAGAAGAGTAAAAAAGCTGGCTTAAAACTCAACATTCAAAAAAGTAAATCATGGCATCCAGTCCCATCACTTCATGGCAAATAGTTGGGGAAAAAAGTGGAAATATTGACAGACTTTATTTTCTCGGGCTCCAAAATCACTGCAGATGGTAATTGCAGCCATGAAATAAAAGATGCTTGCTCCTTGGAAGGAAAGCTATGACAAACCTAGACAGTGTATTAAAAAACAGAGACATCACTTTGCCGACAAAGGTCCGTGTAGTCAAAGCTGTGGTGACTCAGATGGGAAAGGACCTGCCGGCAGTGTGGGAGACCCAGGTTTGATCCCTGGGTTGGGAAGATACCCTAGAGGGGAAATGGTAACCCACTACAGTATTCTTGCTTGGAGAATTAAACGGACAGAGGAGCCTGGCGGGCTGCAGTTGAACACTGAAGAATTGATGCTTTTGAACTGTGGTGATAGAGAAGACTCTTGAGAGTCCCTTGAAGAGCAAGGAGTCAAACCAGTCAATCCTAAAGGAAATCGACCCTGAATGTTCATTGAAGGGCTAATGGTGAAGCTGGAGCTCCAGTACTTTGGCCATCTGATGTGAAGAGCTGACTCATTGGAAAAGACTCTGATGCTGGGAAAGACTGAGGGTAGGAGGAAAAGTGGGCAACAGCGGATGAGATGGTTGAATGGCATCACCAACCAACATGAGTTTGAGCAAAGTCCAGGAGATAGTGATGGACAGGCAAACGTGATGTGCTATAGTGGGTGGAGTCACAAAGAGTTGGGTGACTAGTGACTGAACACTAGCAATGTAGTAAACATTTCTATTACAGGGTAAACCAAGAAGAGTAGTATATAGTTAGTACATCTTTTTTTAATGAGACACCAATTCTTTTTAAAGTTCTTTTGGAGATAGTAAGGTTAACAAGCATCTTACTTAGCCTATGATTTCAGTCATCTGTACTTTTTAAAAATTTAGTTTTACTGTCTTATTCATGTATTGTTTTTAGCAGTGATTGAAAGGATTTTATTTCTTCCATCTCTCTTACCCATGTGCAAAAAGGAACATGTTGAAGCTCAATAATTTAAAAAATTTAATGTATTTATTGAGCAAATATTTTGAGTACCTTCTGCGAGCCAGGCAGTATTCTATGTTCTGGGGATACTATCCTGTGTTTTGAGAGGAAAAAAATGACAAAACTTTTTTCTTCATGGAACTTAAATTCTCATAGAAGAGATAGGGAAAAAAAATAAGTAAAATTAAGTAATATGTAGAATAAAAGCAGATTTCTTTAATAGGATAAATTCTTTTAAGTTGCGTGTGTAGGTTGAATCAGTTCATTAAATATCACTTTGCCATTGTTGGGGAATGAGGTGCTACGTGCGAGAACCTAGAATAAGGAAGGCACTTTGGTAGGAACAGTTTTGTAAATCAGATGGAGTTTATAGCCTGTGCTTGCAATACTTACACAAGAACTGCAGTGCAAAGCCATTTAAAGGGAGCCACCTGAAGTGTCAGTAATAGGCTTTAAGAGTTCAGAAAAGTTGGAGTTTCTTTTCCTGACCACACCCACTCAGTCTAGGCTGAGAGCAGATGGACCAAAGGTATAGAGATATACACAGGTATATCTGTGTATTTGGGAATATTGACGTTTTTTGTTGTGGGACATACTGGAAGAGGTGTGTCTGTTGGGGGGACTTTAAGAGCAGAGATAGGGAATGTAAAGGTGGATTGTATACAACAGGTCTCCAGATGGTCCTGTAAAGAAATGGGGAGCCACAGATGGCTTTTTAGTGGGACCACGGCATGATTTTAGATTTCTTGTTGAGAACATTAAGTGACAATTGGGAAGGGTGGGTTGGAGGGTATAACAGGGAGGTTCAAGGTGATATAAAAAGTATAGTTAGTGCAAGACCATAATTGCGCTTATCTAGGGTGTACTGTTAATCTTCTGATCCCTGTGAAGGGTGCTTCGTGAAGCACAAGTCTGTAGTATATAGTATAAATAGAGTTGTACCATGTGTCAGCCTTGTGACTGACAGAGGATCAGGGTCTTAAGTTGCAGATACTGAAAGTGAAGAAGAGAGCCCAAGAGAATTTTGTAAGTGATAGGATTGGTAACTACTGGGGATGGAATTTTGTGGAATAATAATTATAAATGGTTTGTGTTTTACCATCTGAGCCACCCGGGAAGCCCACTGATGTTTAAGACTGATCTCATATTAAATAGTGATAATTTCGGCAATACTTTTTTCTCCCACCTGTTCCTCATTAAGTCTACCTTACACATCTTTCTCCACCCCTAATTGGAGTTTTGTTATCTATTTTGGACTATATAGTAGAGCTTATTAGAAGTATTTCTGAAACAAAGGAATTTTTCCTGTGAGGGGAGGTACTTTGAGAAAAGGGTATATGGGCTTTAAATATACTTAAAATAGAGGGCTCTTAATATATGTCAAAGTTAACTCATTTATCATATTTGAAATTTAATTTTCTAGATAAATTAGCTTATGGTATATTAAATTTCATATTTTATAATATTATAACAGTTTAGTCCTGTAATGTATGTGCTAAAACATTTTATTATAGAAAAATTTAAATATACCCTAAAATAGTAGAGTATAATGAATTCCAGTGTACCCACCAACATTTTCCTGGTCTTATTTCATCTGTTTTCCTCTCTGCCCTTTTACTTATTTATTTATTTTAACTAGATAAGACTTTATTATTATCATTATTATTACAACCTCAAAGCCATTATTACATCACACAATCATCTTTACCCCAACTTAGCACCATCTAATACAATACCCAGTCTGGATTCAGATTTCCCTTTTGGTTTTGAAAAAGACTTAACAATTGGATTGTTTGAGTCAGATTTTATACAAGTCTTGTGATTATTTTTAAAGTTGATGTTTTTAAAGAGAAAATTAAGGCAGTGTGAAAACATTTTAGTATAAGCTATTCTAAGAGAGCAGTGCTGTTTTGACAGTCATTCTGTCTGGAACTTGGTTTTGTAGAAGGAGGTGTCAAAATGGCTGATATCTTATTTTTATGATTTTGAATATAGGAAGTCTTTCCAAAGTGGGAAAAGTAGTTGTGACCCCACTTATCTAGAAGTCTAAAGTGTGAAAATGCGAGCAGATTTGAGAAGGTTCAGGTCCCTCTGTGAAGGATGTGGGATTTGGGACCATTTTTGTAACTACTTGTTTAATGTTACAGTATATTTTATCTCCCTGGTGTACTGTCCTTATCTATAAAATAAGGAGTGGATGGTTTCTTTCTTTTTTTCCTAAAATTTTTATTGAAGAGTAGTTGATTTACAGTGTTGTAAAGAGTGGGTGATTTCCTACATTCCTTTTGAGTTCTTATTTTTGTGTGTTTTATTTTATATTTATGCTTGATTTCAACAGGATTCTCAGAGTTGGATTGGTGGAAACAATGAACCATTGACTGGCTTTACATGGCGAGGTGGTTGCGAAAGAGAAACAACAGGCATACAAGTCTGGAATGAAGTATTTGTGATTGAGAGACCTAATGGAACAAAAGTAAAACTCTTTCTATAGTTTTTTTTTTTTTTTTTTTTTTTTTACTATTTTTTCTTCCTTATTTCTTGAGCAAAACAACACAGAACTCTTATTATCTGATAACTTAAACATGTGGACTATTATGTCAAAATGTGTGAGAAATGTACTTTTCTTGACTTACTGATTTTTATAGTAACCATTTTATATTTGACTTTTATAAGTCCTGTTGGTGAGTTTTTACTGAGTATCTGAAACTTTTACATTCCTAGGTGGCTGTGCTGCTAATGGACACCCAGGGCGCCTTTGATAGCCAGTCAACCATCAAGGATTGTGCCACCGTGTTTGCTCTGAGCACGATGACTAGTTCTGTGCAGGTGAGACAGGGATGCTCTAGCATGATCAGTCCACATACTCTGACACCTTTGCTCTTCCTCAGAATGCTAGTTGATTGAAGAAAAGAAGGATTGAAACTAGAGAAACTGTTTACATTTCTCATTGCTCACTTACATTTCTGTGCTTGCTGTCCTGGCTTACAGTGTGAAATTCCATACTTTTCAGTGCTTAGCAGGGAAGCGGTGAACCAGTAGCCAGTGTCTTTGGTATTTTGTTGTAGCATCAATGCTCTTTTTTTTTTAAGGAGTATATATTATTGTATATTATCCTTAATTGAATTCAAGGATATTCAGTTGATACCGTGGCTGCCAGATACAGTAAAATATAGAGTATATTTTTATTTTTGGCTAAATCAACCAAACAGCAAAACCAAGTAATTAAATTTGGTTTTCTACTTGATGTGCATGACAACTAGTACTTGATTATTTGAATGAGTGGAGGTATGTTTATATAATAAACTAGGGTCATATTTAACTTAGGAAACCCAAGTGATGTTTATATAATGTAGGATAGCACCTGTTTCACTTAGAAAGGAGTAAAGTTCTTTTCTTTTTTCACTTAGTTTATACCCTAGTTATGTCTGGTGTTGTGTCAAGTTCTAGTCTCTTTGAGCTAGGTCATCTTTTTTCTGTATAATTTGGACTGAATTAAACCACCACAGGTCATTTTGTATTTTTTTACTTTCCCTTTTATGAGTTCATCTGTGGTTCATACTTCTCTGGCTGAAAAAAGAATTATTGAAGTATGGTGGTTAGGTCCAGCTGGTGATGATGTTTCAAGATACATATTTGCAAATATTTTAAAAAGTATGTGCCTCTCCTGAGGTATGAAATATTTCTTACTGATGAGAGATTATAGATGATACTGTCACAGTGTCTTGGTTTTTGTGCTTTCCATTAATGTCTGGAATGTATGACTAGTCTCAATTAAAGTTCCCATCTCCTTCCTCAATTCGAAGTATCTAGCTGTCAGTGTAAACAACTTTTGGATATTATGAGGTAAAAGAGAAGGGGCTTCTTTTTATTACAGGGATGGAGATATCTGTCTCTACAAACTAAATGATGTTATTGGGGACCCTCAGAATCTCTCTTTTCCAATTTGTTCTACTTTTTTTTCTCCGATCTTACAGGGTGGCACAACTGCCATTTTCCTGAGGCAACCAGAAACCACATTTTTGTGTTTGTATTATCGCATTATAACCCTTCAGATTAGCTGACTCTCTGACTTGCTTTAAATTATATGCTGTCTGTCCTAAAACTTATACTGTGGTGTTCTGTTGTTTGTTTAACTTTATCATAGTGAGAGGCCTAATTTTGGAAACTTAAAGCCATTTTCTTATTGTAAAATGAAAATTCTTGCTTTTTTTGACTGTCGCATAATGTGATTTTGTGTGCAGTCAGAAATGAAATCCAAATGTGATAATGCATAAAAAAGTGCTTTGTTAACTAAAAATCAAAAAGACTAACTTTTTGTTGTTATTTAAGGCTGCACTGACCGGCACGTGGGATCTTAATTCCCTAACCAGGGATCAAACCCATTCCCCCTGCCTTGGGAGCACAGGGTCTTAATCACTGAACTTGCAGGGAAGTCCCTGAAATTATTTTTTATTGCTTCTTTCCTGATTTCTTGAGGCCGGATTTCTGTCCTTCCTTATTACATAAGTTATATGATTGATAGGCTGATGACAGATTGATCCCTTTGTCATTTTTTCAAAAAATAATTGTTGAGCATCTTGTTAAGTACAGTGTGGTATACTGAGCACAACATGGTATACTAAGTACTAATGATCTACAGTGAACAAATCTTTTCTCTGGTGTTTATAACCTAGCCCTGACAATGAAAGGATCTGGGCCTGTTTTCTAAATGCTAAGGCCCATATCAATGAGAATAGGTTGGTCATGCTCTCATAAATAGAGTTAAATCACCTCAGTCATTAATTCCTTTTTAAGTACCTGTTTGGAATTAGCTGAGAAAATCATTTTAAGTTTGCTGGCTTATAGTGGCTGTTTATTTTCTTGACCTCCAAGTGATTAAGTTGGATCAGCACTTTTTTGCGGTTAGAATAGATTGTTCTCTATTTGGAGTAACCCTGTTTTCTTAGATACGGTATTTCTTAGCAGAGGCTGCAACTGTGGACACCTAGTACTTTTCTCCCTGGTGGCCTAGGTGATCTCTTAAAAGATCTGATTCAGAAGGACTGGACTTAGTGAATCTTCTCTCCAGTTTCTCTTTCTTGCGAGTTCTTGAGTGAGTGGTAGTCACTCAGTTGTGTCTGACTCTTAGCGACCCCATGGACTGTAGCCTGCCCGGCTCCTCTGTCCGTGGAATTCTCCAGGCAGGAATACTGGAGAGGGTTGCCATTTCCTTCTCCAAATGCCTTTCATGCCCTCTCACAAAAAGGAGCAATCCCTAATGGTGGAATTTTTGGAGCACTGGGGTGCTGCCTGCATCCACTCGGAAGCCTACATGGTGGGTAGGCAGTCAAGTCTGACCATTCTCCTCCCTAAGCACAGCTCCAGTCCCAAGACACATCCATTTAATTCCCATTGGCCACTGGCACTTTCCAGAATTTTCACAAAGTCTCTGAAATTCTGCATGGATACTTGCGGCTCCATTCTAGGGTATAATGGATTCAGAAGGTACCCTGAATGATGCTCCATAGATATTAGGTCTCAAACCCAGTTCTTCTTACCTTCCCCCTCCCCCCACCCAAACCATTCCACTTCCAGAATGCCAGGTCACATTGGTCCATCTCCCAATGGACTGCTGAATGCTCCTTTCCCAGACTTGGGGACTGAGGAGAGAAAAGGGGTCAGGAGCCATGAGTTCTGGACCCAAACTGGACCCAAAGGGTCTCAGTTTTACTCATGGACAATACAAAGTTGGGTCAGATGCTCCTCAATGCTCCTTCTAGTTCTAAAATCCTGTTTTTGATGACTGCATTTTTCACATTCCTTCAAAAATATGTGCAAAAACATTAGTAATTTTCAGATAAAGAAGCTATAAAATGTATAATTCTTTTGAAAAGCTACTTTTCAAATATAATCAGTATTTAAATTAGCAATTTTTTAGATTTTTTTTCGATATAATGGGGATTCTTTCAAACAGGCAAAAAAAAATCCAACCAAAGGCACTTAAGAAATTACTTAAGAAATTATAAGACCTTCCCTGGTGGTATTATAAGACCTTCCCTGGTGGCTCATATGGTAAAGAATCTGCCTGCAATGCAGGAAACCGGATTCAGTCCCTGGGTTAGGAAGATCCCGTGGAGAGGACATGGTAACCCACTCCAGTATTCTTGCCTGGAGAATCCCATGAACAGAGGAGCCTGGCGGGCTAGAGTCCACAGGATCACACAGAGTCGGACACGACTGAAGTGACTTAGCATACAAGAAATTATATGTCATTTATTCAGTTTGAAAACTTAGCCTATTTGATATTTATACTTCCTTACTTACCATTATCAGCTCTGGTCTGTGTGGCTTGGAAAGCCTCCTAAAATTTGTGGAAAGGGCAAGAGTGCCACCTACTGTTGTGTGTTTTTTATTTTCTAAACAGCTACTACAGTCTGGTAAAATTTTCGTGTTATTTAGACTGAGTTTGCTTAAGTAAAAAGATAATCATATTAGAGTCAATGGTAGTTGAGGCACCCATGAGTAACTATAAACTATATGTTGTGAATGCTCCAAGGAAGAATTTGATCTTTGTAGAACTATGCCCTTCACGTTCATTCACTTAGAAAAATAGTTGGGGAAATCCTATACTTAAGGAAAAAAAAAATCATGGCGTAACATTAAAGAAACTTACTACATAAGTGTAAGTATGTAAACGTACAATATAAGTATACTACATGTTGTCTGCTGCTTTCTTGGCCCCATATGAATGTATTCATGATTTTTACATAGTTTACTACCACTACTCCCCCCTTAATGTTTTATAGTTAGGAAAAAAGAAGTCCTTTTTATCACCAGTTAAGATAATGATCGAGTCATTCATATGTGTTCAGGTATAAAATAGCCTTCATTTCCAGAAGCAAAGTTATACACAACTGGGTATTCAAAGTAAAGCACTAATGAAAACCAAATTCTGTTTTAACAGGTATATAATTTGTCTCAAAATATTCAGGAAGATGATCTTCAGCACTTGCAAGTATGTATGTCTCAAAGAATGTATGCCAAAGTATTGAAAATTTAATTCCTACATTATTGTACTTTACAACAAGAATCTATAATATTGTAAGAAGATTGACTATTATATGATTTTAAACAGATACATGACTTCTTAACTAAAAGAAATTTTAATATATACTTGGTCTTAAAAAATTAAATGCTTGGCTTTCAAATGATTTTTAAAGGCCCTGACATCTAGTGGTCTGATACAGAACAGCTTTACAGATGTCTTCTTTCACCATCTTTGGGGGCATTATTTTAATAATTTGATTTAATAGTTATTTACAGAATACGGCAGACTTGCAATGGAAGAAATCTACCAGAAACCATTTCAGGTAAATTAAGTATTTTATCATTAAAAGAAATTTATCTGTGAAAAGCTGTCATCTTGTATTTCTGAAGACATAAGGACATTATGCCAAACTCATTTTTAGCAACAGATCTAGCGGAATTGAAACTAATTATGGTAGAGTCATCACTAACTTAATAGTAGCAATAAGAAAGGAAATAGAACAAATGATTATAGATTGATTCTTAGAATTTTTACTTAAAGAAGTTAATAACATTTCTCTTAATTAGGTGTTAATTCCCAGAGGTGAGATAGTCATGTAAACTTCTTGTATACATCAGGAACTACTGCCATATTATTGGTTTGTGTGTTGGGGGGAGGGAGGAGTATATTACAAGTTGAAATTAGACCTATTATTATTCATTTTTGATTCATAGAAAAGTTTCAGAATTTATTATGTCTCTCCCCCATGTTTTTCCATTACCTTTAAATGCTAGATGCAGAATATTAAGTCAGAAATTAATCTGGGTGGAGTTATTTGAGAAGCATATGTTCTGCTTGCTTCTTTGGAGTCTTAACATTACAGAGATTTAAAAGAAGAAAACAAAGCTAATTTCAGTTTCTTTTTTGAAATAAGTGGTTTATAAGTTGACATAGTATTACTTGGTTAGTTGTGTTATAGTAGGTGAGAATGACTCAACCCTGTTTGCTCATCCATGTGTAAAGTCTTCCCTTATAAGAAAGCATCACTGGTGGTTCTTACTGTTAGTGGATTTACACTAATTCAGCCTCAGTCCTGCCTGGCTCAAGTGATCACTTTTATGAAATATTTGGACAGGTTATGGTGTCATTTTTTGTATATGATAAAACGTACTATATTTGGCCTATATCTGTTTTTCTGAACTGGGGTAATTTTGCCACCCAAAGGGCATTTGCTGATATTTGGAGACATTTTAGATTGTCACAGTTTTGGGGAGGAAGTTAATACCATTGGATTTAGTTTTTAGAGACCAGACATGCTGTTCAACATCCTGTAATATATAGGACAAGTGTGTACAGCTAAGAATTATCTGACTCAAAGCATCAATAATGCTGAATTGAGAAACCTAAGCATGTAAGAATAAAAAATTCTGTGAATTATTTGGTCTTTTAATTATACAATCTTGGCTTAAAATTATGGTCTGTATACCCTAATATGTCTTTTGTTTCTTCTTTAAAATCCCTGTGTTATTGCTTGTGGTGACAATATATATTGTAAGTTTCTGAAGTGGATGTAGATTCTTGGTATAGGAGTTGGGAGTGTTACTGGTTTATGTAGTAGGCTCTTGATATAACTATGAGTAGTAGTAAACCATTTGGTTGCTATAACTTTTGATAAGGATTGTTTCTGGGGAGTAAGGGATGCTTCAGTTGTTAAGGTAGTAATTTGTGGTAAAATTTTGTAAGAAATAATCTATGTTTTTCCTTTTTTCTGTAGACATTAATGTTTCTGATTCGAGACTGGAGTTATCCTTATGAACATTCATATGGTTTGGAAGGTGGCAAACAATTCCTTGAAAAGAGATTGCAGGTAAGTCCCTATTTCTGAGACAGGCGAGCATAAGTACCAAGTCAGGTGAAGGAGTGGGCTGCCTGGACTGCTGCCGAGACCAGTGTCTAAGTATGATCGGGACAAATTGAGTATCCCTGGTTAACCTAGGTCACCCCATACACAATTGATGAGGTGTAAATTGGTAGCACTCCTGCAGAAGAGGACAGTAGAAATGCTCTTGAATAGAAATTAAGGAACAGATATTTCTCTCTAGAGACATATTGAAGGGACATTTCAATAAATCAGTATTCACAGGATAAGAGTCTGAAGGAGACTAACCTTTTGATCTGTTCAGATTGCATGGATGTCTCTTTCTGGCCCAGCTGAGCTTCTGAACATTTGAGACAGGCTGGATAATCTAGTGTGCATGCATTGAACACAAATGATGTGAGACTTTCTTTCCAAGGAATATTGTCTCATAGAGTGCAGCATAGAGAGAGCTAGAAAAGGGATGTTACATTTATAGTATAGCATTTATACACAGTTCAGTTCAGTCGCTCAGTCGTGTCTGACTATTTGTGACCCCATGAACCGCAGCACACCAGGCCTCCCTGTCCATCACCAACTCCCGGAATCCACCCAAACCCATGTCCATTGAGTCAGTGGTGCCATCCAACCATCTCGTCCTCCATTGTTCCCTTCTCCTCCGGCCCTCAGTCTTTCCCAGCATCAGGGTCTTTTCAAATGAGTCAGCTCTTTACATCAGGTGGCCAAAGTATTGGAGTTTCAGCTTCAACATCAGTCCTTCCAATGAACATCCAGGACTGATCTTTAGGATGGACTAGTTTGATCTTCTTGCAGTGCAAGGGACTCTCAAGAGTCTTCCCCAACACAGTTCCACACACACCTCAAAACTGGAACCCAGAAAAGTGACTTGCCTTTGGTCGTTTAACAAATTATTGGTAACTGTAATAGGACCCAAATATCCAGACTCTTGTTCTGACCCATACAAAATACCACACCAAGGCAGTCCTAGAAAATAAACTCACCACCATGATCCTTTGTTCCTAGAGGTATCCTCCCATGGAAGCCCTCAGGTCAAATACTACCCTTACTGACATCCACAAAAGATATATAAAAATCCCTTTATTCATTTAGGAGGTTTCTTTCTTTGGGTAATAAACTTTTGTTTGTTCCCCTGTGGAAGAATGCATTTAGTTTTGCAACCATATTCAAAGACTGAGGGTATAATATAATTTTTCTTAATCCTAAACTGAGATTAAAACCAAATCCTTATTCTTAGATTATATGAAAGGCGTTTCTAGACTGTCAAAGATTTTCATTCATCAGCATTTTCTTTGGTTCAGAAAAAATTAACGTGAAGTACATCAGGCATACTAACTAAATTCAGAATTATGGACTTCAAAGACAAAGGGGTTTTTAAATACATTATTAAAGTGATACAGAAAAGTACACAGACCATAAATATGTACCTTGATGAATTTGTCAAATTGAACATAGCCATATAATGACCCAGAAGCACCCATCTCTGTCTACTAACTCCCTCTGGTCCCCAAACCCTTCATTGCTGTTCAGACCTTCAGGAGGCTTTGTTTTTGGACTTTTTATGAAAGAAATCACACATGGTATGTATGCTTTTGTGTCCAGTTTCTTTTGCCCAGTATTATGTTTCTGAGATTAGTTCACATTGTTGCATTTAGTTTAGTTCACTTATTCTCGTTGATATTCAGTACTCCATTATAAGAATAACAATAGTTTTTCCATTCTACTCTCAATGGAGATTTGGGTAGTTTCCAGGTTTTGTTGTTTACTAATAGTACATGTATTTTAGAATGGTTTTTGAGATGAGTTTAGGAGGGAATATGTGAATTATATTGGGATAAGTAGTTATTAAAAATATAACTTTAGTATATTCTTCCAGAAAATACATAGTGGTTTCTCTTCTGCATAAAACTGATGACTAGCATATGTCATAAATAATCATTTGGAATGAGTGCTGAAATCTTAAGGTTCTTTGGAATTTTTAAAGTTCTTTAGATTGCACTGGTGTTTTTCACCTTATCTGTTGTTTTGCTCATTGGCTGACCTTTTTATTTTTAGGTGGATTAGTACTTTGCTTTCTCTTTGCCATTATAAGTACTTTAAAGATGGGTTTATAAATCACAGTCACACCTGTTGTTCTGGTGTTAGATATTATGATTAATTATTATTTGTGTTTATTCATATCCTTGGTAGCTAATGGGCTTCCCTTGTGACTCAGCTGGTGAGGAATCCACCTGCATTGTGGGAGACATGGGTGATTCCTGGGTTGGGAAGATTCCCTGGAGAAGGGAAAGGCTACCCACTTCAATATTCTGTCTAGAGAATTCCATGGATTGTATAATGTATGGGGTCACAAAGAGTCAGACTCGGACTTTCACTTTCACTTTGGTAGCTAACCGGAAAAAAAAATCTCTTGGTTTAGGAGAGGAGGTGGGTCTTAACAAATGGTTAAAAATGGGTCTTTAAAAAATTTTATATTGTCAAAAACACCCATCTGGAGTAGCATTTGAATTACTGTGCATGCCTGTGAGTATGTGTGTGTACTTAAAAAAATTTGTTTTTCTCTTGTTTGCTCCTTTACCCTGTCTCCTTCTACCTCCAGGTAAAACAGAATCAACATGAAGAGCTGCAGAATGTAAGGAAGCACATTCACAATTGTTTCTCAAATCTTGGTTGCTTCCTTTTGCCACATCCTGGTCTTAAAGTTGCAACTAATCCTAGTTTTGATGGGAGATTGAAAGGTGGGAATTCCCATTCTTGTTAAAATCAGAACTCAAGTTTTAGAGACTGAAAGTTAAAAAAATAATATATATATATATGGTTCCTTAAAATTTCTCTTATACTGGAGGATATTTCGATGCATTGTTAGTGAAGTGATTGTAGTGCTCTGTCTTTCTAGCTTTCCATTGGTTTGTTGCAAACACCTAGCATATTGATTAACATATTTTTTAATATCTGTTGCTCAGCACTGATGTCCTAAAAATACTGAAGGCTAAGAACATTTCAGTATTTCATCTGATTGCAGTCTGCTAAAAAGCATTACCAATATATTGTATTGATATAATTAGATTTAAGTCTGTTTTGGAGTGATGGTATAATTTTCTGTGTATGTTTTAGGATTATTTTGAGCATGATAGCAGAAGACTTGAGGATTAACAAAACTTTAACAGTATGGCTAGAAAAACAAAATTTAGTTTTAATATTTAATACAGTTTCATGAATTGCCTGCCATTTGGAAAGGATAGTTTACTTAAAATACTTGAGGTGGAATTTGTTTTGATAGTTCACAGTTTTTTATTATTTGAGCTGATAGAATTATTGGAAGATGAAGAAAATAGGGTACTAGAATTGGGGGGCATTATATTTTTTCCTAGGAGATGTGTCAGTATGACAGGTTTGGATGAGTTTTTTGAAATAAATCTGTACTTAAGTATCATATTCTTGTTTTATAAAATAGAATCTCATTAACTCTTACCAATGGTGACTTTTTTTTTTTTACTAATATGTTGATTAATTTCATGCCCATCAGATATTGATGAAGAGTTTAAACGAGAGCTTCGAAATCTGGTTCCATTGCTCCTTGCCCCAGAAAATTTGGTAGAAAAAGAAATAAGTGGATCTAAAGTCACTTGTAGAGATCTTGTAGAATACTTTAAGGTAGGAAAATGCCATTAAATGACTTTGTGTAAGTTAGAAATATAGTTGACTTAAAACCCATCTGTATGTTATAAAAATTTCTTATCTGTATTTTAAAGCAATGAAGTAAAATTTATAATTTTTTTTGCCTTGAATTGGATGTATCAATATTTTAGAATATTTAAGATTGTAGCAGACAACATGTATCTTCTGCACAGTGATTTTATTTGTTTATACAGTTATCCTACTTTTTCTCCAGCTCTGATATGCGGAGAAGAACCATTCATAATATTATAATACTACCATATCATTTGAAAATGATAATAGATATTGGGAGCATAATTCTGCATCTTGAGTTCTCATAAAAAACCTGTCAGAGTCTGAGTACTTGATGAGAACCTATGAAAGTTATCACAAGTGGGTTCTGAGCTCAAGTAAATTATTCATAGATTTTTTTTCCCCCCTCTGCTCTCTAGTCTTTATAGCTTGCTTGCCAGTGCGAGGCCACTGTTGAAGGTTGTAATTATTTGTAGTAGTTGTAGATGGATGGGAAAATAAAGTTAATGAAAGAGTGTATTTTTGTGTTATTTAATGGACACTTGATCACTTTCATACTATCTTTGTTTACTTATGAAATAATTTAAGAGTCAGATGAAAGTTGAGATGAAAGATTCCTATATGGAACTTACTTAAAATTTTTCATCTTTCTTATTCTTAAACCACAAAGCAAAATACTGAGTTAAAATGTTTTGTTACATATTTATTTGAAACATTGGCAGTTTGGCAGTAGGAGAGAATTGTGGATTTCTTTTCATAGAATAGATGGCATTTTATATATAACTTTAAGTATGAAACAACTTTTCTGCCAAGTTGGGTTATATTTAGAGATATTTCTCTAGGATATTATTTAGCAACACACATTTTTAATAATGTTGAGAATAGGGTTAACTTTGTTGGAATGAGAGTATATGATTTTTAAAGCTTAGACTTCCTTTTAATAGTGTGAATCATTTTTCTGTCTAATGATTTTTATTTGGGGATATGGAGCCAAATTGCATAACCTATCAATATAATGAGTCTTCTGTATTTTTAGGCTTACATTAAAATTTATCAAGGAGAGGAACTTCCACATCCAAAGTCCATGCTTCAGGTAGTGTGTACGTTGTACATACATTTGTTTATGAGGGAGAAAAAAAGTCTGCTTTAGAGAGAAATGCTGGAAATGGGGTGGTGCTTCTTTGCATGTAAATACATTTTAGATACTTAAGGCACGGGTCCTGAAGTTTTTGAGTTTTTGTAACTACAGATTGCAGACCTTGTACACACAAAGTACCTTCATAGAAATGAAGGTCCTTGGTGCTTTCTCTTTAGTTGCTCAAGAAATGTAGGAAAATTTCTATTTCAGAAGATAGCTTGATGTGGGCCTTGCTGAACCAAGCTGCTTCTGTTCTCTGGGTCTTTGACAATGAATGTTGTTTGAAATAGGCTTATTTTCTCTTTATTTTAATGAGTGACAGTTACTTCTAGTGACTATAATAGTTTTTTTTTTTTTTTAAGGTATTCTTTAGGGCCAATATTATTTTAACCTGTTTCATTTTTTTTAAAAATTGCTACTTTGGGCAATTTCCTAGTTTTATAGTGGATTAAACTGTTTTTTCATAAAATCCATGTAGTAAACAGTTTTGTGGATTTAAAAATGTATCCTGTGTAATACTGATTATGAGAGGGAGGACCATATGAGTAATTCTTAATTCTTTGCACCTGGAGACGGGACATATTTTAGGGCTGTATTTATTTAATTATCTTGTAATTTCCTGGGCATATGTGTTCTATTCTATAAACCCACTTTAACAAATCTAAACAAAACAAGATCAGTCAGGTAGTCCTATTAGAAGCGTTATTATATCCTTTATACTAGTGTTTCCTCCATTAGAAAGGAAAACTGGAAGTTGATAATATTTTTCTCAGACTTGGTCACTGTACATAATTTGTTGTCTTAATCAGCATTTATAGTCATCAGATATTTTCCATAAAGTTGGCACATTTTATTTTATTTTTTAGGCAACAGCTGAAGCTAATAATCTTGCTGCAGTAGCAGGAGCAAGAGAGATCTATTGCAAAAGTATGGAGCAGGTTTGTGACTAACACTTACATTAGCACTAGAGCGAGAAGATTTTTATATTTAAAATCATTGAACCAATTTGTACTCCTTATACATTGTCATGTTACATCATTCCCAGTTTCTTTTATCATCTCTACTGAAAATAAACAAGATTGTAATTTCCATCATTAGCGTGCAGGATGAGAATAGTACAGTTATTACATAGCCCGCACTAAAATATTTTTTGACACACGATTCAGAGTGCTATTATCAGTAGCTTCTGATGTTAGTAACGTTGTCCTAAGACCAATAGCACTTTCTGTGCTAAACTTGCTAATTCAAATATTCAAGTACCTTTTTTATGTGTTATACCTCTTAACCCACTTTCTTGCCAGCAGTCTTTTTTGGTGTATTGCTGGGTCAGCTGATGTCAATACAGATTGTAGTGTAATTCTTCTTGTCTTTATTGGTATATAGTTAATTGGGAAAATTTATTTTGCCTGAGTCAGTTAAATATATAAGAAATGTGTAGGTTATGATGATGTGTATAGTATTACAAACAAATTTAAAACTAAACCATGTAGGTGGTTTAACATCACTGATGGAATTTCTTTCAAGTGTGACTTATTTCCAGCATGTAATCTGTCCTGTCTGCACAGGTATGTGGTGGGGACAAGCCTTACATTGCACCTTCAGATCTGGAGCGAAAACACCTGGATCTTAAGGAAGTGGCGATTAAACAGTTTCGTTCAGTGAAAAAAATGGGTGGAGATGAATTCTGCCGTCGTTATCAGGACCAGCTTGAGGCTGAAATTGAGAAACCTATGCAAATTTTATAAAGCACAATGATGGCAAAAATATCTTCTATGCTGCTCGTACCCCTGCCACACTGTTTGCGGTCATGTTTGCTATGTATATAATCTCAGGACTGACTGGCTTCGTTGGCCTAAACTCTATAGCCGTCTTGTGTAACCTTGTCATGGGGTTAGCACTGACGTCTCTTTGTACTTGGGCATATGTTAAATACTCTGGGGAGTTCAGAGAAATTGGAACAATGATTGATCAGATTGCTGAAACACTATGGGAACAGGTTGGTATCTATCTTTTGGTTTTTCAGTGACTAATCTTATCCTTGTGTCCCCCACCCCTCCTCCAGGCCCCCATTCCCCACCCTCACCCCCAGTATTTCCACACTTACTTTTTCTTTATATGGAGAATGGCAAAAGGATATTTTCTGTTTTGTTTAGATGCATAATCCGAATATATATAAACTGAAGATTTTTTTTTCCTTTAAAGTTATAGTGTGCTTTGGTTGACTTATATCCGTAATACTCTGGATAGTTTCTTAGTTATAGGCCTGATTATACCAGACAAGTGGGCAGGACCAGAGTCTTTAAGGATTCCCCCCCCCTTTTTTTTTTTGAGAAAAGAAAATATTAGTGCAAGAGTTATGAAGGTAAGGAAATAAGTTTGGAAGTACAGTTCTTTTGAAGTTCTTACTAGGATTGATAAGAAGCAATGCATGCCTATATTCCAGGAAAAAATGGGTGATATTCAGGTCTTCATTGCCTTCCTTGAAGATAGTGGTTGATTGATGTACTTACTACAAAGAACAATCTTATAGGGAATTCTTACAGCAAATTATCTTTGACTTCTGTACCATGGAAATGCTAATGAGCAAAGCAAAGTACCACAGTGAGCCAGCTTTTCTTAATCATAATCTGTTGCCTCAACCAGAATTCAAATCATAATTTTTTACCTCAAACCAGAATTCAAAGTTGGGCCTGACAAGTATCTACTAAAGAAAGCCTTGTTGTGTATCAGCCAAGTGTTGTCTGGATTGCCTGTGTTCAGAAAATTCCACTTAAGGATATTGTCATTAAAATGATCATCGTGAAATACCCGAGCATCATATCAAGAATGAAAGCTACAGTTATTACTGATGGACAATATAAAAGGCGTTTTCACATACCATTTCTGGGCCGATGAAGTATTGGGCTTATTTGAAGATTTAAGATAATGCGGGTCCATGCTGGTTTTGGTTTTAAAGTCAAAGACTGAAGAAGTTGATTGCTGATTTTTCTACTAATAATGTCATTATTATTTCATACAGTGACCCATTATATTTGCATTTTATATTTCTTTAGAGAAATGCTCTATTCAAATCTGATTTGGAAGCTTATGTCTGGATATTTATTAAATTTTTATATCTTTAAAAAGTTCATTCTTTATATTCCTCTGATATGTTCTGACAGAAGATGAATTAAAAGCTAACACAACCTAAAAAAAAAGAAAGCTCTCACAGCATCACTTAAAGTATTATCTACTTTAAAAGTGTTGAATCATTATTAATTTTCTGCCACATGGAATTTCGATAATAGTACAGTGTCTTCTGAAAATCAGTCATCTCCAGTACAGCACTGATTCTAGGATTTTAGAGGTGCCACTATCACAAAACAAGTCAACGGAAGAACCTAAAGTGTGTACAATTATTTTTAGTATAGTCGTGGTAAGATGATCACTAGGCGGAAGGTCTGTGCAGTGTCAACAAACCTTGTCTAAATTTTTTTGCATTTCTCTTTTCTTTTGCTTCAGAGGAGTCCCAGGAAGGTGAGAAACTATGAAGTCTCAAATTTTTATAGTCTTAATTAAACTCTTTAAATTCAAGGCCCTCTGAGTCATTCTCCTAACGAATCACTCCATGTTTTAGGTGTTTTCCAAACTGTTTGAAGTTACTAGACGTCGAATGGTTCATCGTGTTCTTTCGTCAGCACAGCGACAGAGACTGTCATCCAACAATAACAGGAAGAAAAATTAGACAGTATTTTTAACTTTTTTCCCTATCTGAAGTGTTCACACTTTACATGTAGGACAATAAGCAGGACCGTCTGGGCCGGTCTGCATAAATGCTGTATACATACCAGATTTGATGCTGCATATAGGGTATGGAATTGCACATCCATCTCATAGGAATTGTAATGGTTTGAATAGGAGGAAAGTAATTTTTGTTACATTATAAAATGTCTAACTGCATTATTTGTAGCATCATAACTTTTTTTTGGGAGAAGCATCTTTTTATTTCCCACATTCCTGGTTATTTTCTTCATTGCTTTGAATTGAATTTTTATATCTATTTTTATATGTAACTCTTTTTTTACCTCATGTTTTTATTTGTTTTGCACATTTCTCATACCACAGGTATTGAAGCCCCTGGGTGATAATTTGATGGAGGAAAACATAAGGCAGTCTGTAACAAACTCTATCAAAGCAGGCCTGACTGACCAGGCGTCTCATCATGCCAGATTAAAGACAGACTGACACTTCATCTCCTCATGGACTCCACTCTCCCTTTTTTTCATGCTTGCTGTACAATGAGAACTCAAATAAAAATAAACCAAAGTTTACAATCAACTGTAGAAGTAGTTTAGTATAACTGGCTTCACAGATGGCTGCCACAGAGTGTGAAATTGTTTGTTGGTTTTAAGCATTCTGTTCATGGCTCCTGAGACATGATGATTGGCTGAGGAGCTTTAGTTTATCATGCACACTGGTGCCATGTTTAATTCTTTTTTTTTTCTTCTTTGATGTTAGTGAAATTTGTCTTATGTAAAAGGATATTTCAGGGAACTATTTTAAGAAATCTATTTAGAGTCTTTTTAACACAGTGTCCCATTGAAATTTTAATTTTTAGAGAAGTTATGAATCACTGTAGCAAGATTCAGATTGGAATGACAATGAAGCCTTTATTGAGCCACGATATTAAAAGTATATATTGCTTTACTGCCTTCAATACCAGTATTACATAAATGCATGTATCAGAAATTTCACAGAAATTACACAACTCTTGTAGCTAAGAAAGTGATTCTGAAGTGTACATTTGTCTGCCTTTTTAAATTTATAAACCTGCCCTAAAACGAGATGCATATCTCGGAAACTAAACTGTCTTTATGCGGTTTAGTCTTCATGTACATAAAATATGCCATTAATTTTATTGGGGGAGAAATTCCATCCAAAAATGTTGCCTACAGCTATGAGTTAAGAGTGTCTGTACAGTGTGTAGCTTTTATTTTCTAAAATCACAGATAGGGCATGTATATGAATTATAAATATATAAATACAATTTTGTATTAAAAGTTTTGTAGTTTATGGCAAAATCTGGTTCTGTGGTAGGCTATTTCATGTACATAAAATATGCCATTAATTTTATTGGGGGAGAAATTCCATCCAAAAATGTTGCCTACAGCTATGAGTTAAGAGTGTCTGTACAGTGTGTAGCTTTTATTTTCTAAAATCACAGATAGGGCATGTATATGAATTATAAATATATAAATACAATTTTGTATTAAAAGTTTTGTAGTTTATGGCAAAATCTGGTTCTGTGGTAGGCTAATGAGTACAGTCCCTGTGAAGGAATGTTTGTGGCTCATGTCAGTGTATGAATGCATAGACAATTTGAAGTTTTTGATATATTTGTGATATTTATCTTCTTGAGCACTGCAATCTCACTCCCCACCCCACCTCCTACCCTTGAGGGAATTCAATGGGAATGTTTATCGTGACTTTGTCCTCTGTTGCATTTTAAATTTATTTTCTGTAATTTATTTTCAGTACATAATTAAAAATTTGTTGCATATATAAAATAGAACTTGTGATTTTTTTAAAAGGAATTCTTCAAATATGTATTCCATTACATAAACCTATTTGTTTATACTGAAAAGAGCATGAGTGAGGAACACCCATGTGAGAGCTGTAAGCTATTGTACCTCGAAGCTAAGCTTATAAACAGTTATTTTTCTGTGTCTGTCTCTGTCAGGGAAAACTTGTGATTAGCTAGGGGATTTATTAATTTTCGTTTCTCTCTTTTTTCTGGTATATGTAAGGCTAACATTTTGTAGTACTTTTGTAGCCTTTTCTGTGAACACCTGTTTAAAGCACCTAGTTTGGTTTTTATGTGAGGAGAACTCAGATGTTGAGTTGCATGGCCGAAAGCTCAAAATTTACTTTGGTATATATCTCCCCCCTCCCGCTTCACATCCTGTTTTTATATGGATTGTGTTTGTTTCCATCTATTATTAAACTACCAACTCATCTGTTCTTTAAGAGAATCCACCTGAAAAGTGTCTTATTTCTACTATGTTTTATGAATGTTGTGGACTGTTTTTATGAATGGAAAAAATAAAAAGTTTGTTGTATAATAGCAATTCTTCTGAAATTAAAGAGACACAGGTAACTTTTTTTTTTTTTAACAAGAGTTGTGAAATCTAGACTGTTGGATTTCTTAATATTTCTTGTTAGAAGAAGTATATTCCCCAAAGATACAGTTCTATTAAGGATTCCAAGAAAGTACTTTGGTTTCAGCTGGCAGACTGATATTGTTAAGCAAGAAGCAGTAAAAGGGATTAAAGACAATTTCAAACTGTTTACTGAAATAATTTTGGTGTTAGTATATTTTCTGTGGTATTTTTTAGTAATTTATATTACTTTTTTTTTTTTAAAGCAAACTCTTCATTAAGATATAAATAACTTCTGTGGAAGAGATAGTAATTTGTGACCCTCCTATTGAGTATGTCTTATATATTTCTCATGAAAATAGTCATCCTTGCTTCACTAAATATATTCTGCTTGTGAAATGGAATAGCTGTAATTTTTGAGAATTTATATTATTTGGTGAACTTTCATTAGTCATTTTACTTCCAGAACTGGGCAGCTTGAGCAGTTATTCTTGCTGTAGGTGTGACTGCTGCTGGAGTTTGTTACATTGTTGCATTATTGCAGGGTTAAACATTTTTTGGGTGGACGAAACTTGGTCAAGAACCTATTGAAAATATATCATAAAATTCCAGAAAGCACTATAACGTTACTGTTAATGGTTCCCTAAGGTCAAAATGGGCTCATAGAAAGTTCTTAAGCAGTTGCTTGGTCTTTTGGCTTTCCGATGAGCTGTTTCTTTGCCACTGTGGGTTGCCTGGGTCTGTTGCACACATTTTTAGGTTTCAGCAGTTTCATTCTTGGCGTGAGGTTTTTTTTTCCTACTTTGACCAGGATTGCTCTGTGCACCTAAATGTTTTTCCATTTGTGTCTTAGTTGTGAGGTGATGGCGAATGTCGGCTTGGAGAGCTGGCAGCTGTTCCTGGCAGCCATCTACTTGGCCAGAATTTACTCATCAAATGACTGTCTTGGATTCAGTCTGGAGCCTCTGTCAGAAAAGGAGTTTAACTTTGGGGAATTCTTGGCTTTTGGCAAACAAAGCTACATGAGGGCTTTCTCATGCAGGACAGAGAAATGCCACCTTCTCTAACCTAAGTCTTTTATCAGATTTTAGGAATTTCTCCTCTCCAGATTTGCAGTTTGCTGAAATTTAGGATGAGGAATTGATCTACCCTTGACATACTGAGGGCCATACAGATCCTGTTAACATTCTTCAGTGAAAGCTAGGAGCTGACCAGGTCAAAAGTGCCTGAAGAGGAGTGTAAAAAAAAGCTTAGGAGAAAGGAGGGAGTCACAGCCTTCATATGGTCAATCAAGCACTTGCACATACATCAGTACTTTCTGTTCAACCGTCATGTGGTAGGAAACCACCTAAAAAAAGCTGTCTCAGGTGCCTCAGGCTTGCAAACCAGGATTCTGCCACTCCACACCAGGGGTTTGAGTCAGTGGAAAGTTTCAGACGAGTGATATTCATAACTGAAAACTGTCTTAGCTGCATTTTTAAATTACTAAAAGTGGACAAGAAAGATTTTGTTAATACTGAAGCAAGGCAAAAATGACCCATCATACTATGTTTAAAAAGTGATGTTAAGCAAGTAGTGGAAATCTCTCTGTCCTTTGTATGTGCCAGAGGCAACCATATATTTTGTGTGTGTGCTGTGGAAAACTTCCCCTGTGCTTATTGACACATCTTTCAGTTCAGTTCAGTCACTCAGTTGTGTCCGACTCTTTGCAACCCCATGAATCGCAGCACGCCAGGCCTCCCTGTCCAGCACCAACTCCTGGAGTTCACTCAGACTCAGGTCCATCAAGTCAGTGATGCCATCCAGCCATCTTATCCTCTGTTGTCCCCTTCTCCTCCTGCCCCGAATCCCTCCCAGCATCAGAGTCTTTTCCAATGAGTCAACTCTTCACATGAGGTGGCCAAAGTACTGGAGTTTCAGCTTTAGCATCATTCCCTCCAAAGAAATCCCAGGGCTGATCTCCTTCAGAATGGACTGGTTGGATCACCTTGCAGTCCAAGGGACTCTCAAGAGTCTTCTCCAACACCACAGTTCAAAAGCATCAATTCTTCGGCGCTCAGCCTTCTTCACAGACCAACTCTCACATCCATACATGACCACAGGAAAAACCATAGCCTTGACTAGACGGAACTTAGTTGGCAAAGTAATATCTCTGCTTTTGAATATACTATCTAGGTTGGTCAAACTTTTCTTCCAAGGAGTAAGTGTCTATGTATGCATAAAACATAGTTTTTATTTTACATAAAAATAGAATTACCCTGTACATTATACATTTTCCCCATACAACACTGACATTTTCTTGGGCTATTAAGTAATTCAATGCTCATGCAGTTGCTTGACCCTGCTGAGGGTCGATGGGGTTTTGAGGAGAGAGCCCAGACCTTGGATGTTACTTTTTGTGCCGTTCTGCCCCGTACCACAGGATCGGGGAGAGAAGAAGCAGGTACTGCAGAAAATTTGTACTCCGTTTTGTTTGTCCATCTGCTGGCTCTATTTGGCCAATTGACTAGTAACTATTTCCTGAAGCTTGTCCATACTTTGATGGTGTGTGTGGGTCATCTGGGCTGTGATTTGTGTGTGTGCTCAGTTGTGTCACTCTGTGTAACCCCATGGACTGTAGGCCACCAGGCTCCTTTGTCCATGGGATTTCCAGGCAAGAATACTGGAGTGGGGTTGCCATTTACTTCTCCAGGGGATCTTCCTGACGCAGGGATTGAACCCAAATTTTCCTGCATTGGCAGGCAGGTGTTTTACACTGTACCACCTGGGCTGTTATTTAAATAACAATTTTAAACTGAAAGTTTATATGGTGAACAGTGTGGTCATTGTGGAGTAAAATGGTTCTGTAGCTACTGACAGAGCAAGAAAGGTCATCTGAAATGTCACAGTTTAGACTTGGCAATCGCAAAATGTGAAGACTGTAAATGCTTGGGTGATCTGGAGCTGGAAGAATACTTGAATTTAAACTCGGGGGGGAAAAGGAGATGAACCTTGGGATTATAACAGCTTTGTTCCTTGCACCACCACTTCCAAGCTTTGTGAACTTGGGCCAATGCTTAGGTAACAGTTGAGCCTCACTTTCATCTATTAAGTGGAGATAATACCTACCTCTCAGGGTTGTTAGGAAAATAGAATGAGAACATAAAATCCTCATAGGCATTCTTTTGAATCCCTTTTATGGGGGATGTTATTTGTGAAACGTGCACTGTCTTACAAATCATACCTACTCTTTAATTTTACACCCTCTGCTCTCTAAAGAGAATAACCATGATGACCCTTGGAGGGTAATAGTCATTGTGGAGAAAAACATCAGGAGTTCCTTTCCTCAACAGGACTAAGTTCCTTGGAAAGAAGAAACATCTTTTAGCCTTTTCATGTATCTTTTAGCCTTTCATATTGTCTAGTAGTTTTTTAATACATGGTAATGCTCAGAATATTTGAACATGGGCTGGACTGGTCAACTGCATCCCTTCACCCACCTTCCGTACTTAAACATCCACTATAGATGAGCTGTACCATCTGCTGCAGATGGGCAAGGTGGTGATGTGGCAACTATGGCTTAAAGCTCAACATTCAGAAAACGAAGATCATGGCATCTGGTCCCATCACTTCATGGGAAATAGATGGGGAAACAGTGGAAACAGTGTCAGACTTTTATTTTTGGGGGCTCCAAAATCACTGCAGATGGTGACTGCAGCCATGAAATTAAAAGCACTCCTTGGAAGAAAAGTTATGACCAATCTAGATAGCATATTCAAAAGCAGAGACATTACTTTGCCGACTAAGATCCGTCTAGTCAAGGCTATGGTTTTTCCAGTGGTCATGTATGGATGTGAGATTGACCGTGAAGAAAGCTGAGCACCAAAGAATTGATGCTTTTGAATTGTGGTGTTGGAGAAGACTCTTGAGAGTCCCTTGGACTGCAAGGAGATCAACCCTGGGATTTCTTTGGAAGGAATGATGCTAAAGCTGAAACTCCAGTACTTTGACCACCTCATGCGAAGAGCTGACTCACTGGAAAAGACTGTGAAGCTGGGAGGGATTGGGGGCAGGAAGAGAAGGGGACAACAGAGGATGAGATGGCTGGATGGCATCACTGACTCGATGGATGTGAGTCTGAGTGAACTCCGGGAGTTGGTGATGGACAGGGAGGCCTGGCATGCTGCAATTCATGGGGTTGCAAAGAAGCGGACACAACTGAGTGACTGAACTGAACTGAACTGAACTATGGACCCCTAAGTATCAGTGGTTGTATTATTCCACCTTGGCCTCAAAATAAGGAACCATGATTATTAACTAAATGTCATAACTGAGGAAGTGAGGGTAGGCACCCTTAGGGATTTGGATTATCTTTAGAATTTATACTGATCGAATGCAGCTTTTCAGAGAAGGCAATGGCACCCCACTCCAGTACTCTTGCCTGGAAAATCCCATGGATGTGGAGGAGCCTGGTGGGCTGCAGTCCATGGGGTCGTGAAGAGTCGGACACAACTGAGCGACTTCACTTTCACTTTTCGCTTTCATGCATTGGAGAAGGAAATGGCAACCCACTCCAGTGTTCTTGCCTGGAGAATCCCAGGGATGGGGGAGCGTGTTGGGCTGCCGTCTGTGGGGTCCACAGAGTCGGACTCAGAGAAGGCAATGGCACCCCACTCCAGTACTCTTGCCTGGAAAATCCCATGGATGTGGAGGAGCCTGGTGGGCTGCAGTCCATGGGGTCGTGAAGAGTCGGACACAACTGAGCAACTTCACTTTCACTTTTCGCTTTCATGCATTGGAGAAGGAAATGGCAACCCACTCCAGTGTTCTTGCCTGGAGAATCCCAGGGATGGGGGAGCCTGTTGGGCTGCCGTCTGTGGGGTCCACAGAGTCGGACATGACTGAAGTGACTTGGCAGCAGCAGCAATGCAGCTTCTTAAGTATCTGCTGTTTGTGTGTGTGTGAATGTATAAATTTATAAAATATTTCTGGAAAAACGAGTGCTTGATTACCTAAACTGACACAAATTTTATTTCTGAAACTCTAGCTATAAAGAATCATTTCAAATTAAGTGTCTACTCTTAAGTTCTTACAGAACTGGATTTATAGACCTGCACAGTAAGGAGATAAGAGTGTCTCTAGGAATGCTAACTGCTTAAAACAGAGGGGAGAGCTGTTATTTCTGTTAGTGTTGAAGGTTTTACAGGAGGTAAGAAAACCAAGTCTGCATAATTCAGAGGCAGTCACTTACAAATGCTCCAAGGTGTAATTCTGGTCTAGTTCTACAAAAAGAATATATGATATAACCATCCTTTTTTGGGGCCTTAAATATCAAAGTTTTCTGCTCTGAATATATCAAATTTAATTTTTTTATGATTTTCATAAATCATCACTGTGTGGTCACTTATGAAAGTAGAATGAGAAAAAGTGAGTTCTACTAGCATCTTCCTCATCAATACCACCTTCACAAGGATAATTCTCTAGACATAACTCCCAAATTTCAACAAAGAAATTCTCCCCAAACTAATAACATGCAAAAGTAAAATGTATGTCAATATAATAGCGCAAAGCACAAGAGGGAAGCAAAGAGAATAAACTATTGTAAGTTTCTTGTATTATACGTGAAATAAACTACTATTCCTTGAAGGCAGACTCTCAAAAAACTCAAGTCAAAAGAAGGCAAGAAACCGGGAGAAAAAGGAATAGAAGAGATGAGACAAGTAGAAAACAAACAGCAAGATGACATTAAAGCGAACTGTATCAAAACAGGGTGCTATTATCATGTGGATAGACTGCAAAGTCCAGAAATAGCCTCACACATATCATCAAATGATTTTCAACAACAGGTCCAAGACAATGGGGAAGGAGACAGTCTTTTCAACAAATGGTGGTAGAACAACCAGTGAATTACATGGGGAAAATTTCAACTCCTACCTCACATGAGACAAAAAAATAAACAGATCACAGACTTAAACCTAAAAGCTAACACTTCAAAAAGAAATGGGCAGAAAATGTATATGATGACACCATGGGCAAAAATTTCATAGATCACAAAAAAGACTAAACATTTTAACTGATAAACTGGACTTTATCAAAATAAAAACCTACTCTTCAGAGATACCATTAATACCATTAAGAAAAGAAAAAGTCAAGATAGCAAGCTTAAGACAGAGAAAATTACATGTACACACACATAATTCAAAAAACTAAGATCATGGGATCCGGTCCCATCACTTCACAGCAAATAGATGGGGAAACAATGGGAACAGTGACAGACTTTATTTTCTTGGGCTCCAAAATCACTGCAGATGGTGACTGTAGCCAGGAAATTAAAAGACACTTGCTCCTTGGAAGAAAAGCTATGACAAATCTAGACAGCATATTAAAAAGCAAAGGCATTACTTTGCCAACAAAGTACAGTCGGTACAGTCAAAGCTGTGGCTTTTGCAGTAGTCACGTATGGATGTGAGTTCAGTTCAGTGTTCAGTTGTGTCCGACTCTTTGCGACCCCATGAACCACAGCACGCCAGGCCTCCCTGTCCATCATCAACTCCCAGAGTCCGCCTAAACCCATGTCCATTGAGTCGGTGACGCCATCCCCTTCTCCTCCTGCCCTCAATCTTTCCCAGCATCAGGGTCTTTTTCAACTCTATGGTTTTTCCAGTGGTCATGTATGGATGTGAGAGTTGGACTATAAAGAAAGCTGAGTGCCGAAGAACTGATGCTTTTGAAATGTGGTGTTGGGGAAGATTCTTGAGAGTCCCTGGGACTACAAGCAGATCAAACTCGTCAATCCTAAAGGAGATCAGCCCTGAATATTCATTGGAAGGAGTGACGTTGACACTGAAACTCCAATACTTTGACCACTTGATGTGAAGAGCTGACTCATCGGAAAATCGTTGGGAAAGGTTGAAGGTAGGAGGAAAAAGGGATAACAGAGGACGAGATGGTTGGATGGCATCATCAATTCAATAGAAAGAGTTTGAGCAAGCTCTGGGTGTTGGTGACGGACAGGGAAACCTGGTGTGCTATATTCCATGGAGTCTCAAAGAGTCGGACATGACTTGAGTACCTGAACAACACAACAACACATAATTTACATGTATGTATTACACAAATACATACCCAATTTGAATCCAGAATATATGTAAAACTCTTACATCTCAGTAAGACAAGCCCACTCAATAACAGATAAACAATATTTAATATTTTTCTAAACATATACATATACAAATGGCCAGTAAGTACACAAAAAAATGCTCAATACTTTTCATTATCAGGGAAATGCAAATTAAAACCACAAGATACAACTCTATACCCAAAAAGGGCTAAAAGGCTAAGAAGATCAAAACGCCATGTGTTAAGGGATGTGGCACAACTGGAACTCCACATACAACTCTAAGCAGCTTCAAATAAAGTGACATTGATCCAACCTATGATTCAGTAATTCCACACCTAGAATGGAAAATACAGGTATACAAAATGTTTGTATACAAATGTTCATCTAATAACCAAACAGTGGGAAAAACAAATCTCCAAGGAGTGAAAAGATAAACAAATTTTGTTATATAGGTACAATGGGATACCAAACACCAACAATAACAGCAGCAAAGAAGGAGCTACTGAAATAAGTAAACATAATAGATGAATCTCAAAAACATCCTGCTAAGGGAAGGAAATCAGATACAAAATATCTATACTGACTTCATCTGCATGAAGTTCTAGGTTAGGCAAATTTAATGGAAGATAAACAAAATCACAACAGTGGCTGTATTCTACAAAGGACTGGGAAAGAACTGAACATAAGGTACATGACGGAACTTATCTGAGGTGACAGTAATGTACTATCTCTTTGATTACACAAATGTATACATCTGACAAGACTTAAATGGTACACTTAATATTTGTGCATTTAACTATATGTAAATTTTACTTCAAAAACAAAGAACTATATATAAATATTCAACTCTAGTTAATGACATGGAAGCTAAATTTGTTTAGGGGTAAAATGCACTGTTTGCAACTTAATTTAAAATACAAAGCCAAACAGCAATTGACTTGAATGGTAAATGATTACAGGAATGGATAGATGGAAGGATATGTGATAAAACAAAAAAGGAAATTGGTAACTACAGAATCTAGGTAATAGGGAAATGGACATTTGCTGTACAATTCTTTTAACTTTAGGTATGCTTGAAATTTTCCACAGTAAAATGCTAGCGAGAAAACATTTGATGAGCAAAAGAAGCCAGACACAAAATAGTAATATTATATAATTCATATGTATATGACATTCTAGAGCAAACAAAACTAATCTATAATGTCAAAAATCAGATCAGTGGTTGCCTGGGACAGGAGCTAGGGATGACTTACGGCAAAGGAACAAGAAAGAACTTTCTAGGGTAATAGAATGTTTTATGTCCTGACTGAGGTGTTGGTTACATGGATGTATATATTTGCCAAAACTCACTGAACTGTATAGTAAAATATGTACCTTATACTTTTTATAAAATTATACAATTAAATGATGTTTAAAATGTGTTCACTATAAAAAATCTGAAAAACACAGAAAAAGCACAGAAAAGTCCCTCATAATCACATCATCTTTCCTTCTCTTTTGACAACAGCCATGCCCAGTGGAGAAAAAATACAGCTTAATGTTTTCCTGAAAGGCCATATAGAAACACACGTTAAGCTCCTGAATTTTGGAATTCCTTTCTTAGGTTGACTCAAAACCTAATGAACTTAAATCCCTTCAACCGCATCGTTGCTATGAGCCTTCATCAAATTACTAACCATTCTGTGCCTAAATTTCCTCACCTAAATAATGGAAATATTTACCTCAAAGTTTTGTTGTAAATGTTAAGCAATCACCCTGGCAGAAAAAGTCCACAATCTTCCCCTGCCATGAATTTTTTCTTTTGCAGGCCGCCTTCAATTCTGTAGGTACATCCACCTCAAAAGTCAGTCTTATTTGAGAGAACCTCAAATTCCTCTTGTTGATCAGAATGAAACCCTGAGTTGTTAAAGCCCAAAAACAAGGACTGGGGTAACAAAACAGAAAACTAGATTAGAAAAGATGTCCGTTGCCTTGAGAATGTAAGATCTAACATCCTGAGCAACAGTATCCAGGGGTACAATTTCTCCCTGAGTGAATTCCAAGATGTATACTTTGATAAAAGTTGTTTCTGCTTTATCAATGTGATCTAGATCAAAATATGTAACCTGGAGAATATTCATTAAAGAATATGATGTTCTCAAGAATGAGAAAAAGAGTCATAAGAGAAAAACTGACATTTTACAACTGAAGGTACAGACATGCTGAAAACTGGATGGGGGAACACCTGTAGAGTGTACATCATATAACCTGAACCTCATGAAGAAAAAGAAATAATTTAGACCATGTAGATCATCCCTGCTATTCTGCTCAATGAGTAAATGCCCCAAATGGACACAAAAACGAAATATTTTACTCCTTTCTAGTTGGCCTCACTTTCCATGTGCCTCTCATGATATGAGCATCTTGCTGTGCTGTCAGATTCTAATGTCAGAGCCATTTATTTTTCCTAGAACATGGACCACAAACACAGCCTACTACTTCATCTGGTGTTTAACAATGAAACATGATTTGTTCCAATACTGAAGGAAAAATAGGATGTTTGGGGCTTTTAGAGACTGTGTATCTGTATTTTACATTTTATGGGCAACTTTAGGGATTTCCAAGGTTATTTGGACTAAATGACATTTTCGTCTTCCTTGAATCTGTGCATTCAGATAGCAAGTGAAAATCTTTTGTGGCAAAAAGCAAAACTAGCAAGCTATTCAACAATCCTAGGGTACTGGTTTGGGGAAACCAAGGAGTTACTATCCAGTATACTAATGTCAGCCACTTTACTCAAAAAAACCTTCTGAATTTTTTTTGCTACCAGTAACTGCTCAAGGTGACAATTTAAAAGACAGTTAAAATAATACTACCCTATTCCAAGAATTTCACATTCTACAAACACAGAAATCCTAACCCTAATATGGATTCCCAAACATGTTAAGTCTAACCTTCACTTATGCATATACTTTTGAGGCAATCTTCAGGATTTTCGCTTTAGTGTACGTACACTGTGACTTCTTCCTGTTATGGAAGACAGTGGCAACTGACAGAGGCAACTAGGGATCAGTAAAGATGACAGAAGACAAAAGAACAAAAATCTTTTAAATTGAAATTTGTTCAAGATAAAGGCAGGTGACTGAAAAATAAGTCCAGGCCTTAGAACTGCTACCTAGAACTGCTATCCATGAGGAAAAATATTCACTTACACAGGAATAAAATGAGTAAACGCAAGTCTAGGAAGAAGGTTTTAGGAAGATCAATTCAGTTCTAGCAGAATAACAACAGATTAGGCTACCCAAACTTTTTCAATTCCAAACATCTGGAAGCAGATCAGGATCTGGAAACAACTCCTAAGTAATAGAAATGAAATTTAGAGCAGTTTATTAACATGTTAAGAGATACAATATCACTGATAGCATATTAGTTACCATTTACTTATGTACTGTGGTCAGTCAATAAATATTATTGAGAGCCCATTACAAGTTCTAGGCACAGGAATCAGCAGGGAATGGAATACAGAAAGTTTCTCAAGGAATCTGCATGCAAATGAGGACAAACAAGACACAAGGAGATAAATAAATAATCAAGATAATTTTAGAAATATGTGCTCTTAAGGAAACGAAACAAGTAGTAAAGGTTAACCATCAACAGTGTCTTAGATAAGAAGCTAAAAGACACAATCATGAGAAGGAACCAGCCACCAGTCAGCCAAGCTACACAGTTCTGGAAGAAGAGCATTCCTAGCAGGGGGAATAGTAGGGAAAGATCATGTGGCAGGAACAAACTTAACATGTACAAAGAACAGGAGTGGGATCAACGGGAGAGGATGACATACAAGGCGATCAGAAGTGGTCAAGGGCCAGGTCAGATAAAGCCGATAAGAAACTACGGGCCATGTTATTTCACTTTATCCTCACTAAAAACTATTATCTCCAGGGAACTGAGAACTATGGAAGTCAAATGACTTGCCTAAAGAGGTCTGTCACAAACACTTGGATCTTAATTCCTACAAAAATTGCTGGATTTGGTCTCTCTTTTTAAAAGCTAAATGTATGGTTATGAGGGCTTTTATATGTTCACTCAATACTTCAGTTCTGAGATCTTATTTTTACACATAATCATTATGATGTTGCTGCTAAGTCATGTCAGTCGTGTCCGACTCTGTGCAACTCCATAGAAGGCAGCCCAACAGGCTCCCTCGTCCCTGGGATTCTCAAGGCAAGAACACTGGAGTGGGTTGCCATTTCCTTCTCCAATGCATGAAAGTGAAAAGTGAAAGTGAAGTTGCTCAGTTGTGTCCGACTCTTAGCGACCCCATGGACTATAGCCTACCAGGCTCCTCCGTCCATGGGATTCTTGAGGCAAGAATACTTGAGTGGGTTGCCATTGCCTTCTTCGATAATCATTATGTTGCTGCTGCTGCTGCTGCTGCTGCTAAGTCACTTCAGTCGTGTCCGATTCTGTGCGACCCCATAGACGGCAGCCCCCCAGCTCCCCCGTCCCTGGGATTCTCCAGGCAAGAACACTGGAGTGGGTTGCCATTTCCTTCTCCAATGCATGAAAGTGAAAAGTGAAAGTCAAGTCGCTCAGTCGTGTCTGACTCGTCATGATCCCATGGACTGCAGCCTACCAGGCTCCTCCACCCATGGGATTTTCCAGGCAAGAGTACTGGAGTGGGGTGCCACTGCCTTCTCCAATCATTATATTACTCGACCACAATTTCTTCTCTTTATCATGAAGATTTTCAGAACTCAGCCTCCAAAATGAGGGAATGCTAAAGTTTTAATAAAATGAAATAACTACTAAATAAAGATAAGAAAAGCAGAAAATACTACAGAAGAAAAAAAGGGAAGGATATAGATTCTGGAGGAGAAACCACAGAAGCTTAAGAGCTGGTCCTTAAAAGGAAATGTCAACCCACTCCAGTATTCTTGCCTGGAAAATCCCAAGGACAGAGGAGCCTAGTGGGCTATACAGTCCATGGGGTTGCAAAGAGTCAGACATGACTGAGCACACAGGCAAAAATAAGATTTCCTCAAGTGGAGAATAAGGATAATGGCAAATAAGAGGCATGACAGGCAGGAAGATGGTTATGAAAATAAAAGGACCACTTTTATCTGTTACTATATAAGTAAGTAAGTAAAGTCACTCAGTCGTGTCCGACTCTTTGTGACCCCATGGACTGCAGCCCACCAGGCTCCTAAGTCCATGAGATTCTCCAAGCAAGAATACTGGAGTGGGTTGCCATTTCCTTCTCCAGAGGATCTTCCCGACCCAGGGATCGAACCCGGGTCTCCCACAGTGGAGGCAAACGCTTTAACCTCTGAGCCACCAGGGAAGTCCTAAATATATATAGGCCTTTAAAGAAATGTGATTTCAGAGAAATTACAATTAAATCCTTGATAATGAATCACAATCTGCAGAGATTCTGTAATTAAATTTTTTAATCACATGATTTTAGTAAGACTACTTTGTATTAAAGAATACAGATGTTAAAAAATAAATAAAAAAGAATATAGATGTTAAAAGTAGAAAAAGGTTTTGTGAATATATTTACTGCATATATTTTTTAAAAGTTTTATTTATTCATATATTTAAATATGATTTAACCAACAGAATTAAGAAAAAAGCCCATTTCCATACCAACAATATAACCTGCTCCTAGTAATATTGTTATTATTTACCAAAGCAAAAGTTCACATTTAAACATGGTAAATTATACACATATATGTATCTCAAATTTCCATGCAATCCCCACTAACCTGTCAGTAAACAGCAAGTATGGAACAGCAAGAAAACACAATCATCTGATTTGACAGCAATTACAAAAACAGAATAGAGGAAAAAATGACTAAGAAGTTATGAAAGCTAACATAAGAATATTTCCTAAAATCAAAGGACATAAACCCTTGCTATCTTTGCCCTGTTGTTGTTCAGTCGCTAAGTTGTGTCTGACTTTCTGCAACCTCATGAACGGCAACCCACCAGGCTCCTCTGTCCATGAGACTTCCCAGGCAAGAATACTAGAGTGGGTTGCCATTTCCTTCTCCAGGGGATTTCACTGACCCAGGAATTGAACCCACATCTCCTACACTGGCAGGTGGATTCTTTACCAGTGAGTCACCAGGGAAGTCTGCCTCTGTCCTCTTGTAACATTTATATTCTTACGGTAAAAGGTTAAACTGATATTTATACAATAAAAGAGGGAATATGAAGTATGTTCTTAAAAAAACAAAAACAATAAAGCAAAACAATTTAAAATTGTGATTCAACTATATTAGGAGAAACAGTAAAGAAAGAAGTGTGAACTCCTTTTCCATAAGCAGTCAAAAGGTAAGGCTTAAAACCACTTAATACTGGGACTTCCCTGGTGGTCCAGTGGTTGAGAGTTCACCCTGCAATGCAGGTGATGTGGATTTGACTCCTGGTTGGGAAACTAAAATCCCACATGCCTCGAGGCAACTAAGCCACAACACAACCACTGAGCCTGCTAGCCACAACTAGAGAGTCCACACACCGCAACGGAAGATATGCAACAAAGCTCCTGCACGCCACAATTAAGACCCAATGTAGACAAGTTGGGTTTTTTTTAAAAAGATTAAAAAAACTGCTTAATCCTCCATGTTAACCAGTTGTAGCAGCAGTTTTCAAACTTTTTGACTTGTGAATCCCTTTACACTATAATTGAGGAACCTAAAGAGCTTTTATTATGTGGGTTGTATGTATCAGTATAATATTATAAAAGTTGGCAAATGTTTTAAAATTTTAATTCTAAAAACAGCAATAAACCCATTCCATGCTAATAAGTAACACTTATGAATATATTTTCCAAAAAAACTGAGTGGCACTGCTGCTCATTTTTGTAAATCTCTTCAACAGAGAAACCTGGATTCTTACATCTGCTTCTGTATTCAATCTAAAATGAAAATCCATTTTCACACAAATATGTAGCTGATAAAAGGAAGGATTTTTTCAAATTTCATTATGTATTTATTTTCAGCTGCTCTGTGTCTTCACTGCTGTGTGTACGCTTTCTCTAGCTGCGGTGAGTAGGGGCTGCCCTCTAATTGCAGGGCACAGGATTCTCACTGCGGTGGCTTCTCTTATTGCAGAGCACAGGCTCTAGGGCATACAGGCTTCAGCAGTTGCAGTGCTGGCTTACCTGCCCCAAGGCATGTGGAATATCCCCAGGCCAGGGATCAAATCCCTGTCCCCTGCACTGACAGGCAGATTCTTAACCACTGGACAACTAAGAAAGTCACAAGGAAGAATATTTTTAATAGTATTTTCAGGTAAGTGTGGATATTACCCTTCTTTGATATTAAGCCAAAACTTAAAAAGTGTAATTCTGTAAAGGTAAGTTGCAAAGTGGACTCTGCAACAGTATCATTAAACTTTTCAGACCATTTCACTTAAAATCTATTGCTCTATCTTTCACTTAAGTAGGTCTTACATCCACAACATGATTTTGTAATATCATGCATGGACCTTTTGAAAACAGATGGTCCACTGCGTTATGCACATCTTCCAAACACTGACACACTTCACTGTAGATAGCAAAGAAAAAAAAAAATCACATGATAAATATCATCAATTTCATCAGCAAGGTCCTAAGAAGTTAAGAAGATCATAGTGGCAGACATGTTTTCGAAAATTCTAATTTCTGCTTGAAAGCCTTAATTTTATATGGCAATAAATTTTGCTGGTCCAAGTGAGAGGCTCACTTCTTTTATTTTTGAGAAAATAGATACAAATATCCATGTTTAAATAACTATAGTTTGTCACTCTTTCAAGTAAAACTAGTGTTCCATGAAAAAACCAACCAGCTAGCTAGTTCAACTCACACCTCAATCACACAAATATTTTTCTTCAAGACAAACATCATAGTCTGATATGCAGCAGTAGTGTCTTATAACATTTTTCTCATTTTGTCACAACAAATATTAAAAAAAAATCTACTCAAGCATCAGGATTAATGAAATTAACAACCTCTACTGCTTCATGGAGGATATTCTTAAACTTTCCCCTCCCCAACTAAAAATGTAAAGCGATGAAGAATGTGACTACTGGTACAATTTTTGCCACTGTCTTGATATGCACTGCAGGACCAGTAGATTTATGCATCACTGTGTTTGCACCACTAATTCAAATGTCAACAAAGTAGCAAAGAATTTAGTATTATTATGAAATAGTTTCAAACCAACAGGTAATTTGAAACATTTGATGATCCTCTCAAGACTCCACAGACCACATTTTGAGAACTGCTGCTCTGGAGATACATATAAGAGGAACTAAATCTCCAGGGGAAAGAACTCCATGGTAGGAAGACAGGAATGGCAAGGAGACATCTTTCCCTGTATACCCTTTGTACTATGTGAATTTGGTATTCCTTGTATGTATTTTATCTTAAAAAATCAGACAATTATTTTCTTTAAATGTAAACTGACATCTTACAGTGGCTAAGTATATATATAAGCATATTATTTAAATATAAAGGTCAATACATGCAAAAAAAATTTTTTTAAGAGCTGAAAATATTCCCATTTAGGAAGCACAACTAGGAGACTGGAAGAATGGCAGAGGAGACTGCTGTTTTTTCACTATAAGCCCTTTGGAACTTTTAAACCATGTACATTTTAATTGGTTCAAAAATAAAAAATCATTCAAAATATTGCATTGGAAAAATACAAGCTAAAAAGACAAATAAAGCAAACACCTAGGCACAGGTGAGAGAATAGCTATGAAATACACCAAGAGGTAACAGCAAATGCCTGGAATAATGTGCCTGTGAGTTTTCACTCTTATATAAATACTATTGTATATTATAAAAAAAAATTTTCATTTAAAAAGCTAGTTTAAAAAAATTAAAAGCTTAGTTCAAAAGCAACAATTTCCTCAGACCAGAATGTCTAACTCAGTTAAAAACAGTTAAGTATGTAAATCTTGAGTAATTTTTAACAGTTAAGTGGTTAAACCTTCCCCCTATATATCCATATCCACACACATACACAAACAACATAAAATAATCTTTCATTTTTTCCTTCTATTTCATTTGACCACAATTAAGATCAAATCAGAACTTATTTATTTGAAAAAGAAAAAAGAATAGCTTTATGGCAAATATAATTGCTAATCTTATGTAATTACTTCATAAACCCACTATCAATAAGTCAATTTTAAATATAGTGTCTCCAGATGTATAGAACGGACTTTTGGACTCTGAGGGAGAGGGAGAGGGTGGGATGATTTGGGAGAGTGGCACTGAAACATGTATACTATCATGTAGGAAACGAATCGCCAGTCTATGTTCGATGCAGGATGCTTGGGGCTGGTGCACAGGGATGATCCGGGGGGATGATATGGGGTGGGAGGTGGGAGGGGGTTCAGGATTGGGAACTCATGTACACCCGTGGCGGATTCATGTCAATGTATGGCAAAACCAATACAGTAATGCAAAGTAAAATAAAGTAAAAATAAAAATTAAAAAATAAATAAATATAGTGTCCCATAAGATGTCCTGATCAGAAGAAGTGATTATTTCTACATATAAATAGGTAACTCTAAAGCAAACTGCATTCCCCACTATATGGACCCAGGCTCCTTGGAGAATGCCTGAATCCACGACTGAGATAGAAAAGATGTTAAGTTAAACTTGGAACAATTTGCTGTGCAAAAACAGAGAATATACTCCAGAAAAAATGAGTATATCAAAAAGATACAGAAGCCAGGGAAGAAAGGCTCCCACAGGACAAATCCAAGACAATCTGAGCAACAAAATAAATAAAGGCAGTAACAGAGTATAAACCATTGAGTAAGATAGGAAGTACGTAAGTTCATATCAATGAGATAAAAGGATTTTTCTTCCTTAAAACAGAATGCCTACTGACATAAAAGAAACAGAATCAGAAAATAATCATTCTGCAACCATCACTGTAAACATCAGTACAGGCAAGAAGCATCAGTGGATGTTAATACAGGAGGGAAATTTGATGAAGATACAGATCTGATTAGTAGCAGGATATCTGCACTATCTCAAAGTTATACCCATAGATTGCTTATTAGGTGAAAAAGAAAAATAACTATACATCCCTGTGATGAAACCAACCACCACCATGATCAGAAACTAAAAAACCAACATCACCACTGAGGGGCAGGCCAACGGCATATACTTCAATATCATACCCTGGAAAGGATATAAAATCCCCAGTTGGGGATGCATAGCCCAAAACTAATTATGAGGAAACATCCACAAATCCAACCTGAGAAATATTCTATGACATATATTAGCCTGTATCCTTCAAAAACGTTAACACAATGAAAGAGAAAGCCTAAGACACTGTTCCAGATGAAAGGAGACTGAAGAGATATGACAACTAAATGCAGCTGGCAATCCTGATGCAAATCCTATGGGGGAAGTGCTGTGTGTGTGAAAGTCGCTCAGTCATGTCTGACTCTTTGAGACCGCATGGACTAGCCTGCCAGGCTCCTCCATCCATGGAATTCTCCAGGCTAGAATACTGCAGTGGTTAGTCAGTCCCTTCTCCAGGAGATCTTCCCAACCTAGGGATAGAACCCAGGTCTCCTGCATTGCAGGCAGATTCTTTACTGTCTCAGCCAAGGTATAATGGTACAAATGCTACTATTACTGGGACAAAGGGACAAAACTGGAATAGAGGCTAGAGATTAGATAATGATATAGTACTATCAATGTTAGATTACCTGAATCTCATTAACTGTATTGAGATAATGCAAAAGAATACACAAAGAATATTTAGAGACATGGTTATAATACATGCAATTTATTTTCAAATGATTCCAAAAAGAGCACTAAAGCAAATGAGACAAAATTTTTAAAATGGTAAATCTGACTAAAGGATATTGAAGAGTTCTCAGTACCATTTTTTAAAACTTTTCTTTAAGTGTGAAATTATTTCAAAATTTAAAAAATTTAGATAGAGGTAAACTGGATGTCAAAGGTGATTTAAAAAATTATTTATTCTGATGCCCTATCACACATATAAATAGGAGAAATGAATGCAACAGTGACTCAGACTGGCACACTGCTGCATATACGACTTCTAAACTCTCAATTCTCTAGAAAAACAAAACAAAACAAATTTTGGGGGGTTGAGAGGGAGGGGAGGCAGTTCTGTACGGCATGTAGGATATCAGTTCCCCCACCAGGAATCGAACTTGTTCCACCAACTCCCATCCTCAAATTGGGAGTGTGGCGTCTTAACCACTGGACTGCCAAGGAAGTCTCAAGAAAAATGTTTTTTAAGTAACCACATAAACACTAAGATGCTGATCCTGTATACCCTCAGGAAAACACAGAAATCTATGACTTCATGTCAACACAGACCACACTGAGGGATTCTCCATTCATCCAGCAAACCATAAGTTCCTTTGCAGGCAGGCCTTAAAGTCCTGCTCTTTGTTTTAACTCAAGCACTGACACAAGGCCTGAAATACAGCAGACATATTTGTTGAATAAATGATGAACGTTTACAAAGAGGAATAAAAGTCTACAAGTTATCAAAATTGAGAGAAAGAGAAAGAAAAGGAGAAGACATCTAAATAGAGTATCAATTATTTTAAATGCATTTTAAAATATGAACATTTTCAAACCTCACAAAAGCAAGAATATTACTATGCATATACCTACCACTCCAACACAATTATCAGGATATTTCACAATTGCTTCATCTATACTCATCTCTCGCATCTTTTTTTCGCTCTGAAATATTTTTAAACAAATACCAGACATCTTATTTCTCTTCCTCATTCTTCAATTTTCATCTCTATAAGTGGGCATTTTCTTATATAAATATAATGCCATTAGTATCCTTCACAAAAACTAACAATAATCCCTTGATATTCAAATTTCCTCCTAAGTGCTTCAGAAATTACTTTCTACAATTGGTTTGAGTCAGGACTTAAATAATGTCAACACATTACATTTGGTCACTACACATAAATATTTTTAACCTTTTTACTACTGTCTATTAGTAATTGTGAAAAAATCTATTAGACAAACCAATTCATTCACACTTGTAGATTCTCTAGAATCAAACCCAATCTAATGCATTTACTATTCCCTCTGTCTGCAGCAATCTTCCTCCAGATTGCCACTATAGCTGATTCTCTCTAATCACTGATTGTAAATCAAATATTACCTCTTAAAAAAAAGCCCTTTCTAACCTCTCAATGCACAGTAGAGTCCCACTTTCATTCATTCTCCATTATATGCCCCTGTTTTCTTCATGGCACTTACCACTACATAATGCTGTTCTGTTTATTATTTCCTCTAATAAAACATACACTTCAAGAAGGCAGAGTGCCTTCTTCACTGAAGCCCAAGAATAATGTCAATAACATGAAACAATCAATAATACTTACTGAATGATTAAATAGGAAAGCAGTGAAAGTTCAGTTTAGTATTTGTTTTTAAACATTTGTAGCTTACTGCTCACATTATGATATAAATTGAGTACCTGCAGAAACTCAGGTCAACTGTTACCAAGACACTATGGGATACAGTAAATAAAGAATAGAGGTATACGGCATTCAGAAGCATTTCTGGACTTTTACTGAACAATGATTACAGGTTTCTGAAAGAAAATGTATTCAGAATGATTTAAAGCACATTACCAGGAGTAAAAAAAGTTTCATTTTTTTAGTATCATATGAGAGCTATTAAATTAGGAGTTAATATCTACAATGGGACAGAAGTATTATTTAGACCACAGCTCACTCGCTTTTTTTCTTCTCCCTCCCCCAACTCCGTCTCTAATATACATATACCTTGAAAGAATTTTACATTTTCAGATAGCATTTCTTTCTGGGAAATGGGTCATGATGAATACAATTAATACCAAAAACACCTAACTAAAAATTCAAACCATTAAATTTGAGAACTGGAGAAAACTAGAGTTGTCTGTCCCACACTTCTCATTGGATAGCTGAGAGAGATCCGAGGCCCAGGGTGGTCATACAAAGTCACAGACCTAATGAACAGAAAGCAAAGCTACATCTAAAATCCATATCTCCTGTCTCCAACCCTACACTCTTTCATAAGATAATGTCACTCATAGAATGCTAATATCAAGTTATAATATTCTTTACCATCATTTTTAGTAATGTCACTTATTTTTTTCCTACTGAAATCCTAGTCACCAGAGGAAAAGTCAAAACAAGGACACCTATAATTATACTCTAAGTAAAGCATGTTATAGAAACCCCTTTTTGACAAAATAATACAATAAACGTCTGAAAAAAACTAATTGGTTTGATTCAATGAAGTTTTTATTCCAGTTTACGTTTTAAAGTGAAAATAACTATTTAGAAATATCTGCTGGTTATTCCTTCATTTTAAACAAGTATATTGTTGACCTCTTATATTAAAGATCAGTATAGTTATTTTTCAACTATCTGCAGAAATTGAGTACTGATGTGAAACCTGTGAAGGTGAAACTTCACTACGATGCATTCAAAACAAAATTATTTCTTACTATATCTTTCTTCAAAAACCAACTCCAGTGAAGAACATGCAAGTGACCAAAAGACACCAAAAGTAAGGGGGAAAGTGACAGAAAGATCCATACACATAAGATTCAGCAACCCTGATAAACAAGAAGAGACTCTACTCTTCCTAGTTTCCCTCAATATTATTCAGACCTATTCAAAATACCCTTGCCAGTTCTTAGAATACTAGTAGGAATTGTAGAGGCAAATAAATGCACAGGAGAGATGTCATTTGTCCAAGGTTAAAATGACAAGAGATGGACAAGAGTAAAACAAAGCAAGGCATTAAAAAATAATTAAGATTCTTTTCCAAGTGAAAGGGTTCTACTTGTTCTGTCTCATAAACACAACTAAATGCTATTGTTTGATATGAAAAATAACATTGTTTACACTGACATGAAAATTTTTACCAAAAACATACAGTAACAAAGTATAAAAATGTAGACCTTCACTCTAGTGAAACCAGTATTTTAAAACTTCTATGTGATATCCAAATCACACACTAACATGTGAAAGCAATGACAAAAAAAAAAACAAAACAGAAATGGGAAAGGAAATGGAACCTTAGTTATCTTTTTCCCAGTCTGTGCTTTTTGGTTGAAGAGATCCCTAAAACAAGAAAATTAAACATAAAACACCGAATGAAATAAAGTTTGGATTAAGTCAGGTACAAAAAGCGTTATGAACTATAAAATGAAATCTATGTCAGCTGGCATCTTATCTCCCCAGAGAGCTCTAAATTCATCCCGCACATAAATCAAGAAACAGGAAAGCATGCAATACAATGGAGTCACCCCACACTACAAACATGAACAAATTAAACGAACACCCTATACTTCCTGGTATTTTTTAAATGTTAAAACTTAGACCTAAGTTAAGAACTTATCTGTAAAGATCTACTCTAACCTATTAAAGAACTATGTGACAAACCTCATTTCTGCAGCACAGAACAAATATTTCCACAACAACATTGCTACCGGCTCTGATAAACTCTGTAAAAAAAAATAATAAATAATGATAATAATAAAAATATTAAGCTTCTTTTTTAATGGCCAGCCAAAAAACACTTTACAAAATCTGACGCGTCTGTATTTCTGCTGTTCCGCGGTCTACGTTTCCTTGATCACAGGAGGAGGCAACTCCCTAACCGTCAGGGCTGCCTTAGCGCCCTCCGACACCCCGGTGCGGGTTACCTTCATCACTCCATTGTCAAATCGCACTCCCACGCCTCAGTCCTCAAGTCCCTGTCCTGAGACTCTAGAGAGTCAAAAAGGGGAAAGAAATCCCCTCACCCACCGTCCTTCACTGAGGAGGGTGGGTGTGTCTGTAGACGAACGCTCTGTCAAACACAATTAAATCTTCCGCGGAAACCCCGACCCTAAGCCACAACGGAGCCAGCAGTAACCGGCCGGCCGCCGACCCCAGCCTTCCGCGGCCGCAGCCCTTCCTCTTTCTCCCCTCCAGCCCGGCCCCTCCCCCGTTGCGCGCACGCGCGGCCTCCAATCGATCCCCTCCCCCCGGCCCCCCTCACCTGAATCATTAGCCACCCTCTTCCCAGGCTCTGGGAATCACTGGCCCAGGAAGGAAGACAGGAGATGTGAGCGGGGAAGAGGATGCGTCGAGAGCCAGTGATCTGCGCCTCAGATGTTGGCCTAAGAGGCCCCTACGGTCAAGAGCAGCGTCTGTCACCGCCACCAAAACTGTACCAGCGGCAGCGCCTGGTTCGGCCCAGCTGACCCGGCTTGGGTTCAGAATGCCTAATTTGGTCCCACGGGAACTCGTTCCCCGAAACTGCGGGCGTTTCTATGCTGCGCAGATCGAACACCTCGCCACCGTCGCCGCCACTGCTGCTGCTTCCAGTCGCCGCCGCCTAACCAATCCCTCCTCTACCGAGGAAGCACGACACTCAAAGCTTTACGACAGTTCGCAAAGTGAGAGCGTAGTAGCCTTCAGTCCTCCATTAACATCTGTTTGTTTCTGCGCTTGCTCAGACGCCTGTTTCTCACCGTCCGGCTCCCTCTTGCTGGCCCTCCCCCTTTGTGCTCGCATTATCAGTCTCTTGCCGAAACCTAACGAAGTCATAAAGCTCGTTTTATGTTCATTTGTGAAATGCGTTCAGTATTAAACAAAATATTGACTACATCTTGGTTGATTTTTTTCATAACTGAAAGTTACAACCACAGAATTATTAACTATACTTAAGGAACGAACAAAAACGCCATGGTTTAGTCTGTCACAGCAAATGGTACTCAAATCATCCTTACCAATGAGATCATCACCGTGGAGGTGAATTTGCTTTCAGAATCAGATAAAAAAATGGTAATAGATATCCTGGGAACTAACTGTACGATCATATACATTTTCTTATTTTATAAAAATCAGGAGACAACAGATGCTTCATTACGTGCATTAATAGGCTGTAGGCAAAAGGGATGTAGGCCTTGGAACCAGTAAAATTTCCTTTCAAATTCCAGTGAGTGAACTTAGAGGTTAGGGGAAGGGGTTAGGAGTAGGGATAGATGGGGCGTTTGGGGTTGACATGTACACACCAGTGTGTAAAATGGATAACCAACAAGAACCTACTGAATAGCACAGGGAACTCTATTCAATATTCTGTAATAACCTATATGGAAAAAGAATCTTTCCATTCAGTTCAGTCGCTCAGTCACGTCCAACCCTGTGACCCCATGGACTGCAGCATGCCCAGCTTCCCTGCCCATCACCAACTCCTGGAGCTTGCTCAAACTCATGTCCCTCAAGTGGGTGATGCCATCCAGCCATCTCATCCTCTGTTGTCCCCTTCTCCTCCTGCCTTCAATCTTTCCCAGCATCAGGGTCTTTTCCAATGAGTCAGTTCTTTGCATCAGGTAGCAAAAGTATTGCAGTTTCAGCATCAGTCCTTCCGATGAATATTCAGGACTAATTTCTTTTAGGATTGACTGGTTTGATCTCCGTGCAGTCCAAGGAACTCTCAAGAGTCTTCTCCAACACTACAGTTCAAAAGCATCAATTCTTCGCTTTCTTTATGGTACAACTCTCGCATCCATACATGAGTATTAGGAAAACCATAGCTTTGACTAGATGGACCTTTCTTGGCAAAGTAATGTCTCTGTTTTTAAATATGCTGTCTAGGTTGGTCAAAGCTTTTCTTCCAAGGAGCAAGCATCTTTTAATTTCATAGCTGCAGTCACCATCTGCAGTGATTTTTAAAAATTAAAAAAATTTTAGTGATGAAAATAGCAGGTATCTAATTGATTTGAACTTTGTAAATCTGTTTCCAAAAAGAAAGGAAGGCAGGGGAGAAAAGAAAGAAAATGTCAATTATACCTCAAGTTTTAAAAATCAAAAGCAGGTTAAAAATTTTAAACTACATTAGTAACTCATGTGATACTTCTGTTGCACAGTGCTAACTGGGATCCAGACCCATATGGCTGTTTACTGGTTATGTCCCACAGGCAATTCTAATGCATCTTGTCCAAAATAAATAAATGAATGTCCATATATAGTGTTTAAATCTCATCCATCTCAAGTTTCACTGTCTCTTTCAATAGGACCAAGTTATCTAACAAGGAACATAATGGTCATATTTGATGACTCTCTGTTCCTCACTCCTTACCTCTATTCAGGCAGTAAGTACTTCCAATTCTGCCAATGAAACATTTCAAATATTAAAAATCGACCCATTCCTCTCTGTACTCTGTACCAGTTCAGGTCTTTTGTATATTTGGTACTATTCATTTGTATAACAAATATTTATCAAGTACTTACTATGTGCTAGACATTGTGCTAAGCATTGTGAGTACTAGATACATGACCACTGTTTTACTTGAAATATTTGAGAAGACTCAGAAAGCAAGCCCACTATTTACAATATAATGTGGAAGGTATAGGATGGCATACTCATGCTCTGAGAACACAAAGAAAGAATACTGTAGTCAAACCAAGAGAAGGCAACGTTTAAATTTTGCAACATAAATAAGACAGTTACATAAAGCAAATAGGGCATTGCCCACAGAAAGATTAGCAATGCTAAGCTACAGAATCCTCTAGTTGAAACATCATGAAACAAATTCTCTACTAAGATCTACTGAATGTATCCTGCAAGGAACATCTCAGGAGATAAGGGAAGCAAAGTAGACAGAAATGTATTAAGTAAGATTTTTGCTAGGAAAAGGAATTTTAACTATTTTATATTTCAAACCATGAGAAGCCGTTAAAGGGTATCAATCAGAGGAGAAATAATTAGATTGATTAGAGACACCATTCTATAAGGCAAGTAGAGGACAGATGGAGAAGGCCAAGAGGAGAGGAGCAAAGACGGGTTGGAATTGCAGGTAAAAAGGGGTGAGGGTAGTAGAAATAAGCAGGAAGGGACAGAAACAAAAAATAAGAAGAATGAATAACTACGTGGTTATAGAAGGTGAAGGAGGGGAATCTCAGAGACTTCCAGATTTATGGTGAATGGTTGGGTGGTGGCACCATTCAAGAAAGAGACACAGGCTTGAAAAACCCAACTTTGGGGTCTGGAACTTTCAACTGGTTAGGATAACGGAGGAGGTTGAGAGAAAGGAAAGTATTACTTCTTATATTGGGCAAGTTGAGTTTATTCAAAGTGGAGATTCCAATAAGCTGTTGAACTTACATGTTTGAAGCTTAGGAGAGAGGTCTGGGCTGAAGACAGAGATCTGAACTCACTCACATATAGTGTGCCAGAAGAATAGTTCTGATGAGGCCACACAGCGTAGAAGTGAGAGGAGACAGAAGGCTGATATTTTAAGAGTTGAAGAACGAAAGAGTCCCACAAGGCTATGCGTGGGGCAGAAAAAAAGGGATAAACGTGTAACAAACAGCAATGAGGAAAAAAGTTTCAATAAAGAAGTGAATGGTGAGGGATATGAAATGTCTGTTAGTTTCACAGTATGGAGATCAGTAAGTAGGAGGAGTTTCAGCGATTCGTCTACATTTTAGAACAGAGGTTTTCACTTGGGGTTGGTTTTGACTCTCAAGCATTATTTGATACTATATGGAGATATTTTTCGGAGAAGGCGATGGCACCCCACTCCAGCACTCTTGCCTGGAAAATCCCGTGGATGAAGGAGCCTGGTGGGCTCCAGTCTATGGGGTCGCGAAGAGTCGGACAGGACTGAGCGACTTCACTTTCACTTTTCACTTTTATGCACTGGAGAAGGAAATGGCAACCCACTCCAGTGTTCTTGCCTGGAGAATCCCAGGGACGGGGGAGCCTGGAGGGCTGCCGTCCATGGTGTCACCAGTCGGACACGACTGAAGCGACTTAGCAGCAGCAGGAGATAAGCACAACTAGGTAGATGTTACTGACATCTAGTGGTCTGAAACAAGGAATGCTGCTAAATACACAGCACAGCCTCCCACAGCAAAGAAGTATCTTAACCAAAATGCTAATAATATTCCAACTTAGAAGTCCTGGTTTAGAAAGGACGAAATGGGGTAGTTATACAAGAATCAGTACTTTTTAATGAAATTTGTAGTAAATGGAAAAGAAAGATACATATCTAGCAGCATATGGAATTTAGAAAGGGGAGACTTGAATCATGTTGGTAATTGAAGGGAAAGGAGAAATGAGAAAGGTGAATGGAAATAAACAAATGTTCAATGGAGGCAAAAGAAATGAGATTCAAAGCTCAGATGGGAGAATTAGCCTTGGATAAGAGAAGGGATATTCCTTTCACTGAAACAGGTAGGGAGGAGGAAGAAGTGATTGTATAAATGAATTAAGTTTGTTAGCTTCAGGGAACAAGTTGAGGGCTTGCTCAAAGAATGGACTTGATATCTCTGTAAAACATGAGGTAAGGCCATCTACTAAGACATCAGATTTGGAAATTGCTGAGTGGAGAGTAATTAGAAGAGAAAGATTTTAAAAAACAGAATAGTCAGTGATGATGGCAGGGCAGACAATAGAGGCAACAGATCAAAGGCAGGAAGCCCAGAGCCGAAAAGGCTTGAGACTGACAGGAAGGACAGGTGCCAGGTGTTGTATTGGAGGGAATAGTGGCAGATTATACCCACTTTGGTATTCTGGCCTAGAGAATTCCATGAACTGTATAGTCAATGGGGTTGCAAAGAGTTGGACACGACTGAGTGATTTTCACATAGAGGTGGGAAATATCTCTCATCTGAATTACACACAGTAGTTTCCTGGTTTCTATGGGTGTACTCTTGCCAGCATCGCCTCCACCTTCAACCACTATCAGAGTGGCAGAAACTGAGACACTAAGTTAAAATTCTTCAATAACCCTCCATCAGCTTCAAGATAAATCCAAAATCCTTAACTTGGCAAATAAGCCCTTCCAAATCCAGATTCTCCAGGGTCATTTCACACCACCTCGTTCTATGACCCTACTCCCTGTCCACACTTAGACTTAAGCAGACTTCTCAAACTCCTTGCATTCTGTAGAAAAAGTATATAGTTCCAGTATCTTCCTGCCTTTGCACCTACCATCCATTATTTCAAAATATTTTCACCCTCTTTCTGACCCCACCCCCACTTTCATCTGCTCACCAAATTCTTACCCATTCCTCAAAACCCTCCTCAAGAAGCATTGCCATACCTCTCTCCTCACTCCCACAACAGACCTAATAATCATTACAACTTTGGTACTCTCTTCAATCTTTGCATATATTTCTATTAGAATTATTATAATTCTTTATATACACACATGTCTGTCCCCAAAAGACTAAGATCAAACATATGTATATACTGTTCTCTCTTTAGCAGAAAAATATCACTGAAAATATTTATTGAACTTACTGAATAAGAAGATTGGAGTTCTACAGACTTGTGGTTGCTAAGGAGGAGAGGGTTTGGGAGAGGGCTAAAATGGGAGTTTGGGATTACCAGATGCAAACCATTGTGTATAGACTGGACAAACAAGAAGGTCCTCCTGTACAGCACAGGGAAGTAGAGTTAATACCCTGTGATAAACTATCAGTTCAGTTCAGTCGCTCAGTCGTGTCCGACTCTTTGCGACCCCATGAATCGCAGTACTCCAGGCCTCCCTGTCCATCACCAACTCCCGGAGTTCACTCAGACTCACGTCCATTGAGTCTGTGATGCCATCCAGCCATCTCATCCTCGGTCGTCCCTTTCTCCTCCTGCCCCCAATCCCTCCCAGCATCAGGGTCTTTTCCAATGAGTCAACTCTTCACATGAGGTGCCCAAAGTACTGGAGTTTCAGCTTTAGCATCATTCCTTCCAAAGAAATCCCAGGGTTGATCTCCTTCAGAATGGACTGGTTGGATCTCCTTGCAGTCCAAGGGACTCTCAAGAGTCTTCTCCAACACCACAGTTCAAAAGCATCAATTCTTCTGCGCTCAGCCTTCTTCACAGTCCAACTCTCACATCCATACATGACCACAGGAAAAACCATAGCCTTGACTAGACGGACCTTAGTCGGCAAAGTAATGTCTCTGCTTTTGAATATACTATCTAGGTTGGTCATAACTTTTCTTCCAAGGAGTAAGCGCCTTTTAATTTCATGGCTGCAGTCACCATCTGCAGTGATTTTGGAGCCCAAAAAAACAAAGTCTGACACTGTTTCTACTGTTTCCCCATCTATTTCCCATGAAGTGATGGGGCCAGATGCCATGATCTTCGTTTTCTGAATGTTGAGCTTTAAGCCCAACTTTTCCCTCTCCTCTTTCACTTTCAACAAGAGGCTTTTTAGTTCCTCTTCACTTTCTGCCATAAGGGTGGTGTCATCTGCATATCTGATATTTCTTCCGGCAGTCTTGATTCCAGTTTGTGCTTCTTCCAGTCCAGCAGTTCTCATGATGTACTCTGCATATAAGTTAAATAAGCAAGGTGACAATATACAGCCTTGACGTACTTCTTTTCCTATTTGGAACCAGTCTGTTGTTCCATGTCCAGTTCTAACTGTTGCTTCCTGACCTGCATACAGATTTCTCAAGAGGCAGGTCAGGTGGTCTGGTATTCCCATCTCTTTCAGAATTTTCCACAGTTTACTGTGATCCACACAGTCAAAGGCTTTGGCATAGTCAATAAAGCAGAAATAGATGTTTTTCTGGAACTCTCTTGCTTTTTCCATGATGGAAAACAATATGGAAAAAAGTGTATATATATATACATATATGTGTAAGTGAGTCACTTATACATATACACACTTATACACATAAGAAGAAATTAACACAATGTGGTAAATCAACTACACTTCAATTTAAAAAAACTTTATATTTCCATAAAAAGTTAAAAAAAAAAAGATTAGGGTCCTAGTCTCAATTGCACACTAAGAAAACATAAATCTTTAGTCTTAAATCTTTGAACTCTTCCAAAAAAGTTAACTTTACTTTCTATGGAAAGATCAGGGCTATCCAACATACATATTTCAAACCAAATTCTGTTTGCCAGGAACTGCAGCAAAATAATATTTACCAAATTAGCCTGCAGACATGGGCCAGTAGTGCCTAATATCTGGTAGATAAGAATTTGAGGAGCTGGTTCTAAACATGGAAATACTGAACTGTGCTAATGGATCAGCTGCAATAAATGGGAAAAAAAGAAATTTTCTCCAAATTATTGAAGTCAGAGGGAAAGGCTGGTATGCCCGCCATCCATTGCATAAATACTTCATAACTGTACAAAGTTTGAAAGTGAGAGTATGCTTATGTGGTCAGCTTCGTGAGCTCTTTCAAAAAACAATGAAGCAAAGATTGGAGGTTTAATGCAATAAGATAGGGGGTTGGGGGAACTTGTTGAAATATTTACTAAAATATTTCCTCAGATAAAAAGCTTTGGGAAGAATTAAAAGGATCTAAGAGATGCACTCATCAGAACATTTACTGATTCACAACATTCTACTTTCCTGTTGATGTACCAAGGTATGACTGGAATCTGAAACTAAAACGAAAATTTTATAAATTCCGTAGCACTGCTGATTTAGTTAAGGCATTGCAAGTCCTCATTAAAATTCTATATATATAATTTGATTTCAGACAATAAGGTTGCAAACAGATTGTGGTTAGTTTGAAGATTACAATCTTTATTATACATACACAGAGAGACAGAGACAGAAAAAGAGGAACAGAAAGTAAGGAGTCATTAGGCACTCCACTTATTTCCTGCTACTAAACAGTTCTGAAGTCGATGAAATCAATTTTGAAAAATTGGGGAGCTCTTTAGTGGAATGACAACTTCAAAAGATAGAATAATCTTCATGAGTATTATCATTTGTCAAAGTGTCTCTGATTGTCTTTGGAATGCAACCTTCAAGATATATTTGAATTGGTCAAATACTAATATTATCAGTGTGGCTCAGATATTGAAAAAAAAAAGTAACAAATTATGGACTAACAAGGAGAAATAATATGCCTGGAAGTCTGTAGACAAGCATTTGAAACTTAAAGTATCCTGAAATATTTCTGGCTATCTGGCCAAATTCTGTGTATATTTAAGGCCACGTGGTTCTGTGAAAGTATATTTTTATGTATGTATGTATTTTAAAAGTGTCTTTATTTATTTATTTTTAGTTTTTTAAGATTTCCTCTTCATATTAATTTTATTTATTTTAATCTTTTGGCCAAACCATGTGGCATGTGGGATCTTTGTTCCCCCACCAGGGATCAAACCCATACCCCTGCATTGGCAGCTCGGAGTCTTAACCACTGAAACACTAGGAAAGTCCTGAAAATATTTTTTTTAAATAAAACTGTAGAAAAAAAAAGATAAAGTCACCATTCACCCACGGTTACGTAAGCCTAGCATTACACTGAGGTTTCCAGACTGACTGATAATATTCTCAGAACAGTTTAGTCTTCTCACTACTAATATTTTTTACATATTTTGTCAAAATTGGTCACAGATTTACCCGTGAACTTTTACAGTAAGTTGTTTTAACTCTTTTTAGAATATTTTTCCAATGTTGTTAAAAACCATAGTTTTTAAAGAGCTCACTTTTGTTAAGTAATAAACAAAACAAGTTAGACTTATGCTCTCTGAAGTCCCTTAAAGCTCTAAAATTTCATGGTTTGCTTCAGACCTAATAAGATTTATGTGAACATTGAATATTACAATTTCAAGAATGATTTCCAGACTGGTAAATTATTTGCAAATTCAGAACAGGAAGTAAAGATGTTTCTCTGTACTTGCTTGTTATTTATAGAATATATAAAGTTTTCCAAAAGCACTCAGTGTCTCCCTAAACTGTATTAGTATTTACTTAACTGCCTAACATGTATCTTGATTATGATTTTTGATTATAGGATTGTTAACAGACATTGTAGGAGAAAGCAATGGCACCCCACTCCAGTACTCTTGCCTGGAAAATCCCATGGACAGAGGAGCCTGGTAGGCTGCAGTCCGTGGGGATGCTGAGAGTCGAACACGACTGAGCAACTTCACTTTCACTTTTCACTTTCATGCATTGGAGAAGGAAATGGCAACCCATTCCAGTGTTCTTGCCTGGAGAATCCCAGGGATGGGGGAGCCTAATGGGCTGCCGTCTATGGGGTCGCACAGAGTCGGACACGACTGCAGTGACTTAGCAGCAGCAGCAGCAACAGACATTGTGCTTTGTTTACTCTACAGATTGTACAAATGTATCAGTACATTTAAAGCACTGATACATTGGGGGAATATTCAGAAAGAAGGATAGAGAAGAAAAGAGAATGAAATGAACCTGTCTATGCAATAAGAAGTTAAATAAAAATAAAGGTTAAATAAATAAACTGTTAAATATTTTTTTTAACAGCTTGAATCTGAATGTCTTTAGTACTCAGTACGTCTGGTAAGATTTTAATCATTTTTAACTTTTGATAGAGCATAAGTCACTACTAACATTACTGTTTCAGAAATTTGGAAATGTTGGAGATTTTAGTTTTTGATTTTTTTCAGATCTTTACTTTGAAATTTAACTCAAACATTTTAAGTTGTGAAAATATAAATTGGTCAGAATTGATAACCCAATTCTGAAAACATATTTATTTGGATTATAAGGATAAATAAAATATTTTACCCTGAACTGAAATTCAAACACTAATTTAGGATTGAGTTAAACTAGTAAAGAGTGCCACCTACTGAATCAAAAATACTTAAACACCTCAACATTAAGTTCATTCTCAGAACCTCTAAAGTTCTAGCATCAGAGAGGTACATTTCAGAGACCTTTCATACAGAAAATACCCTCTGAAAAGTTATTTAACTAAATATTTTTTCCTAGTAGAAGAATAACAGACTAGTCATGTGTGTTTATCATGCCCAATATCACCTAACAAATGGCAAAGGAATCAAAATGGTACAATCTCAAAACAACAAGAGTGGGAGCAGGTGATCACCAAGCAAATTATTCCACCAAGTGTCTGGAAGACAGAAATCAGAGCGAGAGCTGTTAACTGTTGAGCAGAGTGAAGAAAAATCTACACCATGAAATACTACCAGAGGGGCTGCACTAAATAGGCAGCTGGTGCACCTTGCCGAATACACCAGAGACTAAGGACTCAGGCCAAAGACAAGAGAGGCCAAGAAAAAAAAATGTAGAGATGAAAAGTAAGAGATTAAGTCTACATGTGGCACGGCCAAAACTCTCTATGCCTCTCTTCAGCGCACACAGTATATACAGCATGACTTCCCCAGTGGTCCCGTGGCTAAGAGGTCTTCCCTGGTGGCTCAGTGGTAAAGAATCCACCTGCAATGCAAGAGCTATAGGAGACACAGGTTCTATTCCTGGGTGGGGAAGATGCCCTGGAGGAGGGCATACAAACCCACTCAGTATTCTTGCCTGGAGAATCTTATAGAGGACGGACCTTGACAGACTACAGTCGATACAGTTGCAAAGAGTTGGACATGACTCAAATAACTTAGCACGCAGGCAGGCTAAGACACCTAATTCCCTATGTAGGGGCCTGGGTTCAATCCCTGGGCAGGGAACTAGATCCCACATGACATAATTAAAAGATCCCTTGCCTAGCCAAATAAATACTAATACAATATATTTTAAAAAATAGAATGCATAGTATCTAGGTTTTGAAGTCCTAGGCTAAAAACAAGGGCAGGGAGTTCTGAAAGAAAAAAAAAGAAAAAACATTGAATTAGTTTAGTAGTTGGTATGATAGCTTACATTAACTACTTCACTTTAAATAAAAGGTCCATCTGCCAACACCTGCCTGGCAGTAGACGTCATCCTTTTACACATTAAAATTTTTATACTATATAATTTTAAACATTTAGTTTTTATACTACATAATTTTAAAACATTTATTGAAAACCAAGATATGCTAGGTATTTGAGGAAAACCTGTAATGCAAAAGAGATCAAGTTGAACATTAAGAAAAACTGCAGAGATAGAGATAATTTAACACAGAGAGAGGGAAAATATTTTAACCCTCCTGAAAATATCCTCAGATATTTTTTAAAAGTGACACTGCATCAGTTCAGTTCAGTTCAGTCGCTCAGTCGTGTCCGACTCCTTGCGACCCCATGAATCGCAGTACGCCAGGCCTCCCTGTCCATCACCAACTCCCGGAGTTCACTCAGACTCAAGTCCATCGAGTCCGTGATGCCATCCAGCCATCTCATCCTCTGTCGTCCCCTTCTCCTCCTGCCCCCAATCCCTCCCAGCATCAGAGTCTTTTCCAATGAGTCAACTCTTCGCATGAGGTGGCCAAAGTACTGGAGTTTCAGCTTTAGCATCATTCCTTCCAAAGAAATCCCAGGGCTGATCTCCTTCAGAATGGACTGGTTGGATCTCCTTGCAGTCCAAGGGACTCTCAAGAGTCTTCTCCAATACCACAGTTCAAAAGCATCAGTTCTTTGGCGCTCAGAACATGGAACAACAGACTGGTTCCAAATAGGAAAAGGAGTATGTCAAGGCTGTATATTGTCACCCTGCTTATTTAACTTATATGCGGAGTACATCATGAGAAATGCTGGACTGGAAGAAACACAAGCTGGAATCAAGATTGCCGAGAGAAATATCAATAACCTCAGATATGCAGATGACACCACCCTTATGGCAGAAAGTGAAGAGGAACTAAAAAGCCTCTTGATGAAAGTGAAAGAAGAGAGTGAAAAAGTTGGCTTAAAGCTCAACATTCAAAGAACGAAGATCATGGCATCTGGTCCCATCACTTCATGGAAAATAGATGGAGAAACAGTGGAAACAGTGTCAGACTTCATTTTTGGGGGCTCCAAAATCACTGCAGATGGTGACTGCAGCCATGAAATTAAGACGCTTACTCCTTGGAAGAAAAGTTATGACCAACCTAGAAGAACATTCAAAAGCAGAGACATTACTTTGCTGACTAAGGTCCGTCTAGTCAAGGCTATGGTTTTTCCTGTGGTCACGTATGGATGTGAGAGTTGGACTGTGAAGAAGGCTTAGTGCCGAAGAATTGACACTGCATACTTTAAAGCAAAAAAAAGATACGATGATAAAAGCAAGAAAGAATGGTTGGAAACTAAAATGATGATTTCTAAAATTAAAATTCAATAGAAAGTTTGAGAGATAAAAGGAAGAAAAATTTCCAGGATATAAGACAAAAAAGGAAAGAAATATGAGAGAAAAGGTAAGAATTATAGAGGACCATTCCTAGAGGTAAAATTTCTTGCAGAAGCTCCACAAAGGAAGAACAAAGAACATGGAGAGAAGAAATTCTGAAAGAAGTAATAAGACATTTCTCAAACCAAAGATTTCTGAAGTTCTAGCCTTGTTTATTCATTCAACTCTCCAGAGTCACTGAGATTGTTTCTATCTTTGGCTACTGTGAATAATGATGTTATAAGCATAGACGTACGAGTCTCTGTTTGAGTTCCTGTTTTCAATGCTTTTTGATGTATACGTATGAATGGAAATGCTGGGTCACACTGTCACTCTATGCTTAGCTTTTCGAGGGTTCTAATATCTCCATGTCCTGGCCAACATGTTACGGTCAGTCTTCTTTACTAGTAGGTCACCTAGTAGTCATCCTAGTAGGTATAAAATGGCATCTTATTGCAGCCTCACTGTTTTATTCTCTTACTAGTTACTTTAAAAGTTCCTTAACAAAATCATTCTTACTTTTATTATCCTCCTAGGGAAGAATTTATGAACGGTGTAAAAGCATTTACCACATACATCCCCCAACATGCACACACATCTTTTGCAATATTTTCACCATTTAGTATAGTAATACTGTATAATTTAAATGCCACATTGTTCTTTCTTCAAACCTCCTACTTTCACTGTCAATGTGATTTAGATTTATTCTCATAATTATAATTTTCTTTGGTCTCCATCACTTTCTGCATCTGTCTTTCATGCAAGAGGGTTTTCTTTCTGCATGATGAACAATTTAGAGAATATTCTTTATGCTTATCTCCTGTTGGAATAACTTTAATTTTCTCAAAAATATAATTTCTTTTAATATATTCTAAAAACATATTAATTTTACATTCTTTATTGAAGTATATCTAGAAGAGTATTTATTTTCTCAATGCACCTTGGAGATAACATTTCACTGTTTTCTGAAGTTCTTGTCATTGAAATGTCAGTGTTGGGTTTAAGTGCAGTTTCTTCAAAGTTAATGTCTTTTTTGTTTGTTTGCTTTTGAAGAGAGATATCAAAAACAGTGAGGGAATCTAACAAGATAAATTGAAGTCCCAGAAAAAAAAAAGAGAAAGAAGGGATCTGAGACAATATTTTGAAGAGATGATCATTAATAGTCTACTAATTCAAGATGCCCTACAAAGCCCAAGCAAAATAAATCCTCAACTAAACACATCTTATAAAAATTAAACTTCAGTAAATCAAGACAGGGATTAAAAAATTAAACAAACAAAAAACCCAAAATGAAAGCATAATACACATTCTTGTTGAGTGTACATGGTACATTTACCAAGCTATATCAGTTATGTTCTGTGACATAAAACAAGTTGACAAATTCAGAAAGATTAAATTCATACAAAGCATCCTGTCAACTTAAAGTATTCTAAAATTCAGTAACAGATTTGAAAAACCTCCCCAAATAATTAAAAGTTAAACACAACACATAAATAATCAATGGATCAAAAGTCATAAAAGAAAAAGTCTAATGTTATGGACTGAATGAAAACAGAACCACAATGATTCAAAAGTTATGGGATACCATTAAAGCTATGTTTTCAAGGAAACTCATAGCATCAAATGTTTATATTATATTAGAATAGAAAAACTTAATGACCTATTCTTCCAACTTAATAAATTACAAGAGCAACTTAGACTGGAAGCAAGCAGAAAGAAGGAAATAAAATTTTAAAAATTATAATAAGGCATGTGGGCACCAGCTGGAGGCTGTCAGCCCCCACAGGGCCACAGAGGCTACACAGCAGCTGGACTGGAGGCTCCCATGGCTCCTTTGTTTCCCGTGGCAACAAGAACTTGTTTAAGAAATTTTCCTCAAAAATCATTTAGTTCATGTCACTTTAGACTCCTCTAGACTATGGTAGTTTCTCAAGTTTTCCTTGTTTTTGATGATTTTGGCAAATTTAAGAGTTCAGTTCAGTTCAGTTGCTCAGTCATGTCCAACTCCTTGCAACTCCATGGACTGCAGCACACCAGGCTTCCCAGTCCATCACCAACTCCTGGAGCTTGCTCAAATTCATGTCCATCGAGTTGGTGATGCCATCAAACCATCTCATCCTCTGTCGGCCCCTTCTCCTCCTGCCTTCAATCTTTTCCAGCATCAGGGTCTTTCCAGTGAGTTCTTCGCATGAGGTGGCCAAAGTATTGGAGTTTCAGCTTCAGCATCAGTACTTCCAATGAATATTGAGGACTGATTTCCTTTAGGATTGACGGGTTTGATCTCCTTGCAGTCCAAGGGACTCTCAAGAGTCTTCTCCAACATCACAGTTCAAAAGCATCAGTTCTTTGATGCTCATCTTTCTTTATATTTTGAACTTTATACTTTGAAGAGTACTGGTTAGAAAAATGTTTTGGTATGAAGGTCTTTCCTTGGGATCTCTACTTCCAAATCATTCAGGTTGGAATTACTAAGAAAGAACACCAAAGAACACAAAGAAAACCAAGGAGGAGGATCATGAGCACTAAAGGCGCAGGATGGCCTCCTTTATAAAGCACAGACAGAGTCTCTGGACACTTCTGATGTGAGCGAAGAGATCTGTAACCTAAATGTGGGGTTTCCAAAGTCTCTCTGACTTTAGACCTTTCAGCCTGCTGTGTGTATTGGAAGACAACTCTTTTTGCTGAGCAGAATAAGCACAGGATTTAACCATCTTACAGAAAAGCACTGTCCATGTGAGGCACCATTTGATGTCTCAGTAGACCCTGAGGAGTGTGTTGCCTATAGTGTTTGCTTGAACAAAATGAAGCTCCATCTGAGACTGATTAGTTACTGGCAGTTGCTGATTGTGGACCCCAGATGAAAAAGAAGACTACATACAAAATGACTTAAGCGAATCTACTGCTGCTGCTGCTGCTGCTAAGTCGCGTCAGTTGTGTCCAACTCTCTGTGACCCCATTGACGGCAGCCCACCAGGCTCCGCCGTCCCTGGGATTCTCCAGGCAAGAACACTGGAGTGGGTTTCCATCTCCTTCTCCAGTGCATGAAGGTGAGAAGAGAAAGTGAAGTCGCTCAGTCATGTCGGACACAGCAACCCCATGGACTGCAGCCTAACAGGCTCCTCTGTCCATGGGATTTTCCAGGCAAGAGTATTGGAGTGGGTTGCTATTGCCTTCTCTGAAGGGACCCTACAGCTTCCTCTAATATCATGAAATCTGCTGTGCACTCAAATCTGTGTGGAATCAATCAGGAGGCACTCAAAAGGCAAATAATAGTATGACCAAAACAAAAGGAGAAATGACTGGTTGAGTTGACAAAGTGGTAGAAAAAGAAAACAAACCCCTCATGGATGATGACATCTCTCCTAAAGAGGACCTGCTGCGTTGGAATGAGTGTAAATGATCTAGATTTTGCCAGTGCATTTTTGGAGGAGCACACACTGGAATATGAATGTGAACTGCTAGAAGATAAATTAGAGGCAGAGAGAAGAGGTGACAAAGAGGAAACAAGTTAACTTGTTACAGAACGTGAATTAGTAAGTCTGTGAGACATTAGCTCTGCTGATAAACTTTTCTGAAGTTAAACTGATGAAGAACAACAGCTGCCATTAAAATCTCTACTATATTACTCAGCCATTAAAAACAATGAATTAATGCCATTTGCAGCAACACGATGGACCTAGAGATCATCATACAAGTGAAGTAAGCCAGACAGAGAAAGACAAATACCAGATGATATCACTTATATGTAGAATCTTTTAAAAAAATGATACAAATGATCAAGTAGATACACAATAAGGACTTACTGTATAGCACAGGAACTGTACTTGATATTCTGTACTAACTTACAAGGGAAAAGAATCTGAAAACAAATATATATGTATATATAACTGGATCACTTTGCTATACACCTGAAACCAAACACATTATACATAAATTATATTTCAATTTTTAAAAAGTCTGTACTATGTTTATGTCTATGTACTATGTCATTATGTTTACACATATTATGAACTCTACTATGGAAAACAATTTTTTTAAATTTTACAGATAGAAAAAAAATAAGAGCAGAAATCAATGAAATAGAAAATAAAAACAAAAAAGAAAAGTGAGTGATATCTAAAGCTAGTTCTTTGAGATTGTCAGTAATACAGATAAACCAGCAACCAGACTGTTTATGATTAATATAAACAGAGAAGAAATAAATTGTCAATAACAAGAATGAGAGAGAGGACATCACATTAGAGCCACACATTTACTTCATTGTTTTAGAACTTCCCTAAAGAAAACATGAGGTCCAGATGGCTTCACTGATGAATTCTACAAAACACTTAAGGAACAAATAATACCAGCTCTACACACAGACTCTTGTAGAAAATAGATGACTGAGTGTTACAGCTGTTTTGGAATTTGTCTAGCAGGTTTTCCAGTTCGCACTGGAAAGCCAAAAAAAGAAAATAGGTGATTGAATGTAACTCAGTTCATTCTATGGGGCCAGCATTGCCCTGAATCAACGCCAAACATATTAAAAGGAAATTTAGAACAATATCCCTCATGAAAATAGGTGCAAAAATCTTTAACAAGATTTTGGGAAATCAAATTTGGTGATACATAAACATGGATACTATATCATGGCTTAATCACAAGCATTTATGGTTTATATAATAATACAAAAATCAGTCAATGTAATTTATATTTTCACACTATGAAAGAAAAACTAGATGATTATTTCAAATGATCCAGAAAAAAAATCAACGAAATTCAATATCCATTCATGGTAACTCACAGCAAATGAAAAATGGTTGGGGGAAACCTTCCTCAATCTAGAAAAAAAACCTATAAACACCTATAGCTAATATCATCCTTAATAGTGAAACACTAATGACTTTCCCCCTAAAATAAGGAACAAAGAAAGTCACTATCACAGGCTGAATTTCCCTCTGCCTTTGCAATTAGAGCCCATAATTCCCTTTCTGTCTCAATGAAATTATGTTTATATCCCCTACTACTACTACTACTACTACTAAGTCGCTTCAGTCGTGTCTGACTCTGTGCAACCCCACAGATGGCAGCCCACCAGGCTCTGCCCTACTAGAGGGGGATAATTTAATGAATAATTTAATTAATTTAATAATAAATTATTATTTAATAACTTTAATAATTTAATTAATCCATTCACCCTCTAACCGTACTGTGACCTTCTAAAGGTCAAGTCTTTTGTTTTACTCAGTTTTGTATACATATTTGTGGAATAATTCAATTAAGAGTTGTAGAGGGGGGCTTCCCTGCTGGTCCAGTGGTTGGGAATCCACCTTGCAATGCAGAGGACTCCGGTTTGACCTCTGCTTGGGGGGGATCCCCCATGCTGTGGGGCAATTAAGCCTGTGCATCACAGCTACTGAAGCTCCCATAGCCAGAGCTCCACAAGAGAAACCACCACAATGAGAAGCCCGCGCACCGCGACTAGAGAGTAGCCCCTGCTCTCCGAAACTAGAAAAAGCCCGAGCAGCAACAAAGACTCAGCACAAAAATAAACTAAACAAAAAGAGTTGTAAAGGGTCTTAAGGATCGTCTAGTTCAGTCATCTTATTTTCCACCAGAGTCAAGTAAACCCTATAGAGATCAGATAGCTTTCCAATATCCCAGAACAATTTAGTTAGTAGTAATAATCTATTCTGTTTTTTCACCTAAGAGCTACCATCTCCTCGAACTGATCATTAAGTCAACTTCATTCACGTTATAAATGAGATAATTATGGCTGAGAAAGTTTAAATTACTTGACCATAGTCAATATTAAGTGTTAAGCAGTATACAAAGACAAAATGATTCATGTTAAAAATATTTTCCACTGCTTCACCTTTGGTTATGCAACAAAACCTGTCTTAACAATGAGACAGTGAAGCAATCTAAAATCCTGAAACTGAATTTTCAATGTGAAATACACACTAATTCTTTGCCATAAGTGCCAGTTTATTTCTATTTTTAAAATAATTATTTTGTTTTTGGCTGTCCTGGGTCTTCGCTGCTGCATGGACTTTCTCTAAATAGTGTGAGCAGGGGCTACTCTCCAGTCCTGGTGCCCAGGCTTCCCACTGCGGCTGTCCCGTTGTAGAGCACGGGCTCTAGGGCACGCAGGCTTCAGTAGCTGCAGCCTATGGACTCAGCAGTTGTGGCACATGGGCTCCAGGGCAGAGTGCTCACAGTTTTAGCACAGGGGCTTAGCTGCTCCGTGACATGTGGGATCTTCCCAGGTTAGGGATTGAACCTGTGTCTCCTGCACTGGCGGGCAGATTCATTATCACTGAGCCACCAGGGAAGCCCTAAGTGCCACTTTAAATGAACCATATTTTATTACATTTACTTATGTGTTTAAACATTCCTAGTCCTTTTCTCTAATAGTATTTGCAAGAGTTTACATGAACACATGTAATATCAGGGTAGAAACCTAAATAGAATTAGACTGTAGAGAACCAATGAAAAATAAATGAGGATAGGAAAATTTACCCAGAGATAGTTGTGATACAGAAATACATACCATAGAATATTGGACAAATTCTAGACAAGAGCCACAAATCTAGCTTTAGATTCCTTTCAGCCAAAGGCAATAGGGAAATACAGTCAGCTACAAGATTCACAAGTATCAACAAGGTAATATAGCTCAGAAGAATCAGGAATCTTCCTTATGTTGAGACTAGAAACAAATATTATTAAAAGGGAATATTAAAGGAGCACTGTGTGACAGTAAACAGCATCCTTAATAACCTACCTGTAATGATTACCATGGTGAATTTCATGAAAAGAAAGAAGCTGAGGAGATCACACACACACACACACACACACACACACACACTGGATGATAGTTCTGTTTTTCTGGAGAACCCTGACATCATCCAAATTTAAGAGTGATTACATTAACTATTACTGTATTAAATATTTCAGGTAAAAGAAATGATTGTCAGCCTAGATTGAATAAACAAAGCCAACTGAATGTTAGTTAGAAAAGCACATTTAAGAAACACACAATAAAGGCTGAAGGCAAAACTTTGTAAACCCTAGCCAAGAGACAGCTGCTGCTGCTGCTGCTGCTAAGTCGCTTCAGTCGTGTCCGACTCTGGATGATCCCAGAGACAGCTAGTACAGTATTAAAGGGGGAAAAAAATCCATTAAAGAAAAAAGGCTCACTTAACAATGATTGAGATTTAACAACTGTACTTTTGTACACACCAAAACCAAAGCTTTAAAATATATAAAGTAACCTTTGACAGCTCTATAAAGAAAATCAACAAATCCACACTCTTGGAAAATGTTAACCCATTAACCCACCTCTCATAGTAATTAATATAACAGGCAGACAGAAAATCAGTAAGGACATATAAGATTTGAACTATGTATTTGTTTGTAACAAATACAAACATTTGTTTTGTTTGAACTATTTGTATTTTGTAAGAGACTAGATCTGATAGACAGAGTGCCGGATGAACTATGGACCAAGGTTTGTGACATTGTACAGGAGACAGGGATCAAGACCATCCCCATGGGGGAAAAAAAAAAAAGTAAAAAAAGCAAAATGGCTGTCTGAGGAGGCCTTACAAATAGCTGTGAGAAGAGAAGAGAAAAGCAAAGGAGAAAAAAAAGATATCCCCATTTGAATGCAGAGTTCCAAAGAATAGCAAGGAGAGATAAGAAAGCCTTCCTCAGTGATCAATGCAAAGAAATAGAGGAAAAGAACAGAAAGGGAAAGACTAGAGATCTCTTCAAGATAATTAGAGATACCAAGGGAACATTTCGTGCAAAGATGGGCTTGATAAAGGACAGAAATGATATTGACCTAACAGAAGCAGATGATATTAAGAAAAGGTGGCAAGAATACACAGAAGAACTGTACAAAAAAGAGCTTCACGACCCAGACAATCATGATGGTGTGATCAGTCATCTAGAGCCAGACATCCTGGAATGTGAAGTCAAGTGGGCCTTAGAAAGCATCACTATGAACAAAGCTAGTGGAGGTGATGGAATTCCAGTTGAGCTATTTCAAATCTTAAAAGATGATGCTGTGAAAGTGTCACACCCAATATGCCAGCAAATTTGGAAAACTCAGCAGGGGCCACAGGACTGGAAAAGGTCAGTTTTCATTCCAATCCCAAAGAAAGGCAATGCCAAAGAATGCTCAAACTACCACACAATTGCACTCATCTCACACGCTAGGGAAGTAATGCTCAAAATTCTCCAAGCCAGGCTTCAGCAATATGTGAACCGTGAACTTCCAGATGTTCAAGCTGGTTTTAGAAAAGCAGAGGAACCAGAGATCAAATTGCCAACACCTCTGGATGATACAAAAAGCAAGAGAATTCCAGAAAAACATCTACTTCTGCTTTATTGATTATGCCAAAGCCTTTGACTGTGTGGATCACAATAAACTGTGGAAAATTCTGAAAGAGATGGGAATATCTGACCACCTGACCTGCCTCTTGAGAAATCTGTATGCAGGTCAGGAA
>SJXQ01006372.1:16283-34453 GCA_006408695.1 Aepyceros melampus | reverse complement strand
TAAACAGGCTTGTCTGGCCTCGGGTCGCAATGCCAGTGTTAATACCAATACCAAGAGCGAGATGGACACCCGCTGCGCTTACGCTCACCTTGCATGGTTTTTGGGTGCTGAGCGCTTTACTGACATGAAAGAATTCAACGTTCGCGTCCAGGAGATCCGTGCTGCGACAAGCCCCGTTTTTCACTGAGGGTAGGAAGGCAGTCAAGGAGGCAGAGTCAGGAAGCGGCCGTCAGGCCGGACATGAGGCCTCTCAAGCTCCAGGTCCAGCGCTCATGCTCACCCTGCGCGCTTTCCTTCTGGAAGAGTCCAGACAAGGCGGATGAGTAACATGGGGAGGGGCAAGAGGCCCGATTCTGCCGTGGAGTATCCGGGTGGGCTTCACGGAAGCGGTGACGCTCGAGTTTGGCTGTGCAGGGTCCCTGGGGTTTGCCGGGGGCTGCGGCGGGAAGGACGCCGCAGCTGGGGGGACAGCCTGTGTTTACGCTTCTCTGCTCCCCAGGGTGGCGTGAGCCCCCTGAAGCCAGGCACACCTCTACCCCAAGCGCGCTGCATGCAGAGGACACCGAGTATGGGTTTGGGGGTGGTGAGTGAATGCCACCTGAGTGGGAGCTGTGCCTTGCTGCCTCGGTGCGAGGTCCTCAGGCAGGGGCTCAGGGGCGGGCTCCCCGTGGCCCGCAGAGGATCGAGTCCCGGCTGGGGCGCTGGTCCCTGGTTCCCGGAGAACACGCGTGCAGTTCCCACTAGCAACCACCAGGTGTCGCTCGCACCACACCAGGAAACCCAGCGCGGGGCTCCAGAGCTGCAGTCGCAGAGGCCCGGGGCGAGGTCATCGGCGAGCCAGAGACGGGATCCCCAGGCGGCCGTTCGTCCTCATGAGCGCCCGGAGTCCCTCCTCCAGGACCAGACGGCTGTGCCCAGCGTCGAGGGCTGGGCTGAGAGGCCTCCTCCTCTAGCTAGGGGCAGCTGTAGGTGAGGAAGCAGGATGGCCTTGGGGAATGGGTGCTGGAGCCAGACCTGGGAGGTCTGTGACCATCACTTCCGTTCATCCAGCAGCCCTGCCGCTGCCCACTGCCCCTGCCCACAGCCTTGGCCTTGGCCTTGGCCGTTCAGGGAAGGCTGTTGTGCAAGGGCTCTCATCAGCTGCCCAACGCCCCTCGCCCAGGCCGCCCTCCCTGGACACTCAGCTGGCCCTGAGGAGTGATATCAGCCTTCCTACACACCTCCGAGGCAGCTGGCTGTTCCCTTTGTGAGGTCTTACTTAGCCCTGGGCTCTAAGCCCCAGGGGTCCAGCCACTCCTGCCTTCAGCCACATGGCTGAGATCTGGAAGCTTCCTGGCCTTGTGGGGGAGGAAGTGGTCACCTGGGCAGTGGGCACGCATTTCCTACCGCTAGACTCAGGCGAAGAAAAGCAGGCCTGTGTGTTTCTGTAACTCAGCCCCATGGCCACAGAGCCATTATTCTCACTGCCAGCAGATAATGCCGTCTTGGCCAGTTCCAGGTAAACATGGTCATTGAACTCATACAGTTTGGGGGTGTCCCTTTGCCCGTCCTTCCACCTGAAGTGGCAGCTACATTCTAGGGGTTTGTGGGGACTTACAGGCTTCCCTGGTGGCTCAATGGTGAAGAACCTGCCTGCCAATGCAGGAGACGGGGGTTTGATCCCTGTCAGGAAGATGCCCTGGAGAAGGAAATGCAACCCACTCCAGTATTCTTGCCTGGGAAATCCCATGGACAGAGGAGCTTGGTGGGCTGCAGTCCACGGGGTCGCACACAGCTTAGTGATCGAACAGCAACAGTGGGGACTTACCGCACTGGGGAGGCAGCTGGGGCGCATCGCCCCACGCCCACGCCGGTGTCCCCGCAGGGAACTGTGTCACTCCTGATCCCTCTGCTCCAGGTGCCCGTCCCCGAGGTGCCTGTCCTCTCGGGGGAGTGTTTGCTTTGCGCGGTCGGCTCGCGGCATGGTCTAACCTCTGCCCCGCTGCCAGCTTCCTCCCTGTTGGCTCCGTGGGCCTCCACATGCCCGCTCCCTGGGTTCCATCTCTCCTCAGCTGTCCAGTCTCTCAGGGCTTCTTCTGCCCTTATTACCCGAGGAGGGTGGGCTGCAGGACCCCTCTCAGACCCCGGGCACATCCTCGGCTGGGCCTCACCGCATCCCCTGCGGGAGGAGCTCCGTCTCATTTGGGAGCAGGGAGAACTGGGGTGTTCTCAGGATCTGATTTTCTTCCCACATCTTTCTAGAACCACATTTAAAAATAATGGTCAAGATTTTGCATTCTGTGCATTGAGGGGACAGCTGCCTGCCCAACAGGGTGGGTCTGAAGGAGGTGTGTGTACGTGTGTGTGTGTGTGTGTGTGTGTGCGTGTGTATGCACTTCGCGTGTGTTAATGCTCCCAGTCTTTCCACTCGGTCCGCCTGAATGGCTTCTGTTCCATGTGACTGGGCGTGGCCTCCTTCCTAACCCCTGGACGCCCGGGCTGGGGCAGGTGTGTGCCAGGCCGTGAGCACACGCTGTCAGCATGCTGGGCTTCTGCCCGGCTCCTAGAGCAGATCTGACCTTAGACTCAGAGTACCCTAGCGTGAACCACGTGCGTGCATGCCCAGTTGCTTCAGTCACGTCTGACTCTTTGCATTCCCATGCGCTGTGGCCCGCCAGGCTCCTCTGTCCGTGGGATTCTCCAGGCAAGAATACTGAGGTAGGTTGCCATGCCCTCCTCCAGGGGATCTTCCTGACCCAGGGATTGAACCCGGGTCTCCCACATTGTGGGCAGATTCTTTACCGTCTGAGCCTCCAGGAAGCCCTGTGAACCACATAGCTAACCCAAAACTGTCTCCTTGCCTCATTAAAAAACCGGGGGGAGGAATTTTTAAAATGCATTTCTTTTAACCCAGTAGGTGCAAAATATCATCGTTTCAACATGGAATCCGTCTAAAAGTCACGGGTGACGTAGCTTAAGTTCTTCCTGTGAAGTCTCTGAAATATGGCCCGTGTTTTACAATTGCAACACATCTCAACCTGACCATTACCCTTTAACCAGCAATATCTGACTTGCGTTTAGATTTCACGAAACAGTTTGAAAAGTAGGTTCGCATGCACAAGTTGACTAAATACACTTAAAAGGTGCCCAGTAATTGAATCCTGTATCAGTTTTGAAATTAAAATGGAATGAAATAAAGAGCGTGGTTCTTCTGCCTCACAGGCCACAGGCCGCGTGTTCACTGGCCGCCTGGGGCCGGCGACTGCCGCCCTGGACAGAGTGGGCCCGCAGTGTCTTCCCCTCCCAGCACTGTCGTTTCTTTTTCTGCTTAAGCTGGACTCTCAGATGCCCAAGATTCTGCCCTACTGGCTCTTCCGGTTTCCCCAGACCTGGCCTCAGTGCTCTGACCACACCACCGGGTGGTCGCCAGGGCAGATCTGTTTTAAAATAAATGACTGTGACTTTGAGGCACCCAAAGGCAAACCCTTGGGTCCTGGGCCTTCGTCTGAAAATGTCGCTCAGTCACTAAGTTGTGTCTGACTCTTTGCGACCTCGTGGACGGCAGCACGCCAGGCTTCCTGTCCTTCACCATCTCTCGGAGTTTGCTCACACTCATGTCCACTGAGTCGGTGATGCCATCCAACCATCTCATCCTCTGTCACTCCCTTCTTTTGCTCTCACTCTCTCCCAGCATCAGGGTCTTTTCCAGTGAGTCGGCTCTTTGCATCAGGTGGCCAAAGTATTGGAGCTTTAGCTTTAGCATCAGTCCTTCCAATGAGTATTCAGGACTGATTTCCTTTAGGATTGACTGGTTTGATCTTTTTGCCGTCCAGTGGACTCTCAGGAATCTTCTCTAGCACCACAGTTCAAAAGCATCAATTCTTTGGCATTCAGCCTTCTTTATGGCCCAACTCTCACATCCATACATGACCACTAGAAAAACAATCCTCTGGAAATGAGGTTGCAGCCAAACATTTCACTGACAAAGAACTTGTATCCAGAATATACAAAAAGCTCTCAACACTCATGAACAAGAAAACAAACAACCTCATAAAAAGCGGGCAGAAGATTTGAACAGACACTTTCCTAAAAACGACATTTGGAAGTCATGTCAGGACATGAAAAGGCATTCATCGTTATTAACCATTACGGAAAGGCAGATGGAGACGCCAGGAGAGACACACCTGTTAGGATGGTAACTGCAAAGCAGTGTGAATGATGCCAGGAGATAGAGCTACGGGGCTCCCTTACTGCTGGCAGGGGTGCATGGCGGCACAGCCGCTGAGGAAGTCTAAGAACCTTCCCTTCCAGGTGGGGTTTGGAGAACATCCAGGCAGAAACTGGGGGTAGCATTGGAGTCCTAAGCTACTCAGAACGCCACCTGTGGTGTAACAGAACCAGCATCACCTGGGCACTTAGGAGAAATGCATAATCTTGGGTCCCGTGGTGGAATCAGAATCCTGGAGACAGGGTCCGGGGATCGGTGTTGTGGGGCTTTCCTGGTGATTCTTATGCTCAGTCAAGGCTGAGAAACATCCCTGACCCAGGGCATCTGCATCTCACAGGTGTGGGGACTCATGTCCACAGGCTTGGTCTGGGTCACCTTCTAGAGGGTGGCTGAGTGGCACCAGAAAGCGTATCGGGCCTTTGGGCTGTGGAGAGTGTAGTTCAACACCTCTAGGAAGAAACAATTTGTCTGGGGGACCCAACTTACGACTTGTCAAAAACCACCTAGGCGGTTGTCATCACGAAATAGAGCTCAGAGGCTCATTCTTCCAGAAGAGAAGCCCATCCATCTGTTTGCAGGCAGAGGAGGGTGTTCAGGCAACGCCAGATGCTGCTCTGGGTGCTATGGTAACGGCATGCGTTGGTCAAGACCGCCTGCCCGGCACACAGTTTCTGAAACAAGCTAAACACTTGCTGTGGAAGTTACTGGCACCCCCGGGTTTGTCCCCGCTCTCCTGGAAACACACCCTGCCATCCCCTCCTCTTCTGTCCGTCAGGATCCTACTTACCCTTTCATCCCCAGCCCAAGTGTCCCCTTCTTCCCACTTGAGCCAGTGCACGTGTCTTTCCGTAGCTTGCCCTGCTGTGTGTGACCCGGTTTCTCTCTTACAAAGATGCTGCTCATGGGATTGGATGAGCCTTTGAACGTGTCTTTACGTGGTGTTGTCCTCTCTGTGTGGCCCCGTTTCCCTCCTATGAAGATGCTGGTCATTGGGTTCAAGCCCTCCCTATGCCCGAGTGACCTCATCTTAACTAATTACCATCTGCAAACACCTTATTTTCAAATAAGGTCACAAACATAGGCTCCAAATATTAGGATGTCAGCCTATCTTTTGGGGGGACACAATTCAACTCACAGCTGAGCGGCTCACAGCTGTGGGCTTTGGGGTTCAGTCTTGGTGGACCTTCGTGAGCCTTTTGGAACATTCCTCAGAACTGTACCCCCACCCGCCTCCCACCCAGTGGAGCTAGCTTGGACCAGTCTCTGAGACTCAGTGAGTGTCTCTTCTCAACTTTGCACTCACCAGCAGCATGGTGCAAGCTTGGCCTTGGCCAAGCTTGGAGAGGAGTGTTGACCTTATGGAAATTGGGGAACCTTTCAAATCAGGATTCTTATTTTTTCCCTTCTCTTCCCAGCTCACCACACTGCTCACGCTGCTCCTTGTTTGAGGGTCCAAGCCACCTCTGGCCTCTGGCCAGCCCTGGAGTTGGGCGGCTGGTGCTCCCAGGCGGAGGGGTCCGGAAGGTATGTGCCTTCTGGTGATCTGGGCATGGCTGTGGGGGCCAGACTGGGGAGAACACCTGGCTTCCCAGGGGATTAGCCGCCGGGGCCTCCCCACGGGCGCGAGGACCCAGCTGTTGCTTTCAGAGTCCTGCTGACAGGTGTGCCGAAGGGCAGAGGGTGCTATTAGAAAAGAGAGACTGTGATTTACAGCAGCGGCAGCCTGGGACAGCCAGGCTTATGGACAGTGGGAAGGTGGAAGCGAGCTGGCAGGATGCTGATGGGATGAGGGATCTGCATTTCATGGAGACGGTGTGTCGGAGTCCGCGCTGGCTGAGATTAAATGACCCGTCCCCTGCATACAGAAAGGCTGGAATAAATCAGGCTTTCCTGCAAGCGGGGTGGCAGGGAGTTAATTAGGAACGAGAAAAATACATTTCAACTCACAAAGAAGCCCTGTGAGCAAGCGAGGAGCATCCTCTACCCTTACCGGGGGTTTCGCTCTCGGGGAGAGGACGAGGGAGGTCCGCCCCTCCTTCTGAAGGACACACAGGACCCTGGAGATGTCAGAGAGGAGAGCAGGGTAGAGGGAGCTGGTGTGGGCAGGACACCCCTGCTGTGTCCAGCCAGAAGTGATGGTGGCCTGGACTCAGGCGGGCGGAGGCCACGATGGAGAGAGAGGGACGGTGTGTGGCACCCCCATCGTGAGACCCTCCTCAGGGCACTCCTGCCCCGAGATGCTGATGACTGGGCCTCTGCGCAGGCTGGCATGGGCTCGCCCTGGCATGACCTTCCACCTGCTTGGTTCTGCTTCTCTTCTGAGCCCTGAGTCCCTGGAGGCAGGGGTCCTGTCTGGAAATTGTGGCATTCAGGGATGCAAAATAGACTTTTGTTAAATACAGGTTCTCCAAACAGAAAACAGGAAATAGGAAAGGAACCACCTGCTATGGACCCCCAAAGTTGGGCTTGCAATGCTCTGAGAACTCCCTGACGTGGTGGGAGCCATCAGCCCACTTCTCAGAGGCTGTAGGTGGAAGCGGAGGCTTGGCAGGGCAGCTGGAGCGGAAATGGTGACAAAGGACTCCCAGCATCTCTGAAAGGGGTTGGGAGACGCTCTCTCAGGGCCGCACTTGCCTCCTCCCTGCCTGGGGCTTCAGCCTCTGGACGATCCCCACGTCCCCCTGAGACTCTGCAGTCCCCGAATTGGCGTCCCCTGCCCTCACAAAGCAAGCCGGGGAGGTCAGAGGACAGGGAGGCCGGCTGGGTGCCCCGGTCCTTGTGGGAGGTGCCCAGGGGTTCCAGTGGGGTGTCGTGGGGGCGTGAATTGCTGAGCCCTCCTCCAGTAGAGCCTCCTGACCGCCTGACGCCCAGATGGGGGTGTGCAAACTTCCAGATGCAGCCAGACGCTCTGTGGGCAAGAATGTGGGTCTTGAGGAAAGCTTTATGGTGTTTACCTTACAGAAGTGTTATGTGCTCACGGTGGCACTCAGATTTGTGCCTGGCAGGAGGTGAGCCCCGCCCTGCTCCCTCCATCCCTAGACCCGGAGGTGAGCCTGCTGACGAGTGGCATCCTCAGCCCCGGGTGTCCTGTGTGCACGCGAGCCTGCACACATGGGCGTCTGCGTGCTTTGCCCACGCATCACACACAGCGTCTCCCATGTGACACCGCACCTCGGCCATCTGCGCACAGAGGACACACGGGACAGCCATGCTCACTTTACCAGCCTGGCGTCCCGTGGGCTGTCTTCGATCTCTGTGGCCTGCTGAGTTCTTCTTCTGGAGGGCATTTACACGCAAGGCTGCAGTGGGCACCCATGGACACTGTGCACTGCAGTGGGGGTTTCGGTGGCTGAGGAGTGAGGCCCAGATCTCCTGGGCAGGTGACTTAACTCTGTGCCTTGGTTTGCTGATCTGACAAATGGGATTCCCCGCTCTCCTCACAGGACGCCACGGGTGAGTGTTCAGCAGCTGTTTGCTCCCACGTGGGTTGGGCTCTCTGATTTCCGGTCTCTACCTGGGCATGGGTGGCTCGGACCTGGGCCCAGCATCCGGGCCGCCCCCAGCTCTGGGCTGGCCGGAGAACAATGCCCAGTGCTGGGGGAGCAGCAGGCTGTTCCCTGGCTGTCAGGGCGTGAGGATTAGATGCAGAATAATGCAGTCCCCGATCAAACCTGCAGCTGTAACTCAGGCCCAGACGCTGCCAGCGCCATAAATTTGGGCAGAAAGTGCAGCTCTAGCAGTTTGCGAACAAGAGCGGGGGAGGCCGGGTGAATTACGGCCGCCGAGGAAGCGAGGCCCCCTGCCCGGCATTGTTAGCCAGAGCCAGGGATTGATTACTCACTGGCTTAATGAAATTGAATTTTAATTTATATCCCAGCCCTCGGTGGGGGTGGAGGGGCATGCCTGGCAGAAGTGGGCTCAGCCCCAGAGTGGGGGGCTCCTTTACAAGGGGTGGTGGGCTGCAGCCAAATCCTCCAGGAGGGCACGATGGGCATCTGTGGTGGCATCTGACCTGCCACCTGGGGTGCTTTGGAAAGTTGTGGGACCTCCCTGAGCTTCCTCCCATCTGGGCATACCTGCCCCGCTCAGGTGTCCACCTCCAGCAGGCTCAGTGATGGAGGGTCCTTTCCTGCCCATCCTGGGTGCTGGAAGCCGCATGAGGTGCTCAGACCAGGTGGGGATGAGATCTGGGGGGAGAGGAGAGTTCAAGATTCAGAGAGCTCTTTGGGGGTCTCCAACTCACCTGTCCCACATGTCCAAAGATGACACTTTCGAACTGCTGCTGCTGGTTGTCACGCTGACGCAGTATTTTGGAAGGGCTGCCGAGCATGGGGCGCCTGCCCCGTGGGCACCTGAGTTCTGAGGGGTGCTGGCCTCTTTACAGGGTGCACAGGTCACGCGCGTGCAGTGAGGCTGGCCTGCCTGCACACGCCATCCGGGGTCATCACGGCCTGCTGAGCCCGGCCGGCCGCCAGCCCCCGTCCTCAGCTGGAAGCGATGAGAGCTCCTCCCGCAGGGGCCTCGGGGGCTCCGCAGGTCGTGCTCCTAAGTGTCTGGCTCACCGTGGAGGCTGCATCCCCACGGAGACTCCCTGGATGCTGCTCAGGCCTCACTGGGGTGGGGGACTGGGGCTGGAGGGTGAGTGACCCCAGCACCCACCCCTGTGGCCGAGACAATAAGAGGGTCTTTTTTGGACCCAGTGAGAAGAGGGGCTTCACACAGCAGTGAGGGCCCGTGGGCATCCTGGGAGCAGGGCTTATCCCCGTCCGGGGCGGGGTCCTTGAGAGCACACAGCAAGGGAGCAGGAGAGCTGGCACCAGCCCGGGCCACCTGGCCATGGACCGGGTGTGGCGTCCTCAGGCCTCTGGACCCCGTGGAATGGAGGGGAGGGAAAAAGGTGGGTGGTTCCTGAGTCATCAGGCAGAAAGGAGGCTGAGTGTCCGCCACCCTTTCTCTTCCAGAGATCAGCTGCCACCCTCACAGTTTTTGGTGCCTGGACAGTTCCTTCAGAGACAGAAAAAGACGCCCATCCTCTGGATGACCCCAGCCAGGGTGGCCTGGTAAGTGGGCACAGGAATGTCAGCCCCGTGTGGACGCTGGCGGGGGGCAAAGGGTCTTGATCAGCAGAGACACACCGTCCTGACCCCAGCTGCATCTTTCTTTAAAAAAAAAAAAGACTTATTTATTTACTTATTTGGCTGCACCAGCTCTTCGTCGCTGCATGCGGGATCTTCCTTTTGTTTTGTGAGATCTTTCGCTGGGCTCCAGAGCATGTAGGCTCAGGAGTGCTGTGCAGGCTTACTTGCCCCAAGGCATGTAGGAGCTTAGTTCTCCCACCAGGGATCGAACCTGTGTCCCCTGAATTCCAAGGCAGATTCTTAACCACTGGACAACCAAGGAAGTCCTTGCATCTTTCTTTAAATCATTTTTTTTTTTTTTTCCAATATACACAAATTGATGAGAAGAGGAAGTCTTGCATTGTCTGGCTTATGGGAAGCCAGCACTGTTTTTTCAAATAGACAATGATACGAAAATAAGTGTCTCCAACACATCTTGTCGTATTATCATGTAGCTCACATATATAATGTATGCATAAGTGTATATAGATGCTATTTCTGTACGCCACATATATGATGTTATAGTATATTTTGTATTATTAAAAAAGGCCCCATACCTCTCAGATCACAAGTGTTGCGTGTTGAAAACACCCCATTGTCTGAGTGGGTGGCTGAGTTCTTTCAGGTAAGGGTCCGGTCGTTGTGTGTGTTGCTAAAACGTTCACAGCTGGAAAGCAAGCAAACCCACTCACGAGGATTTGCTGACCACGCTGGCTCTGCTAGGGCTGGGGAGGAGAGTCCGGCCTGGGTTAGGGCTGGCCAGTGAGGAGGTGTCGGCTGTAAGGGTGGGGATGGTGTGGGCTGGGCATTTAGTGAGACCCCGGCCCTGGGCTGGGGACTTTGTCCATCCCCCGGCAGCTCTTGGAGGGGTTTTAATACCCCACTTCATTGGACTGTCTTCTCGTGAAGAATTCCAGCACACAGAAGGCCACTGGGAGAGGCCACACGAGCCGGGCGCCCATGAGCAGGGTACCCTGCCCAGCTCCGTGGGGGTCTCTGTTTCCTGTGCAGGTCCTTCCCTGGGGTCTTATGAAAGAGATGGACCCTGATGGGCATGGCCCCCCAACCCCGTGATCCCCACCCTAATCCTTTCCCGTCCCCCTCCCAAGAAAGAGCCACGTTCCCCACTGACCGTTCATCTCTCTGTTGCACAAATGTACGTTGTTACTGTGTATGTTGGTGACCGTGTGTGAGACATGTGGTGTGTTTCACACAGATCCATGCCCAGGGCATGGCTGGGAACACAGAGACAGCTCTCAAGTTCCGTGGTCCTGAGGGCCACCCTGTTCCCAGGGCGTCGGTACGCCCGGGGCGTCTGGAGAGCACTTCCTTCTCACACAGGCCGCCCTAGGCCAGTGACGGGGGTGCGGGATGTGTTGGGATGGGTTTAGGGTCTAGGACCTCCCGGGCGATGTGAGGCTGCAGGGGGCCCAGATGGCTGGAGGGGGATGAGCTCACCCTTTCTGCTCCGTGTTGCTGCCCAGGAGGGAGGCCCCAGGTTCCCGCTCCAGGAGCCGTGCGGGAGGTCTGTGGCCCAAGTTGCCCAGGTGAGACCCCTTTCCTGCGGATCCAGGGAGATTTGTGTCACCCTGACGGCGAGCTCGGTCGCTGCCTGGGGGACGGTCCCCAGGGCTGGGTTTGCCAAGTGGGCAGTTGCCTATTTGGGAGACTCTGGTGATGGACAGGGAGGCCTGGCATGCTGCGATTCATGGGGTCGCAAAGAGTCAGACACGACTGAGAGACTGAACAGAACTGAACCGGACTGAAAAGGGTGAGGGGCATCGGGGGCCAAGTGGCAGTCAGCCTGGAGGGAGCTGGGCCAACGATGGGGCTCGGGTGAGGGGGCAAAGCTGGGGCAGGGTCTCCACCCACGTGTGCGCCCCCACCGACCTGACCCCCCACCCAGCGTGAGCAGACACGCGCGTGTGTACGCGGACACACACACGCACGTATACCCCAACATATGCACACAAACGTGTGCACACACACAGCCACACACACTCAACCACACACACAACCACACACAACCACATACATACCACACCCACATAGCCACACACACACAACCACACACACACCACACTCAACCACACACCCACAGCCACACACACATCCACACCACACACAACCACACACACACCACACTCAACCACACACCCACAGCCACACACACACACACACACACCGCACAACCACACACACACAACCACACACACCACACTCAACCACACACCCACAGCCACACACACACACACACCACACAACCACACACACCACACTCAACCACACACCCACAGCCACACACACACACACACCACACACAACCACACCCAAACCACACCCAAACCACACCCACACAGCTACACACACACACAACCACACACACACCACACAACCACACACACACACTCATATGAGACAACCACACACACACCACCACACACACACTACACAAAACCACACCCAAACCACACCCACACAGAACCACACCCACACCACCACACCCACAACACACTCAACCACACACACAGCCACACACACACGCACCACACACAACCACACAACCACATACACATATGAGACAACCACACACTCAACCACACACACACCACATACAACCACACACACGCAACCACACCCACACCATACCCACAGCTACACACACACACAACCACACACACACCACACAACCACACACACACAACTACCCACACCAACCACACACACACACAACTACACACAAAACCACACACACATAACCACACACAACCACAAACAACACAACCACACACTCAACCACACACACCACACACACAGCCACATACACACACAACCACACTCAAACCACACCCACACAGCTGCACACACACAGCCACATACACACACTTGCACACACATTCTCACCACTAGAGGGTACTATAAGTTTTCCCAGCCTAGAAACTCATTTGCTGAAACTGATGAATGTACGCGTGTGTGCATGCGCACACACACACACATGCACACAGTCAAAAAAAAGGATGGAAAGAAAAAGAAAAGAAAAAATCTGGAAAAATATAGCAGTTGATGGTAATTCCAGCTGACAATGGCTGTGCATCCTGAGGCTGGTAACAGCAAAGCGTGAACAAGGGCTGGGCCAGATTAGCAGACACGTTCAATGCCTTCCTCCTAGGTCAGAGGCTTCCCTGGTGGCTCAGCAGTAAAGAATCCGCCTGCCAACCCAGGAGACGCAAGAGGTGCGGGTTCAATCCCTGGGTCAGGAAGATCCCCTGGAGAAAGAAGTACAACCCACTCCAGTATTCTTGCCTGGGAATCCCGTGGACACAGGAGCCTGGCGGGCTACACTCCATGGGGTCGCAAAAGAATTGGACACGACCAAAGACCAACAACCCAGGTCAGCAGACCGCGCTGAGATGCCTCCTGCCGTGCACACCGGCTCCCTCGGCCCCTCCTCCAGGCCTGGGGCATCTGGGCACCTCCTCCCCACGCGCTCCTCAGTTCTCTCTGCACCACTAAGCGCTGTGTGGGGGTCGGCATCGGAAATCGCGTTTCAGACGGCAATACCCCTGGGCTGAGCTGGCCACCCCGCTTCCTGCTCATGACCTGGAAGTGGTTCCTGCAAGTATGGCCGCGTGGGAACTCCCCTGTCCGGGTGGGTCCGCGCCAGCCCCTCGCCCTCACTCCAGGAGAACCAGGCGCAGCTCGAGCTGCTCTTACTCACCCGTGCTGGCGGCCTGTCTTCCCCCTCCCTCTCCTCTGGAGCTCAGGGCCACCAGGACGTCTGGGGAGTTGTTTGCTTTAAGCATCAGGGTCTCCAGGCCGGGGGGAGGTGGACTTCCTTGGGGTGAGTTCTGGGCCCAGCCTCCCTGGCCCAGGCTCTATCCGAAGGTCTGCCTTCCTTCCTGCTTTGGGGCCCAGCTACGCCCAAGGTCAGATACACCCTCAAGGTCAGACGCAGCCTCAGGGCCATCGTTAAGGAGGCTGCGGGGCCTCCGCTGCGAGTCTGGCCTACCCCTGCCAGGGCTTGGGACGCAGGGCCCTGCTCTGTCCTCAGCCCCTCCCAGCACACCAGCCTTGTCTCTCTTTCCTGCACCCTGGAGGCAGGGCTGGCTCCCTGGCTCCTTCCCGCCAGCACTCCCTGCATGATCCAGGTTTGGGGACAGAAGGATGACAGAGACCCAGGAAGGGGTCCCAGGGGTGTGGGGAGCTTCCGACTGCAGACCCAGCAGGGAGTCCAGGTGTGAGGCCTGGGGGCCTGCGCCGCCACGGACAAAAGTGCTGCCCCCACCTGGACAGAGGCTGACATCTCCAGGAACGCAGTCAGCCTTTCCGAACACTGAGCGCCGGCTGCGTGCCCCACGCGTGACCAGGTGACCAAGCATCCTGGCTCTGCTGGAGTTTACATCCTGGGTCTGTTTCTTGTGGCTTCTGTAACAAATGACTTTGAACCATGTGACTTAAAGCAACAGAAACGTCCTCTCTCCTGGTTCTGGAGATCAGAGGTCCGCAATCAGGGCTGGTCTCCCTCCAGGGCTCCAGGGGAGGGTCCTTCTCGCCTCTTCTGGCTCTGGTGGCCCCCGGGTTTTCCTTGGCTTGTGGCCACATCACCCCATCCCCTGCCTCTGTGCTCACAGGGCCATGTTCTTTCTGAGTTTCTGTATACAGCTCTCCTCCTTGCTTCTCCTTTGAGGACTCCAGTCACTGGATCAGAGACACCCTTGGTCCACTATGACCTCGTCAATTCTTTGTTGTGTTCAGAGAGTTCTTTGACATAAAATTCGTAAACATCAAAGTTGTGCTGCTTGATGTTTTGATATATGCATTCCTTGTGAAAAGATTGCCGCCATCAAGCTAACTAATCCATCCCCTTGCGTGGCTGCCAGTGTGTGTGTGTGCATGCGTGTGGTAAGCGAAAGTGAAAGTGGCTCAGTCGTGTCTGACTCTTTGCGGCCACGTGGACTGTGCAGTCCATGGACTTCTCCAGGCCAGAATACCAGAGGAAGTAGCTTTTCTCTTTGCCAGGGGATCCTCCCAACCCAGGGATTGAACCCAGGTCTCCCATATTGCAGGCAGATTCTTTACCAGCTGAGCCACCAGGGAAGCCCAAGAATCCTGGAGTGGGTGGCCTGTCCCTTCTCCGGTGGATCTTTCCGACCCAGGAATGGAACCGGGGTCTCCTGCACTGCAGGCGGATTCTTTACCAGCTGAGCTCTAAGGGGAGCCCGTGTGGGGCGAGAAATCTTTTTATTTTAAAGGCTTTTTTGATGTGGACCATTTTAAAAGTCTGGACTGAATTTGTTAGTTATTGCTTCTGTTTTATGCTTAGGTGACCCCAACGAGGGGTCGATGGAATCTGCACCCCCTGTACTGGAAGTGTGATGTTTTAACCGCTGGAGCACGAGGAAGCCCCAGAGCTCTTTATTTAAGGTGTATCCTCACGGCAAGCTTACTTGTTCGATGCGGGGCTGCTACCCGGACTCACTGCGCTCTCGGTTCCCAGAACTCCTGCGTCTCGTACCTGAAGCTTTGTAGCTCATCTTAACCGGATCACACCTGCAAGGACCATGTTTCCAAATCAGGTTGCCTGCGTGTGTATGGGGGTTGGGTCTTCATTGTCTCTGGGAGGGACGAGGAGGGTTAGAGGGGGCTGAGGGGACCTGTCCCCAGCAGAGGAGCAGTAGCCCTGCAGCCCTCAGACGGGAAGAGTTTGGGGGAGGTGCCCCCGAGGGGCATGTCCGGCCTGGCTGGATGTGAAGAGCGGGCAGGAGAAGGTTCCGGAAGGGCCAGATGGGGCCGGCTGCTAAGCCAGGGTCGGTCACTCTTCATCCAACTCCTGTGCCTCCCAGTGGGAAGGTCTGCAGCAGGGGAGTGAGGTGACCCAGTCATGTTCCAGGAAGTCCCCCCCTCCGCCGGCGGTTCTGCCTTTGGGTCCATGCGCAGCATCTGGGGGGCGGGCGGGGTCTGTGAGTTTTGACTGGAAAAATTACGTCTTCATTTTGTTGAACCCTTGACTGAAAGTGAGTCTCTCCTTCCGCTGTGAATGGACACGGTGGCCTCAGGGCTGTGGGCACAGCCTCTGGGGCTTGCTGATGGACCGAAGCCCAGAGTCCCTGTGTCCCCTGCGGCTGTCACAGGAGACTTGAGATCCCCTGTGCTCATCCCGACTCTGGGATAATGACAGTGCTCGCCCCATCGCTGGGTCTTCTTGTTGAATATTGTTATTTAACACCTTCGCAGCAAAGCACATAAGTTGCCAGATTATGGGTTTGCTCTTTAAATATTTTGATAACTGTATTTCAACAAAGACAGCTTCCTTTGCAAGCCTATGAGTTTTATTTTATGCATCTAAAAATGTTATTTTGATGTTGGAGAGGGTGTGGAGAAAAGGGAGCCCTCCTACACTGTTGGTGGGAATGTGAGTTGGTGAAGCTACTATGAAAAACAGTATTGGGGCTCCTTGAAAACTAAAAACAGAGTTACCATATGACCCAGCCAGCTTACTCCTGGGCGTATATCCAGACAAAACTATAATTCAAAAATATTCGTGCAGTCCTATGTTCACAGAAGCACTGTTCACAATAGCCAAGACGTGGGAACAACCCGAATGCCCATCGACAGAGGAATGGATAAAAAGATGTGGTACACATACCATGGAATACTAGTCAGCCGCAAAGAAGGATGAAACACTGCCGCTTGCAGCAACGTGATAATCTGACCTACAGATCACCTCACGAAGTAAAGTAAGTCAGACAAAGACAAGTACGACATTGCTTATGTGTAGAATCTGAGAAACAATATAACGGAATATTCACAAAACAGACACAGACTCAGATGTAGAAAATAAACTTATGGTTATCAGAAACGAAAGGAGGAGAATAAATTAGGAGTTTAACAGATGCTGCTATATATAAACAGAGAAACAATAAGCATTTACTGTAAGCCCAGGGAACTATATTCAGTATCTCACACTAACATGTCTGAAACATGTCATAAAAGATAGGAAGCATATCACAAACATATCTTAAAACATATCATTGGAGAAGGAAATGGCAACGCACCGCAGTAACCTTGCCTGGAGAATCCCATGGACAGAGGAGCCTGGCAGGCTACAGTCCATGGGGTCCCAAGAGTTGGACACGACTGAGCGACTAAACCGCCAAAACATATCATAAAAGATATGAAACATATAAAGAATCTCTCCTATCATGGAGTCACTTTGCTGTGCGCCTGAGGCTGACAGAATGCGGTGAATCAACTACTTCAGCGTGGACACCGATGTTCTGAGGAGGAGCCTCTGGGTTTCCAGGCATCCAGAGTTTTCGTGGCACAAACACGGATGGGTCGCTGCGGGTCGGGTCGACCGGCTTGGGACGATCCGATCGATGGGGCTGGCCCTGGGCTGGGCTGGAGAGAGAGGACTGGAAGTTATGAAGTGGGGCTGAAGCTTAGGCTTCCGGCTTGAGTGACTGATGGGGGGTGATGGCATGTATGGAGAGGGGAAAGGGAAGAGGATGTGGGGGGAAATGGCACGTTGTTGGTTCGAGTATCTAATGTGGGCAAACCCACTGGAGAGGCCAACGGGCCCCGATCTCACTAGACCTGAGATTAACAGCTGGGCTGGAGTCGCCAGTCCCGCGGGGTCCCTGTGCGTGCTTGCGTGGGCCTCACGGTGACCCCGTGAGCATGCCACCCAGGTTTTATAGCTTCATTTTATGGACGACCTTTCCTAGGGAGGTGGGTTACAGAAAGGCATCTTTTTTAAAGATAATTTTGCTCATTTATTGTTGACGTTTGGCTGTTCTGTGTCCCTGTTGCTGGCTGGGCTTCCTCTAGTTGCGGGGTGGGGGGAGGCTCCTCTTCTTGCGGAGCACCGGGTCTGGACGCAGGCTTCAGGGGCTGCTCTAGAGCAGGCTCAGGGCTGTGGTGCACATGGCTTAGCTGCTCCGGGGCATGGGGGATCTCCCCGGACCAGGGATCGAACCCGTGTCTCCTGCATTGGCAGGGCACTGTCATCCACCCTACCCCCAGGAAGCCCCAGAAGGTTACCTTAGCACCCAGGTGTCCCCATGGCACCCCGGGAGGCTGCCTGTCCAGCCCACAAATGCCCAAGGACCCCTTCCTGTGCGGTCCCCCCTGAGCACACCTGCCTCCGAGATGCCTGGTGCCGCCCGGCGCTGGACCTTGGCTGGGGGCACCAACGGGAGGAGCAGCCCTCGTTCTGGAGGAGCCGACGGCCTTTCGGCCTCGGGCTCTGTCTCTCTGCTTCCCACCTCCCCCCGTCGGCCCCCACCCCGAGGCACACACGGTTTCACAGCCTCACACCTACACTCACGTCCAGAGACACAAAGGCTGGGGGAGACACGCCGCGTTGGTCAAAACAAGATCAGAACCGAACACAACATGTGATAGGAAAGAAAGAAATTCCTGTGTCACAGACTCATTTCCAGTCACCCCGACCGGCTCGGAAACTTTCAATACAATTTTTAGCCAAGCACCTGGGGTTTCGCGGCAGCCTGGGCTGAGAGCGGGTGTAAGCCCTCGGCCCCCTCACTCGCCAGCGGCTAATTTTAGAATCCAAACAAACCAGAAAGCCCAAGCCCTCCTCTCCTGTTTCTCCTGCACACCCCTCTCTCGGCTCACCTCCTTCCTGGGCAGCAGCTGCGCGGTGGTTCCCCCTACGCCCGAGACACCCAGACTTCCTGCCCGCCAGGCAGGCAAGCCAGGACCGGGGAGGGCAAGGCCAGTACCCCAGACCCAGGCCCCTGGGCGCTCCTGGGGGCGGGGGGCTTTGTTGGTACCAGGGCCAGTGCAGGGGGTGAGGGGCGTGGGGTCAGCACGGGTGGGTGACC
>SJXQ01006371.1:36499-87752 GCA_006408695.1 Aepyceros melampus | reverse complement strand
AGTTGCAAAGAGTCGGACACGACTGAGTGACTGAACTGAACTGAACTGAACTGAAATCACCTGAAGGGCTTTTACTTCAGGAAAACAGCAACACCTTGATAAGAACAACAGGGTGTGGCCCTGAAGCTTGATCCTCAGAGTCACAGCAACCCTGTGACCGCTGGAGAGGGCCTGCAGGAGATGACCCTCACGAAGACTACACACAGGACTATACACAGAGGACTGCATACAGTCCTCTACCACACAGAGGACTACATACAGTTCTGATATATTGTAGTGGATCCAGAAGGCCTTGAGTAGAACATACCTAAGATAGACTGGGCAGGCCTCAGTCTTTCACCTGTCTGATGTATGGTCTTTTGTAAGCAGAAATGAAGAATAAGGTGAAATTGTAAGGTGAATGTCTAAGGCACACCTTGGCACGTGCATAGATCCTCAGGTTTATGTCTGGAAAACTTATTGGTTTAGGAGATTTAGGGAAATCTCTGTGGCAACCTACTCCAGTACTCTTGCCTGGAAAATCCCGTGGACAGAGGAGCCTGGTAGGCTGCAGTCCATGGGGTCACTGAGAGTTGGACATGACTGAGCAACTTCACTTTCACTTTTCACTTTCATGCACTGAAGAAGGAAATGGCAACCCACTCTAGTGTTCTTGCCTGAAGAATCCCAGGGAAGGAGAAGCCTGGTGGGCTGCCGTCTATGGGGTTGCACAGAGTCAGACATGACTGAAGCGACTTAGCAGCAGCAGCAGCAGCAGCAGCTGCCCATTTAAGGAAAGTTATGACCAACCTAGATAACATATTCAAAAGCAGAGACATTACTTTGTCAACAAAGGTACATCTAGTCAAAGCTATGGTTTTTCCAGTAGTCATGTATGGATGTGAGAGTTGGACTATAAAGAAAGCTGAGTGCTGAAAAATTGATGCTTTTGAACTGTGGTGTTGGAAAAGACTCTTGAGAGTCCCTTGAGCTGCAAGGAGATCCAACCAGTCCATCCTAAAGGAAATAAGCCCTGAATGGTCATTGGAAAGACTGATGTTGAAGCTGATACGCCAATACTTTGGCCACCTGATGCGAAGAGCTGACTCATTTGAAAAGACCCTGATGCTGGGAAAGATTCGGAGCAGGAGGAGAAGGGGATGACAGAGGATGAGATGGTTGGATAGCATCACTGACTCAATGGACCTGAGTTTGAGTAACATCTGGGAGTTGGTGATGGACAGGAAAGCCTGGGGTGCTGCAGTCCATGGGGTTTCAAAAAGTCAGACACGACTGAACGACTGAACTGAACTGCCCATTTATTAGCTGAAACAAGCGAATTGACTCAGGTGAAAGTGAAAAAAAATTGTTATATGAAGAAGACAGATACAAAGTACACAACAGGGAAAGAGACTACAGAATTAGTCCATGGAATTGACTAAACAAACAGTAGTTTAGAATGTGACAACAAAGATGCAATAAATCGAATCCTGTCGGAGAGGGAGAAATCTGATTTCCAGAGCTGTCACCTTGTATGATTTGAAAAGTCCAGTTTAAATAATAAATTTTGAGCTATGCAAAGAATCAGGAATCAAAAGAAAACTCTCCCTTCAGTGATCCACACTGGACTGACTAGAAAATGACATTAAATTGGCAATTATAACTGTGTTTTATGAACTAAAAAAAGGCATGAATAATTAAAAGAATGCTTGCCAGCAATGTCTCATCATATTAAGAATATTATTAAAGTGATCAAAACTATAAAAAAAAAAGGAATCAACTCTAGCTTAGATATTTGAAAAATACATAACAGGAAATGAAAAACTTACTAGAGGGGGCAACACATTTGATTCAAAGAAAGAATCAGTGAACTTGAAAGTGGGTTGATTGAAGTTATTTAATAAGGAACAGAGAACAAAAGCAATGAAGAAGTATGATCAGAGCTTCTGGAACTTTTCAAAAACTATAAAACTCAACAACATAAACATAATGGGAGTCTCAGAAGAAGAGAGAAGGACAGAAAGTATATTTCAAAAAACAGACAAGAAACAGAAAAAAACACGATTTTTTTTTTCATGAAAAACATTAATCTATACACCCAACAAGCTCAGCAAACTTTAATTGAATAAACACTTAGATATATTATTGCAAATTTTTTGAAAGGAAAATACAGATATAACCTTGTAAACAGCAAGAGAAAAATAATCCATTGTGCACAATGGATTGTCAATTAGGTTAAAAACTGACTTTCTGCCAGAAACCATGAAGGCCAGAGGGCCGTAAGATGCCATATACAAAGTCATACAAGCAAACAAACAAATCAGAAATTCTATATCAGCAAACATATTATTTCTTTTAAAAAGTGAATTTTCCTCTAATAAACCTGTCCTGTAAGAAATATTCATTAACTGATGAATGGATAAATAAAAGTGGCATATCCACACAATGAGATGTTATTTGTTCATTGAAAAGAATTCAACACTGATGCATGCTACAAGATGAACTTGGAAAACATAGTTATTTGAAGAAGAAAAATACAAAAATACATACTTTGTGTGATTCCATTTACAAAGTGCTAGAATAAGTGCATCTATAGAGACAGAAATAAGGTCAGTACTTACCTAGGGATAAAGCTGGTTTTAGAAAAGGCAGAGGAACCAGAGTTTAAATTGCCAACATCTGCTGGATCATGGAAAAAGCAAGAGAGTTCCAGAAAAACATCTATTTCTGCTTTCTTGACTATGCCAAAGCCTTTGACTGTGTGGATAACAATAAACTGTGGAAAATTCTGAAAGAGATGGGAACACCAGACTACCTGACCTGCCTCTTGAGAAATCTGTATACAAGTCAGGAAGCAACAGTTAGAACTGGTCATGGAACAACAGACGGGTTCCAAATAGGAAAAGGAGGACATCAAGGCTGTATATTGTCACCCTGCTTATTTAACTTGTGTGCAGAGTACATCATGAGAAATGCTGGGCTGGAAGAAACACAAGCTGGAATCAAGATTGCCAGGAGAAATATCAATAACCTCAGATATGCAGATGACACCACCCTTATGGCAGAAAGTCCGGAGGAACTCAAAAGCCTCTTGATGAAAGTGAAAGAGGAGAGTGAAAAAGTTGGCTTAAAGCTCAACATTCAGAAAACGAAGATCATGGCATCCGGTCCCATCACTTCATGGGAAATAGATGGGGAAACAGTAGAAACAGTGTCAGACTTTATTTTTCTGGGCTCCAAAATCACTGCAGATGGTGATTGCAGCCATGAAATTAAAAGACGCTTACTCCTTGGAAGAAAAGTTATGACCAACCTAGATAGTATATTCAAAAGCAGAGACATTACTTTGCCGACTAAGGTCTGTCTAGTCAAGGCTATGGCTTTTCCTGTGGTCATGTATGGATGTGAGAGTTGGACTGTGAAGAAGGAAGAGCACTAAAGAATTGATGCTTTTGAACTGTGGTGTTGGAGAAGACTCTTGAGAGTCCCTTGGACTGCAAGGAGATCCAACCAGTCCATTCTGAAGTAGATCAGCCCTGGGATTTCTTTGGAAGGAATGATGCTAAAGCTGAAGCTCCAGTACTTTGGTCACCTCATCAAAGAGGTGACTCACTGGAAAACACCCTGATGCTGAGAGGGATTGGGGATAGGAGAAGAAGGGGACGACTGAGGATGAGATGGCTGGATGGCATCATGGACTCAATGGACGTGAGTCTGAGTGAACTCCGGGAGTTGGTGATGGACAGGGAGGCCTGGCGTGCTGCGATTCATGGGTTGCAAAGAGTCGGACACGACTGAGTGACTGAACTGAACTGAAAGTTGAGAAGGACAGAGAGCGACTGCAGTGTGGCTGGGATTTTCTTACTGGGGTGATGAGCATGTTCTAAAGATAAGTTATAAGGTTGGATAACTCTGTAAATATTCTAAAACCAAACAATTGCATATTTTAGGGGATTAATTTTATATGTGAATTAAATGTCAATAAGCTTTCAACACACACACACACACACACACACACACACAAATCAACACTATAGTGATGTGCAGGTTTTGAAAGGAACCAGTAAGCTGCCAGTTTTCAGTAACTTACATTAAATTCCTGAGTTTGAAGACTTCAGTCACCAGGGCTTCTTAGATACTCTCTGCTCTGATTAGAAGAGCCTTATAAGTCTTGTGAGTCAGAAAATACAGGGGTGAGAACTCAGCTTTTTGTGTTCCTCTCCCAGGGACAGAGGAGCCTGGTGGGCTGCCATCTATGGGGTAGCACAGAGTCAGACACGACTGAAGCGACTTAGCAGCAGCAGCAGCAGCAGCAGTCTTTATCAAGTCACTCTACTCAGAGTCTGCATCACTCTCTTCCCTGATGTGGGAAAGTTATCCTTGGAATCACTGCTTTTGGAAACATCTCAAATAAATTTGAGATGACTGAGGTAATGGCTGCTTCTGTGTGATCCAAGCCATCCAGTGACTCCACATCCGCAGTGTGAGCTAAACCCAGGGAGGTGGGGACACAAGTTCCCTTCCACCCCTTTGCTGCCTTCAGAGTTAGAAGGTTCAATATCTGACAGGTCCAATAGGGAAACATGTATCTAGTTACATCTTTCTTTCTTCAAAGAGAAACTGGTATCTAAAGAGGTCATTTTTTAATCTGGCCCCTGAGATTTTACTATTATTGGAGTACAGAGTACATTGCATAGTTGAAAGGGCCAGAAGAATATATTTTGAGCATCCTTCATTTAACCTTAGTGTGGTCAATGCTGGCTTCCTTTCATCTCTATTTTTAATTCCTGCTGCCACAAGTGGCCTTTTGGTGGCTGATGAGTCCTGGAGGATAAGGAGCAGAGGCGGCAGAAATGATGATATCATAGACAATGCTGGGTGATGGCACCCCTTCCTCAAGGTTGGGCATCATGGGATTTACCTGGAGTCTATGAGACACCAGCTTACTAAGTACTGGAGGTAAGAATCCAGAAAGTTTCCCTGAGGAGCCAAGAGGAAATATACAAAAACACAGAACTCAAACATTAATCTAAAAAGTGTTCTCAACAACTGATGTCAGAGCAGCACTAGGTGGAGATGAGAAAAGAACGGGTCCTGGAAGACTGTGCTTGAATCTTCCAGAACTAGAGATGTTGGCCCTGAGTGTGGAGGATGAAAATGCTCTTCATGAGATGAGTGGGCTCCCAAGCGCTGTAAGTGCTGCTTCAGGCTCTGATGGAAGTTCTGCTGCTGAGCAGGACTGGCATAGATTGTGGGTTGCAGATGGCAGGTGTGATTGGAAGCCCTTCCCTCAGGGTTTAGATTTCAACCTAAGAATTGACTAATCATTGTCAATTAAGACTGACTCTGGGAAAACTGGCCAGGGTTAATATCTTAGGAATCTATTTTTATGTTTTATTTATTATCATCTTTTCTAATTTAGCTTTCCACTTTCTAGTTTCCCTGGGAAAATGGGCAAAGTACCACTACAATATTCTTGCTTGGAGAATCCCCATGGACAGGGGAATCTGGCTTACTGCAGTCCATAGGACTGAAAAAAAATCAGACATGACTGGAGTGACTTAACACGCATGCACTCACCTTTATTTCCAATGATCCTAGGTGGGCAAATGTAGGTGCCAGCTCCAATGGCGAAGAGGGTGAGGATGTATTGTATCCTGTTACCACCCTCAGCAATAAATATGCCAAGGGCTAGAGTGAACAGTGGTGCTTGTGCCCAGGAGAGAAACAGGAATATTTCAGAGGTCTGCCTCAGAAGGCAGAGAGAGGTGTGTCCTTCACCTGGTCGCCCATGAAGAGAATTAAGCTTTGAGCGTGGAGTAGAAAATTATCAACTCCAAACTCTTCCAATGAGAAAACAGAAGGGAAAGAACTGAAGATTCAGGATGCTACATAATTTGCTGATATCTGCAATACTGTTTATTGCTATTGTTTAGTCACCTAGTTGTCTCAGACTCTGTGTGACCCCATGGACTGTAGCCCACCAAGCTCCTCTATCCACGGGATTTCCCAGGCCAGAATACTGGAGTGGGTTGTCGTTTCCTTCTCCAAGTTATCTTCCTGACCCGAGGATTGAACCCAAGTCTCCTGTATTGACAAGAAGATTCTTTACCACTGAGCCACCAGGGAAGCCCAATATTATCTGTACTACTTGTTTATTTATATGATGCCTAGTTGAAGAGACAGTCAGGTGGGTTATAACTGTCAAGTGTCCCTGTCTCTAGCATGTCCACGGCAGATCTGAGGATGGGAGAAGACTTCACCCCAGGGAAAATGCCAGAAGTGTGTGCCTGTCCTTCACTCCCTTTCTGTCCACTTAAAGCCCCCCGCCCCCACTTTCTCTGCAAGGTCAGAATCTATGCTCTGGAAATCCCATCTTTCTGAACTACTGTCCTAAGGCAGAGGGAGAACCTGTTTCTCCTTTACACAATCACACACCAAGGCATGTGTGAGCACACATGCAGACACACTTACTCATTTTTACCACATTCCTTCTCCAGAAGAGTGTCATGTCTGCAGAGCGGAATTAAGGGGAGAGGAGATTGTTTCAGTTATCTCAAAAATAAATAAATAAATAATTCAGCCTTGTAGCAGTGGGAGAGTTTATATTTCTGACCGCATAAGAGCACTAGTAAGAGATGAAAAGAGATTTAGGCCACTCGCTTTCCCAGGACATGGCACGAGAGGTCCACTGATTATGCATCTCAAGTCATCTTTTGTGACCTTGTGGTTAATAAAAATTCTCCTTAGTGACTCCGAATGTTAGCTCTTAATTTTCCATATTGCTGGGATACATTTGTCTCTTTGTGTTCATGCACAGGCATCTTAAAATCCTGGGAGAGTCTGTGTCAGAACCTCAAGTCGCATGCCACTTAAGACAGAGAATTAAGCTGTGTTATTCTAAAGAAATAGTTTGACATGTATTCTGTTTTTCAATGAGCTATGCTTTGACTTCTATGAAAGTCTTGCTTAATATCTTGCAGCAGATAATGACCTTGTTCAGGAAAAAGTAGAACTTGTTTCTTTAAAATCACTAGTGAGGGAAAATCACATTATAGGACCTGATATCACCTCTGCTAGTGTTGCACCTTTTATTACAACATTATTAGAAAGAGCAAACACTTTCAGTGATCTTAAATGGATAAGGTGGCCTCTATCTCTTTTCCAACTGTATTGTTTGATTCAAATATGTAGCAAGCGCATAGTGGACTTCCACTGATTAACATTTTAAATGATGTTATTTGTATGGTAACTGTTTTGCCCTAGTGGATTATCATAATTTGGAGGTTCTCTTTTCATCTGTTCAGCAACAATAATTACATGGCCACATGTGGAAAGAGAAGGCATCATGACCAAGCAGTAATCAGACTAGGTCAGTGTCCAAGAGCAAGTAGTACAGATAAGCATCACATAACCAAAGGCAAAGATGTGCTACAAAGCATGTGGTGACCCTAATGGAGGCGGGAGAAGAGATGAAACAGGAAAGCGTGATGTCAGGCAGGCGGTAGTTATCGATATCATTCTAAACAGGAAGCATAGAAGATTAAGATTCAAGTAGGGTGGCCAAATGGCTAAGACTCCAGACTCAAAATGCAAGGGGGCCAAGCTTGATCCCTGGTCAGGGAATGAGACATGACACAGCTAGAGATTCCACATGCTGCACTGATGATCGAAGATCCTGATGCGCAACTAAGACTTGATACAACACATGAAAAGATGCTCAGCATCACTCATTATCAGAGAAATGCAAATCAAGACCACAATGAGGTACCATTTCATGCCACTCAGAATGGCTGCAATCCAAAAGTCTGCAAGCAATAAATGCTGGAGAGAGTGTTGAGAAAAGGGAACCCTCTTACACTGTTGGTGGGAATGCAAACTAGTACAGCCACTATGGAGAACAGTGTGGAGATTACTTAAAAAATTGCAAATAGAACTGCCATATGACCCAGCAATCCCACTGCTAGGCATATACACTGAAAAAACCAGAATTGAAAGAAACACGTGTATCCCAATGTTCATCGCAGCACTGTTTATAATAGCCAGGACATGGAAGCAACCTAGATGTCCATCAGCAGATGAATGGATAAGAAAGCAGTGGTACATATACACAATGGAGTATTACTCAGCCATTAAAAAGAATACATTTGAATCAGTTCTAATGAGGTGGATGAAACTGGAGCTGATTATACAGAGTGAAGTAAGCCAGAAAGAAAAACACCAATACAGTATACTAACACATATATATGGAATTTAGAAAGATGGTAATGATAACCTTGTATGTGAGACAGCAAAAGAGACACAGATGTATAGAACAGTCTTTTGGACTCTGAGGAGAGGAAGAGGGACATGGTGGGATGATTTGGGAGAATGACATTTAAACATGTATAATATCATATAAGAAACGAATCACCAGTCTAGGTTTGATGCAGGATACAGGATGCTTGGGGCTGGTGCACTGGGATGATCCAGAGGGATGCTATGGGGAGGAAAGTGGGAGGGGGCTTCAGAATTGGGAACACGTGTACACCCGTGGCGGATTCATGTTGATGTATGGCAAAATCAATACAATATTGTAAAGTGAAAAAAAAAAAAAGTGACCATTGGGAGAAAAGAAAATATTGTAACTTACTTTTTTAACTGCAAAAAAAAAAAAAAAAGAAAATTATGAACTTTTTCTCAAATCCTGATATTGTCTTTCTCAAAAAAATCCACTATATCCTTCTAAAGGTTTCATTTACTGTCATATACAGACAGCTGTTATTCTAAGTTGCTCAAATTACTGTCAAAATTTACCCAATTCAGCCTAAAATTGTGAAGTTAACCTCCAAAAACTTTGCACTGAAAAACTGAATTGAGGTTTCCTGCTTTGTGTAAGAATACAATATAAGTACAGATTTTAAAGTGACTTGATGGCAGAAACAAATTTACAAGACTATCTGGCAAACTTACTTATGTTACTTACAAGTATTACAAAGCTGTTTTTTCCCCTTCAGTTTCTACCAGAGTATTTTATAGGTTTGTGAATGCACACAAATATTGCCAAACTCAGTATGTTAGTCATTGTTTGAGGTTTCAGATTTCATATCAATGCTATAGTTTTAATAAAATGTGGCTACTTATTAATGTTTTAATAATTGGTTGGTCACTATGTATTTTATTTTTCTTACACTCTTTGAATCTGTTCAATGTCTTTAAAAGAGTTTTCTTTCTCATTAGAAAGAAATTCTAAAATATTTCTTCAAAAAAGCTAATTTTTTCCAAACATAGTTTATATGAAGTTGATTCTCTTTGAGTGAAATGATATTACTATCCCATGCTTTGCATCTAAATTGATTTCCAAAATAGCAAATGTCCTGTGCTTTGTAATGTTGTTGGCTTCCCATTAAGTTCATATGTTGGCATGACACTTGAATTTAAAAAACATAACAAAGTATACTGTTATATTTCATGACCTTATATTTCAGAAAGCAAAATACTAAGTAATTAAGGAGTGGACAAACCTTTGGACAATTATTCAATTTTTTAACAGTTTTGTTATAATGGTTAGGGTAGTCAGTACTCTTGAGATCTGAGTGCTGTGTAATGGAAATGCATTTATTATCTTTCTGTTGAGGGTCCTCTGGTGCTTTATAAGAAAAGGCAAATTGCTTTCATTGAGACAGTGCATAGAACAACACAATAACATTCCCTTATAACAAATGCCCTGACTTCCAGAAATGTTAGAGATTTCCAGATGCTGCAAAAAAAAAAAAAATCCAACCAAAACCAAACATTTTAAGTTCATGCACAATAAAAAAATTAAAATGGTGAAAAAAAAGACTTGATACAGCCAAATAAAGACAACTTTTTAAAAAACAAATAAAATTAAAAACATTAAATGATCTTTAAAAAGAAAGAGATACAAGTATTTGAGTGAAGCATCATCATCAAGATGAGGGATAGGGACTGCTGAGTCATCACCAAGACGTCTATGATGTTGGACTGCTGCTGCTGCTACTAAGTCGCTTCAGTCGTGTCTGACTCTGTGTAACCCCATAGACAGCAGCCCACCAGGCTCCCCCGTCCCTGGGATCCTCCAGGCAAGAACACTGGAGTGAGTTGCCAGTTCCTTCTCCAATGCATGAAAGTGAAAAATGAAAGTGAAGTCATCCAGTCGTGTCCGACTCTTAGCGACCCCATGGACTGCAGCTTACCAGGCTCCTCCGTCTGTGGAATTTTCCAGGCAAGAGTACTGGAGTGGGGTGCCATTGCCTTTTCCGTGATTTTGGGCAGTGGTCTGCAAAATGAGAGCTATACAGGAAAGTCAATGACTCTTATATTCACTGTCTTTGTTTAACTTAATTCTTTTCAAGTCTATTATTCATAAATGTCTTGATTTTCTTAAGCAACTTTATTAAGGTATAATTACATAGCATGTAACAAAATCTGTTTTAAGTGTACATACAGTTTAGTGAGTATTAAGAAATATATGGTAAGAATCATTGCTGTCGAGATGTGAAATACTTCCCTCACTCCAAAAATTCCCTTATGCCTCTTCCCAATCAATACACATCTCTGGCTAACAGAATAGACTGCCTTTTATAAATATCACACAAGAAGAATAAAATGTGTGCATTCTTTTATGTGTGGCTTCTTTCTAACGGCAGAGATATGAGATTCATTCATGTTATGATGTCAGTAGCTAGTTTGAAGGAGATCAGCCCTGGGATTTCTTTGGAAGGAATGATGCTAAAGCTGAAACTCCAGTATTTGGCCACCTCATGCAAAGAGTTGACTCATTGGAAAAGACCCTGATGCTGGGAGGGACTGGGGGCAGGAGGAGAAGGGGATGACAGAGGGTGAGATGGCTGGATGGCATCACTGACTCGATGGACGTGAGTCTGAGTGAACTCCGAGAGTTGGTGATGGACAGGGAGGCCTGGTGTGCTGCGATTCATGGGGTCACAAAGAGTCGGACACGACTAAGCTACTGAACTGAACTGAATTGACTGAGTACTCAAATGTATATAGAGTATAGATATAGTATTGAAACTACATTTGAAAGCAGTATCCAATATTTTTATACATATCAAAATGTGTTTATCCACATTTTGTACACTTGAGAATTGCTAGTCTTTGTCTATTATCAATCAAGTATAAATGCTATGTATGTTTTTATTTCTCTTTTCATTGTTGGCACATTAGTATTTATTATTTTAAAATTTATATATATATATATATATATATATGCTACATACTATCTTGTATCTTGGCAATCTCTTAAAAAATTTAGCCTGTCTGGAGATATATTTGGGCAAGAATATATAAGTTTGAACTGCTTATAATTTGTCAGAGTCAAATTATCTACAAAAGATATACAAATTAGAAACAAAAGATAAATTATCCTTGTTTGATGTTTTTATTTCTCTTGAGTATATATTTAGGAGTGGAATTGTCTAGCCACATGTTAAGAATTTAATTATTAATTTTTAATTGTCAAATAATTTTTCCTAAGTGGCCAGACTCATTAGCGATGAAATGAGGGTTCTTATTGTCACTAACAATATAGACAGCCTTTTAAAATGCAGACATACTAGTAGTGAGCAGAGGAATCTCACTCTGGTTTAGTTTGAATTCTTGATGACTCACAATGTTGAGCTTTTTCATGTGCTTATTGGACATTCACAATTTGTTTTGTGAAGTGTTTCCTTAAATCTTTGCTTACATTTTATTGTCATTATTATGAAGTTGTAAAAGTTAATTTTTTATCACTTTTATAATTTATAAATACTTTTTCTTTGTCTGTGGTTTATCATCTTTAATAGTAGCTTAAAAAGTGAAAGCATTTTAATTTTGATAAAGTTTGTCTCAGTTTTTAATTATGTTCTATTTTATTATGACCTGTGTTAGACATGTTTGTCTAACTCAAAGCCACAAAAATTTTCTAACTGGTTAATGGCTACCTATGGTTCTTTTTCTTGGGGAAAGTCAGATAGCATGATAATTTGGCAGTGATTGGTTATACTTACTGCAAGTAAGTTTTCACTCTTAGTGGCTTAAATTTTCATCCACTTAGTGACACATTTTGACAAGGATTTTTTTTCAGTGGAGTCTAATTTATAAATTGGAGAAGGCAATGGCACCCTACTCCAGTACTCTTGCCTGGAAAATCCCATGGACGGAGGAGCCTAGTAGGCTGCAGTCCATGGGGTCGCTAAGAGTCGGACACGACTGAGCGACTTCACTTTCACTTTTCACTTTCATGCGTTGGAGAAGGAAATGGCAAATCACTCCAGTGTTCTTGCCTGGAGAATCCCAGAGACGGGGGAGCCTGGTGGGCTGCCGTCTATGGGGTCTCAGAGAGTTGGACACGACTGAAGCAACTTAGCAATTTATAAATATTTTATTTTGCTACTGGTACTTTGTTTTCTTCTGTTTGTGAAATCTACCCAAGATCTTGTATACATTCATTTGTGTTATCTTTTCTAAGCTTAATGTGATTTTAAAGGACCCAAAATTCATTTTTTGTATGGTATGACCTAGAGTCAAGTTCTCTGTTGTTCTTTCTTGTCTTTATTTTTCCTTTGTAAATGTCTTGATACTTGGAAAAGTTAGTTCCCCTACCTTGTTCTTTTTTTTATTAAGATTGTCTAGGCTTCTCTTGATCTTTTGCATCTCCATATAAACCTCAGAATCAGTCTGTCTATTTTCACAAATAGATACTTATAATTTTTAAAAATTTCTTTTAATTTTATAAATTAGTTTGGTAAAAATTGAATATTGAACTCATATTTTGTTTATGTTTATTATTCTTATTTTTATGTTTTTTAAAGGCCAGTTTTATATTTGTGTGGGTGTGTGTGTGCTCAGTTGTGTTCAACTCTTCACAACTCCATGTATAGCCTTCTAGGCTCCTCTGTCCTTGGAATTTTCCAGGCAAGCATCCTGAAGTGGTTTGCCATTTCCTCCTCCAGGGGATCTTCCCAAACCAGGAATCGGATCTGGGGCTCTTGTGTCACCTGCATTGACAGTCAGATTCTTTATCACTGCACCACCTGGGAAGCCCCTATTTTACATTTAATTTTTTGTTCAGAAATACAAGTTGAACTTTTATATTGAACTTATATCTTGCAACCTTGCTTATCTCTGCTGCTGCTGCTAAGTCGCTTCAGTCGTGTCCAACTCTGTGCGACCCCACAGACAGAAGCCCACCAGGCTCCCCCCATCCCTGGGATTCTCCAGGCAAAAACACTGGAATAGGTTGCCATTTCCTTCTCCAATGCATGAAAGTGAAAAGTGAAAGTGAAGTTGTTCAGTCATGTCTGACTCTTAGCGACCCCATGGACTGCAGCCCACCAGACTCCTCTGTCCATGGGATTTTCCAGGCAAGAGTACTGGAGTGGGGTGCCGTTGCCTTCTCCAACCTTGCTTATATCCCATATTGCTTATATCCCATATTAATTTCAAAACCATCATGCATTCATGAATAATGACGGATATGCTTGATTGCTCCCAGTCTTCATGAACATTGCATGATTGCCTTTCTAGCTTCCATGGCTAGTATGTGAAACACAACATTGAATATAAGTGTGATGGTGAGAATCTGTGTTTCACTCTTAATCTCAAAGGGAAAGCTTTCAACATGCCATCAGTATAATTACTCTAATAACTAGAGGTTTTTTGTCCATATCCTGTATGAAATTAAAGAAGTTCACTCCTACTGTTAATTCACCAGCTTGTTTTTTAGCCTAAACGGATGCGATGTTGGTGTGACGCGGTGTGGTGCAGTATCGTAGGGTGCCGGGTGGTGTGTGCTGGGTGTGGCTTGGCACTCTCGGTGTGGTACATACAGCGCAGTGAGGCACACTGCGGTAAGTGCAGTGTCATGCCAGCATCACATGTAGGACACGGTGCGGTGGATTAGTGCAAGGCTGCCCTGGTGGAAGGCTTCCCTGATGGCTCAGTGGGTAAAGAACCTGCCTGCAATCGAGGAGACACAGGTGATGCATCTTCAGTCCCTGGGTCAGGGAGACACCCTGGAGGAGGAAATGGAAACCCCTTCTGGTATTCTTGCCTGGGAAACCCCCCACACAGAGGAGTCTACAGGCTATAGCCTGTAGGGTTGCAATGAGTCGGAGACAACTGAGCGACTAAGCGTGCATGCACCCTGGTGGACTGTATCAAACACAAGTTAGAAATCAGCAGGTTACTACAGACCCTTCTAAGAACAGAAAACCAGAAACTAGAAACTCTCCTCAACAGATTTGATGAGGTCAGCACATGCTCTAAAAACCAGACCAGAAAGGAGACCTTCAGGCCAAGCTCACTCATGAAGATGGATGCGGCATCCATCTATCAACACACCACAAACCAAACTGAGCATTCAGCAGTGAGCTGATATTTATAGTAGCAGTGTTAGTACGTCTTAAGCAGTGCAGGTTTTCCTCCAGGCAGCTTTTACATTTTTCCTTCTATCCTATTTCCCCTTGTAATGCCTGCCATGAACACTCCTGCTAACGTCAGAGCTGCCTGGAGCTCCCCTGACATGGACGTGGACTCACCTTGTCCATGGTCTGTGGTACTTCCTCAAACACCAGGGTTAATCTTGTCATGCCACCAGAATGTAAACACCACAAAAGAAGGAGTTCTGCTCACTAAAGACCCAACAGTGGTTGGAACATGGTAAAGTCAAGAAATCAAAATCAAAAAAGGAAAAAACTACCCCCCCAAAATATAAACAAGCAGCAACTTAAGCACAGAAAGGAAGGAACCTCAAAAATTGCCTCAGTGGTTCCTGAGAAGTCACTCCCCATAAGGTAGGAGACTATGTCCACCTGGTACTGTTGCCCCGGGTGGCTGCAGGCACTGAGGTTGCCCGAAGCACAGGGTGCCTTCTGGAAGCCTGCATGAGAAGAGACTATGCCATGTTCTGTGGTTACGGAGAAATGCCTCCCATCTCCAGCACTCCTCGTCCCACTCCCTGTGATGCTGGGTCTTTGCTCCCTGGCCCCAAGGAGCTGCTCTGGCCCAGTGTCTGCTGGGGATCTTAGGGAAGGGTCTCTCGGATTTTGGGAAACTCTTCCTATCAGGGAGGACAGGTGTGCTGTTTGCTTTCTGGAGACAGATCTACATGACAAGCAGCAAGTTGTGTGCTTAGTGTTTCTGCTATTATTGATTCCATTTTGTCTGCCTCAGTATATTAAAAATTCAAACCCATCTCAGTTCATTTCAGTTGCTCAGTCATGTCCGACTCTTTGTGACCCCATGGACTGCAGCATACCAGGCTTTCCTGTCCATCACCAACACCCAGAGGTTACTCAACTCATGTCCGTTAAGTCGGTGATGCCATCCAACCATCTCATCCTCTATTGTCTCCTTCTCACATTCAATCTTTCCCAGCATCAGGGTCATTTCCAATAAATCAGTTCTTCCCATCAGGTGGCCAAAATTTTGGAGTTTCAGCTTCAGCATCAGTCCTTCCAATGAATATTCAGGACTGATTTCCTTTAGGCTTGACTATTTTGATCTACTTGCAGTCCAAGGGACTCTCAAGAGTCTTCTCTAACACCACAGTTCAAAAGCATCAATTCTTTGGTGCTCAGCTTTCTTTATAGTCCAACTCTCATATCCATACATGACTACTGGAAGAACGATATCTTTGACTAGACAGACCTTTGTTGGCAAAGTATGTCTATCGTTTTTAATATGCTGGTTAGGCTGGTCATAGCTTTTCTTCCAAGAAGCAAGCATCTTCTAGTTTCATGGCTGCAATCACCATCTGCAGTGATTTTGGAGCCCCCCAAAATAAAGTCTGTCACTGTTTCCATTGTTTCCCCATCTATTTCCCAGGAAGTGATGGGATCAGATATCATAATCTTATTTTCTGAATGTTAAGTTTTAAGCCAATTTTTTCACTCTCCTCTTTCACTTTCATCAAGAGGCTTTTTAGTTCCTCTTCACTTTCTGCCATAAGGGTGGTGTGATCTGCATATCTGCATATTGATATTTCTCCTGGCAATCTTGATTCCAGCTTGTGCTTCACCCAGCCTGGCATTTCACATGATGTACTCTGTATATAAGTTAAATAAGCGGGGTGATAATATACAGCCTTAATGTATTCCTTTCCCGATTTGGAACCAGTCTGTTGTTTCATGTCCCATTCTAACTGTTGCTTCCTGACCTGCGTACAGATTTCTCAGGAGGCAGGTCAGGTGGTCTGCTATTCCCATCTCTTTCAGAATTTTCCAGATTTTTATGATCCACACAGTCAAAGGCTTTGGTGTAGTCAATAAAGAAGAAATAGATTTTTTTTCTGGAAATACTTTTTGATGATCCAGTGGATGCTGGAAATATGAAAAATGCAATCCCTCTGTCTTTTCTAAATCCAGCTTGAATATCTGGAAGTTTACGGTTCACAAATTGTTGAAGCCTGGCTTGGACAATCTTGAGTACTACTTTGCTAGAGTGTGAGATGAGTACAATTGTGTGGTAGTTTGAGCATTCTTTGGCATTGCTTTTCTTTGGGATTGGAATGAAAACTGACCATTTCCAGTCCTCAATTTGCTGGCATATTAAAGGCAGCACTTTCACAGCATCATCTTTTAAGATTTGAAATAGCTCAACTGGAATTCCATCACTTCCACTAGCTTTGTTTGTAGTGATGCTCCCTAAGGCCCACTTGATTTCACATTCTAGGATGTCTGGCTCTATGTGAGTGATCACACCATCATGGTTATCCAGGTTGTGAAGATCTTTTCTGTACAGTTCTTCTGTGTATTCTTGCCACCTCTTCTGAATATCTCTACTTCTGTTGGGTCCATACCGTTTCTGTCTTTTATTGTATTGTACTATCTTTGTATGAAATGTTCCCTTTGTATCTCCAATTTTCTTGAAGAGATCTCAGTGTTTCCATTCTATTGTTTTCCTCTATTTCTTTGCATTGATAATTGAGGAAGGCTTTCTTATCTCTCCTTGTTATTCTTTGGCACTTTGCATTCAGATGGGTTTTTGGAGAAGGCAATGGCACCCCACTCCAGTACTCTTCCCTGGAAAATCCCATGGATGGAGGAGCCTTGTAGGCTATAGTTCATGGGGTCGCTAAGAGTCAGACATGACTGAGTGACTTCCTTTCATTTTTCACTTTCATGCATTGGAGAAGGAAACGGCAACCCACTCCAATGTTCTTGCCTGGAGAATCCCAGGGACGGCGGAGCCTGGTGGGCTTCCGTCTATGGGGTCGCACAGAGTCGGACACGACTGAAGCAACTTAGCAGCAGTATCAGCAGCAGGGTTTATCTTTCCTTTTCTCCCAAGTCTCTGTGTATTGTAAAACTGAATTTGAATTCTTAATTTGAATTCTTCAGTAATTCTGTCTTTCTTTCTGCCCATCTTGCCCTCCTAATGTTCTGAAGCATAGTAAATCTGACTCTGGAATTTTATATTTTCCTCTCTTCTCCTTACATAGATATACACAGATACACTTATTTTAGTGTTATCTACAAAGTGGTCAGCTTGTTCCCAAAGGATATTTTCAAGTTTTCTTTTCTACTCTGGACATTTCACTTAGCCTAAGTAGTATATTATCTCTTTTTGACAATCATCTAAAAACAGTTACAAAATGATTGTTATTTTTTGTGTCTGAGCACCATTTTGCAGCAGAGAATTTGTGCATAATGACAAGAACAAAACAGAATGGCAATTAGTGTACGCGCACACACACACACACACACACACACATGGTCAGGACTCATGTTTGTATAAACTTATTTAACTTGCTTTTTATTGGATCATATTGTGTTTATTGGGAACAATTCATGCTTAGTTGTTCAGTTGTGTCTGACTCTTTGTTACCCTTTGGACTGTAGCCCCCCAGGCTCCTCTGTTCATGGGATTTCCCAGGCAAGAATACTGGAATGGGTTGCCATTTCTTCTCCAGGTGATCTTCCCAATCCAGGGATCAAACCTGCATCTCCTGGTTCTCCAGCATTGCAGGTACATTTCTTACCCATTGAGCTATTGGGAAAGCCCACTGGGGAAGAATATGTGTACCTAAATTATGGTTATTCAAAATGTCAGATATAGGTGTCTATAAACAAACCTTTCATCATGTATTTGAATATGGCAAACCACATACGTGTCCTGCAGAGCAGCAACTCTCAAGGTGTGGATGAACCAACAGCATCCATGTCTACTTCTGAGAAGTGCAGACTCTCAGGTCCACTCCAGACCTGCTGAGCAAGGATCTCTGGGGTTGATGCCCATGACACTGTCCTTCTAGGTAAGTTTGAGAACCACTTCTCTGGAGATGTGAACGGTGATTAACACTGGCTGTGTCATGCAGGGGCCTCAGATTACAGTTTCCAACTCATAAATCCTCCTCTCTATTCTCTCACCCAGCTCACATTTCTTCTTGCCTTCAAAAAGAAATCACAAAACTAAAATACATGGCCAACCTCATGCTCAAATGCAGTGATATAAGCTCTAGCACTTTCCTCCATCTACCTGGAACTCCCACCACACAGGTGGCTCACACCTTCTGTAGTCAGAGGAAAACCTCCTCCAGCCCCCATTCCTACTCTAGCGGGGAGAGGTATTTGCTGAAACTCACTTTCCTCATCTATAAAATGCTGACATCACTTCCTACAGCACTGTGTTCATAGAGTTAACATGAGAACTCCAGTAAAATGTGGTGCTAACTTCCTAACTGGGAGCCATTAAGAGACATACAGGAAGTGATGGAATCAAGCATCAGTCCAAATGCCAACCAGGTTTCAGCAGTGGCCTTAGCACACAACATTCAGCACAGAGCCTGGCACAGGGTATGTGGCTGATGAAGGGCAACCCCACGATGGGGCTTCCCTGGTAGCTCAGCTGGTAAAGAACCCACCTGCAATGCAGGCGACCTCAGTTCAATTCCTGGGTCAGGAAGATCTGCTTGAGAAGGGAAGGCTATCTACTCCAGTATTCATGGACTTCCCTGGTAGCTCAGCTGGTAAAGAATCCACCAGCAATGTTGGAAACCTGGGTTTGATCCCCGGGTTGGGAAGAGTCCCTGGAGAAGGAAAAGGCTACACACTCCAGTATTCTAGCCTGGAGAACTCCCTGGACTGTATAGTCCATGGGGTAGCAAAGAGTCGGACACAACTGAGTGCCTTTCACTTTCACTTTCAACTCCATGACTTAGTTGCCCAGAAGAAACCCCAGGGAAAGGAGGATGGATCCACTCTACTTGCCTGTTTCCTGGCTGCTGGTGGTCACCACTTTCACCACTTTGTTCTCCAGAGTCAAATAAGCCATGCTTCCTGCACTCTGTTTAATCAATGTGCGTGTCTCCTTCATTTCTCCCATTTTCCATCTCTATTTGTCCTCAAACATGTCTGACTTCAACCTGACCATCTGGACCACAAGTTTTCTCCTTGTCTGCAAATATGAGGTCATCTACAGGGCCTTGAGGCAGAGACACATCTCAAGAAAAATGTTCCCTCAAACTTCCCCTTGTCTCAGCTGAGAATTCCTTTTTCCTATAGTTGTCTTTCATTTCTACTGTGAAAATCATCTCCTGGGCAGGAAAGATAGAAACCAAATAGATTTTTAAAGTTTTATTTATTTTTAATTGAAAGATAATTGCTTTACAATATTGGTTTGATTTCTGCCATGCACCAACAAGAATTAGCCATAGATATACATATGTCCCCTACCTTTTGAACCTCCCTCCCACCCTTTCCCACCCTTCTAGGTTGCTTTTCCCCAGTTTCTGTTAATGCTGCACTTGTGGTCACATGCTTTGCTGCTAAGAAGCTGGTCAATCTCGGGCAAGTAACACAAATTGTCTGTGCCTTAATGTTTTGGCTGTACAAGGATGATAATGATATTATTTGCCAAGTACAGTCTAAAAGCAACTAAATTAAGACAAAAACATCAAGATATAGGATCATTTACATATTATTTTGTTATTACAATAATTTCCATTGGTTTTCTATGAATATGGAACACATGTTAGTTGATATACTGAACGTTAACAAGATGTTTTATTGTAAAAGTGTTGAAGTCATAGTCTATATGTTGAGTTACCGGAATACCAACTGAATGATTAGGCAAATTATTTTATATGCAGTGCTCTGTTTCCTTATTACATAAATGACATTGAGCATACAAGAGTGTTGCTACTCAGACCACAGACTTAATAAATACACAAAGTTAATAGTGTATGGTGGTGGTTTAATGCTAAGTCATATCTGACTCTTGTGACCCCATGGACTGTAGCCCCCCAGGCTCCTTTTCCATGGGATTTTCCTGGCAGGAATACTGGATTGGGCTGCCATTTCCTTCTCCAGGGGATCTTCCGACTCAGGAATAGAACCCAGGTCTCCCACTTTATAGGCGATCTCTTGCATTGCAGGCAGATACTTTACCAACTGAACCACCAGGGGTTAATAGTGTATGTGTAAGTGCTTGTCACACTCTGCCATATCGAAAGTACACAGATGTGAGCTAGGATTTCCTACTAGAAACATTAAGTCCAGTAGCTTATGATTTTTGTCATCTTTCGATGCTTGACGTTTTTAAAGTCTTTTTTTTCTTCCCAGACAGCAAGGTAATGTTTGTATAAAAATGCAAATTGGTACAAATAAAGACATTAAACTCATAATTTTTGAAAATTTAAGGGGGTGAAAGCTAAATTTTCATAGAAATTTATACTTTCCAATAAAGGAGTTTGAAAAAGTACAAACCACTTAAATGTTTATGAGAAACCAACTTAACTTTCTTGTATCTCCCATTATTAAACTATACATTAAATATTTTCATAAAAAGCTGAAGAGCAATTTATATGAATGAATACACCACAGTTCAGAAATATATTTACATAATGTGACACAAGTTATATAATATTAAAAGCAAGAAATTTACATCATAAAGTATGTTAATAAAGTATTAACATCAAAATATTAATAAAAGTACTTTCACATCCCACAATAGTATCTCCTTGAAAAGTTAAAAGCAAAGAGAAAACAAGCCATTACTTCATTTGTAATTTCCATTTTCACTTTGATGGAAATAGAAATTCAAGGACACTCTTCATTTTATGTGGCAGGTATTCTGAGTGATGAGAAAAGCATTTGAAAGGGATTTTCTCAATGAGGCAAACAGAGAATCAGATTCAAATAAGACACAAACCACAAGCCAAAGAAGTACCTAGCAAAATGAAAGCACTTGTGTAATTTGCTTGGATCTGACAACTGTGTTGATGAATTGCCCTCTGGAATGTGTGGGCTGCTCCCCAGGTGAGAGCTTAGCACTGGGAAGATATATCCATCTTCCTAATTTACTGATTCAGTTATTCCTTCACTTAGGGACATCTCTTTCTTGGATACCTTGTGCAGAATGGACTGGCTTCTACAATTCTGGCCTCATGTCTTGATGCATGAAGTATGGGGTGAATTAAAAGGGAAACCGTTTGTAACATGGTAGATGAAGGATGTGAAGGGCAGCAGCTACTTTATATTGAGATTTACTGTGTGCTCATCACCATAAAAGAAGCTTTGCCTGCCTCAACTTATTGAATTGCTTCATAATCACCAGGAGTAAACCCAATTGAAGATGTGAAGCTGAGTCTGGAAGACCATTTGATGGTGCCCAGCACCTAGATCAGAGAAGGTAACGGCACTCCACTTCAGTACTCTTGCCTGGAAAATCCCATGGATGGCAGAGCCTGGAAGGCTGCAGTCCATGAGGTCACTGAGGGTCAGACACGACTGAATGACTTCACTTTCACTTTTCAGTTTCCTGCATTGGAGAAGGAAATGGCAACCCACTCCAGTGTTCTTGCCTGGAGAATCCCAGGGACAGGGAAGCGTGGTGGGTTGTCATCTATGGGGTCGCACAGAGTTGGACACAACTGAAACGACTTAGTAGCAGCAACACCCAAATAAGTGAGAAGGAACTGACAAGGAACTGAAGGCAAGTGTCCATTTCTCCAAGGCTTACTTCAGGGTCAGAAAACAGCTATCCTACCTCTGATGGCAAACTATACTACAAAGCTACAGTAATCAAATTTGATTTGCTTGATTTGTACTGACACAAACAGACTCAGATCAGTGGAACAGAGCACAGAGCTCAGATATAAACCCACATCTGGGGACAATTATACTGTGACAGCACTAATACACGATGGAGAAAAGACAGACTCTTCAACAAATTGTGTTGGGGAAACTGGAGCTATATGAAAAAGGATCAAATGGGACTACTCTCTCACAACATGCACAAAGTAAACTCAAAATGGATTGACTTAAATATAAGACCTGAAACCATAAAGACCCTAGAAGAAAACATAGGCAGCATGTTTGTTGACATCAGTTGTTGTAAATTTTTTTTTTTTTGGCTATATCTTCTCAGATAAGGGAACAAAGGCAGAAACAAAGAAATGGGACTACAACAAACTAAAAATTTTTGCACCATGAAGGAAACTATCAACAAAATGAAAAGGCCATCTACTACATGGGAGAAGATATTTGCAAATAATATATTCAGTAAGGCATTAATAACCAAAATATGCCACATATACTGGCTTCCCTTGTGGCTCAGGGATAAAGAACCCACTGCAATGCAGGAGATGTGGGTTTGATCCCTGGGTTGGGAAGATCCCCTGGAGAAACAATAGCTACCCACTCTCATATTCTTGCCTGGAGAATTCCTTTGTGGGGAAACAAGAGTTGGACACAACTTAGTGACAAACTACAACATATACAGAGGACAATAAACGATATCCAAAATACACATGAAGAAAAGAAAAAAGACCCAAACAACAGGGTTTAAAAATTGGCAGAGGTTCTGAACATTTTCCCAAGAAAGACATACTAGCAGCCAATAGAAAGATAAAAAGATGCTCGACACCACTAATCACGAGGGAAACGCAAATCATACAAATGAAGAATGACTCTTTGGGGTCACAAAGCATCAGACATGACTGAGCATACACGCTTATCCTCTCATCAGCTTGTCGCTGTAGAGACGGTCAGGATACACTAATTTCTCTAGCCTTTCGGGCCAACTCAGTGAGACACAAGGCCCTGTGTTCAGCATACATTCCCAGTTCCTTTCTATGGCAGTCATCGAGGATCGCCTTTGCTTGTCTCCTCTGTGTAGTCTCGTACTCCCTATTTTCTATGTATTCCTCCTTTTCTACGGCACCTACACTCCAGGAGCTCCTTCAGGTTTGGAGCAAGATAAATGCAGTTTTGGAGATCTTGTCCATCTAAACACATGTATCCCCCTTGACTGATACTTTGGTTGGGAGAAGCCTGGTGGGCTACAGCGCATGGAGTCACAAAGGGTCAGACACAACTGAGTGACTAACACACACACACACACACACACACACACACAGTTGCAAGTAAGAAGTCAGCTGTCTTCAGAAGTTTGAAGGTATTGTTTTTTACTCTCATGTTGCTGTTGATGAGTCCAAACTTTTCTTTCTATAGAAGCTTATGGGATCTTTGTTCCAGGTGTTATATAGTTTCTTAAAGATATGCTTTCATTTTGGCCTATTGACCTGTCCATTTGGAGTGCTTTGTAGACCCTTTAAATCTGCTTTTACAAGGTGTTAAGTCCTGTGGCGTTGTTTTGAATTATTCCTCAAAGTTTATTTTCCCTTTAGTCTTTCTGAAACTTCTATTATTTAAAAGAAGATGTCCTTTCTTCATTTAAAAACATATTTTCCCATTTCTTTACCATCTCTTTTAGCTTTTGCTTTCTGAGATATTGCATCAACCCTGTTTTCCAAACCTTCTTTTTAATTTAATTTTTACTGTATTTTTTTTTATCATGGCTTTAATTTTCAGGGGTTCTTTTTGTTCTTAAAGAGTTCTCTTTTTAAAAAAAATTATGCTATTAAGTTTTCAAAATTTTTTCTTGTAGTTTTTCATTACCTTCATATCTCTCTTTTCCTAGAAATAGGATATGATGATATACCGGGAAAACTTGAACGTTCTTCTCTTGAGTAGAGGTGACCAATTTAAAAACTGATGTAATTTTCTGAGTATTGGATGCTAAGAGGTGCGCTGTCTCTCAACTTCCAGTTTTGCTGGAGAGTCTCTGGCCTTCTTTGGCAAGGTGACTTCCCCAGAAAGTCTTCAATCTCCTATGTGGACAGTGTGGTCCAGCTTTTAGTGATCTGGGACTTGCGTGCAGCACTTATTGTGCATATGAACTCTTACTCCTGTGATTCAGGTGGGGTAAGACTCCACTCTGTTCCTGGGGTCCCAAGTACAGAAGTCACTTGACTGCCTTCTTTAAAGAACGTACCGTGCGTTTGTCAGAGTGGGGAAGGATGGTAAATAAAGAGGATGTATTGTGTAAGGGCTTTTATCAGTCTTTTCCAAAAATGGCTCGAAACTGTTCCTCTCTATTGTAGGTTATTGATGCTTCCTCCTTGAGTGCTTTAAAATCAGCTGTGGTGAAAATCAGCTCTCTACTTTGTGAACCAAGGATCTGCTCTGTGCTCTGACTGCCAAGCTAGGTATGACTTGTCCTGCTACCTCCCAGTTTCCCAAGATTTAGCTCCTCTCCTGTTGCAGACTCCTCTGCCGTCAGAGAGGACACCAGTCCTGTCTTAATAGGGACCCTTCTCTACAGTCCACAACATAAGGTTCTGTGTTTCTGTTGTGTGTTAACCACTTGGTGTATATACACTTGTGTATATGGCAGAACAAGACAAATTCAGTGACATATTATTTTATTTAAAATGAAGATAAAGTGAGCTTAACTAGAGAAAATGAGATTGCATGTGTATACTCAAGGCGATATCTAATCTAGGCTCTGTAAATTAATTTCTAATAGAAACTTTGCACTTTGAAATATTGTTAGAATGTGTTTTATGCTTGACAACACTTTTAAAATTACATTTATGAGAAGCTGACATTTCAATTGTATTGGGACTTAAAATATATTGAGATGCTGAATTTGACTTAAGTAGAAGTTGAAAGGAAAACAGGGACTAAATTTTAATCAGTACTTGTTGCAATAGATACTGAGAAGAAACATCATATTGGCATCCTGATTACCTGAAATGGTACCTAGGAATTAGTACACAATGAGTGCTCAATAAAATATTTTTGAAATTTTGCTTCATAATATAATGTATAATTCAATAGATGTTAGATTCAAATGCAGACACAAGGCTGACTCAATTGGCCTTTCTTTGCCTCTCTCCTTCTCTCTCTTCCTACTTCCTTCTTTCCTGCCTCTCTCTTTCCTTACTTCCTCCCTTTTTCTTTTTTTCTTTCTCTCACCCTGTTTGTTTATGGCAGATTTAAGTTCACAGCAAATGGGGGGGTAGGAATAGGAATTTCCCCCATACCTCCTGCCCCTATACATACTCAGCCTACCCTATTATAACATCTTACATCACAGTGGTATAACTGTTACACAGTTTATGAACTTACATTGTACATTAAAATCCCAAGGTCTATAGTTTTCATTACAGCTCACTCTTGGTGTACGCTATATGGGTTTGGACAGCTGTATGACAGTGTGTATGACCTCACAATTGCCCTCATCTCACACACTAGCAAAGTAATGTTCAAAATTCTCCAAGCTAGGCTTCAACAGTGTGTGAACCAAGAACTTCCAGATGTTCAAGCTTGTTTTAGAAAAGACAGAAGAATCAAAGATCAAATTGCCATTTGATCAAATTGGATCATTAAAAAAGCAAGAGAATTCCAGAAAAACATCTATTTCTGCTTCATTGACTATGCTAAAGACTTTGTGTGGGTCACAACAAACTATGGAAAATTATTCAAAACATGGATATAAAAGACCACTTTACCTGCCTCCTGAGAAACCTGTATGCAAGTCAAGAAGCAACAGTTAGAACCAGCCATGGAATAATGGACTGGTCCCAAATTGAGAGCTGTATATTGTTACCTTGCTTATTTAACTTATATGCAGAGTACATCATGTGAAATGCTGGGCTGGATGAAGAACAAGCTGGAATCAAGATTGCCAGGAGAAATGCCAATAACCCCAGATATGCAGATGACACTATTCTTATAGCAGAAAGCAAAGAGTAACTAAAGTCTCTTGATGAGGGTGAAAAAGGAGAGGAAAAAGCTAGCTTAAAACTCAACATTCAGAAAACTAAGATAATGGCATCCAGTCCCATCACATCATGGCAAATAGATGGGGGAACAATGGAAACAGTGAGAGACTTTATTTTTGTGGGCTCCAAAATCACTGCAGATGGTGACTGCAGCCATGAAATTAAAAGATGCTTGCTCCTTGGAATAAAAGCTATGACAAATCTAGGCAATGTATTAAAAAGCAGAGACATTACTTTTCCAACAAAGATCTCTCTAGTTAAAGCTACGGTTTTTCCAGTAGTCATTTGTGAATGTGAGAGTTGGACCATAAAGAATGCTGCACACTGAAAAACTGATGCTTTTGAACTGTGCTGTTAGAGAAGACTCTTGAGAGTCCCTTGGACTGCAAGGAGATCAAACCTGCCCATCCTAAAGGAAATCAATCCTGAATATTTATTGGAAGGACTGATGCTAAAGCTGAAGCTCCAAATTTCTGGCCACCTGATGCAAAGAGCCAATTCACTGGAAAAGACCCTAATGCTGCAAAAGATTGAGGGGGTAAGGAAAAGGGAACAACAGAGGATGAGATGTTTGGGTCACTGATTCAATGGACAAGAATTCGAGCAAGCTCTGAGAGATGGCGAAGGACAGGAAAGCCTGGTGTGTTGCAGTCCATGGGACTACAAGGAGTCAGACATGACTGAGTGACTGAACAACAAATGATGGCATGTATCCATCATTATGGTATCACATAGTACTTCCCTCCCCTAAAAGTCCTCTGTGCTCCACTTGTTTACCCCTCTCTTCCACTCACCATGCCCTTGCAATCACTGATCTTTTTACTATCTCCATAGTTTTCCTTTTCCAGAATGTCATAATAGTTGGAATCATATAGTATGTAGTGTTTTCAGATTAGCTTCTTTCACTTATTAACATGCATTTAAGGTTTTCTCAGTTTGTGTAGCTTGATAGCTCATATTTATCTTTAGTTGTGTTTAGTTTGGGCTTCCCTGGTAGCTCATCGCCTGCCAACCAGGAGATGCAGGTCAATGCCTGTATGAAGAAGATCCCTGGGGAAGGAAATGGCAACCCATTCCAGTTTTCTTGCCTGGGAAAGCCTATGGACAGAGGAGCCTGGGGGACTACAATCCATGGGGTTGCAAGGGGTGGAACACGACTTAGTAAATAAACAACATGTTTAATTTTGTAAGAAATTTACTAATTTTCTCCAAAATGGCTGTACCATTTTGCATTCCCACCAGCAATGAGAGCTCCTGTTGCTCCACATTGCCAGCATTTGGTGTTGTTGGCGTTTTGGATTTTAAACATTTATAGTGGTGTAGTCATATCTCATTGTTGTCTTAGTTTGTATTTCCCTGATGGCATGTGATGTGGAGCATTTTTTCAAATGTTTATTTGTCATCTATTTATCTTCTTTGCTCAGTTGTCTGACTCTCTTTTCCAGTAGGTTATTCATTTCTTTATTATTGAGGCTTAAGAGTTCTTTGCATATTGTGGAGAGCATCCCTTTATTAGATATGCTTTTTGCAAAAATTTTCTCCAGTCTCTGGTTTGTCTTCTCATTTTCTTTGTATATTCTTTTACAGACATTTTGATAAAGTCCAGTGTAACAAGTATTTCCCACGTGGATTGTGCTTTTATGGTTGCATCTGAAAAATCACTACCCATGATGGCATTTAGATGAAATCTTTTAGACTGTCTCCAGATTTGCTCTGATTTTTGTGTAGTCAAATCCAGGCAATTTTTATATTCTCAAATGAGTCATTTCTGTTTGCTGCTGCTGCTGCTAAGTCGCTTCAGTCATGTCCGACTCTGTGTGACCCCATAGACGGCAGCCCACCAGGCTCTGCCATCCCTGGGATTCTCCAGGCAAGAACACTGGAGTGGGTTGCCATTTCCTTTTCCAATGCATGAAAGTGAAAAGTGAAAGTGAAGTTGCTCAGTCGTGTCCTACTCTTCACGACCCCATGTACTGCAGCCCGCCAAGCTCCTCTGTCCATGGGATTTTCCAGGCAAGAGTACTGGAGTGGGTTGCCATTGCTTTCTCATATTTTTGTTTATCCACTTACAAAAATCTAACCAATATCAGTCAATATCTATATATTATTTTCTCTGAGTCCCTCCAGCATGTCTTTCTTTTTGATAATAGATGAAAGCTCAGGACTTGAGATTCTGAATCCCTCATTTTCTATGAAGAGTCAGATAGTCTGATTGTATGAAATTGGACATTAGTCAACATCTCAGAAGTTTGGTTTCTTCTCTGTAAATACAAATGATTGAATGTCTTCCAAAGACTTCTAAGGATGGATTTAAATGATGTTTAAGAACATGTTTTGAGGATTAATCATACGGGAGGACATTAGTGTATTGTTCTGCAATTAATGACACACAACTTTATCTTCTTAATATGTTTCATGAAGATCACAATTCTATGCAGCGTCTCATGGGTAATGTAATATATTACTCTCTATTTCTCCTACCTGTTCTTTGTTTTCCCTTCATCTGACATCCTATTGTTTACTGCACTGGGGGACTTTGGGGCAGCAGGACCTAAAGAAGAAATGGAGTTCAGAAAAACAGACTATACCTCACTTGTTTTCTAAAGATGCAATCCCTGTGAAAGTATTATTACACTCATTGAACCTGGATGCAGTGTGAGCAAAGTGGGTATTTTGATTCTGTGTATGTGTGTCTATTGGTGGTAGGGATGTTTTTCATAAGCCTGAGGAGTGGCAGAGTTTTGTGTTTTTTTTTTTTCTGCTCACTCAATACAGAGACTTCAAGCATATTTCCTTGACTCTTTCTGGGAAGAGACAGGCTGCTTGTTGCTCCCTTCTGAGGCTCTCTTGCTGCCTCTCCATCTTGTGTTTGCTTCCTGACCTCTGCCCACACTTCTGAAAAGACCATTTTCTTTACATGTCTTCAGCATCTCTGACACAGTAAAAAGACCATGATGGGCTGAAAATCCTATATGTTCCCCCTGCTTTCCTAATATTTCCTAAGTTATAGGGATGGGAAAAAGGATTCCAACAGTAATTAACATTAAATATGTCACCGAACTATAAGGCGGGTTTACAGTTAGTGTTTAAACGAGTTGAAGGTAGAAAAATGTGTTGTATAAATTACATTTGTGATTCCAACTCTATACTCACTCCATATATAAAAGAGTATGGATAGCATGGGATATTGTGATGGCTAAATTAACAAAAAATCATTTCACACCATCTAGTTCCATATCCGAGGCATTTTATTTGCTAAGTAAATGATAGATGCTCTTTTTTGAAGTTGACTTTGTGATATATAACTTATTGTCCATGTGAAGAAAAGTAAGTCACATCTGTTTCCTTAGTAAAATGGCCTGGAAACAATTCCATGGCCTGGATGTAGGCAGACTTGGATTTCCCCTCACTGTGAATGCTGGGGTGATATGAGACCAGAAAACAGTCAGCTACATTAGCCTTTACTTGGGTGCTGACATCTTTGATCCCCTCCATTATTTATCTTTAGGACTGGGTTGATATAGTGAGCCTCTGGGAGAGCTATCTAGAAGAGTTTCCTGGACATGCCGATGTGTACCTGTGTGTCCCCATTCATATGTAAAGTATGATATGACATCTGCTAATTCTCTTGATGAAAGTGAAAGTGGAGAGTGAAAAAGTTGGCTTAAAGCTCTACATTCAGAAAACGAAGATCATGGCATCTGGTCCCATCACTTCATGGGAAATAGATGGGAAAACAGTGGAAACAGTGTCAGATTTTATTTTCTGGACTCCAAAATCACTGCAGATGGTGACTGCAGCCATGAAATTAAAAGACGCTTACTCCTTGGAAGAAAAGTTATGACCAACCTAGATAGCATATTCAAAAGCAGAGACATTGCCGACTAAAGTCTGTCTAGTCAAGGCTATGGTTTTTCCTGTGGTCATGTATGGATGTGAGAGTTGGACTGTGAAGAAAGCTGAGTGCCAAAGGATTGATGCTTTTGAACTGTGGTGTTGGAGAAGACTCTTGAGCGTCCCTTGGACTACAAGGAGATCCAACCAGTCCATTCTGAAGGAGATCAGCCCTGGGATTTCTTTGGAGGGAATGATGCTAAAGCTGAAACTCCAGTACTTTGGCCACCTCATGCGAAGAGTTAACTCATTGGAAAAGACTCTGATGCTGGGAGGGATTGGGGGCAGGAGGAGAAGGGGACGACCGAGGATGAGATGGCTGGATGGCATCACAGACTCAATGGACGTGAGTCTGAGTGAACTCCGGGAGTTGGTGATGGACAGGGAGGCCTGGCGTGCTGCAATTCATGGCGTCGTATAGTCAGACACGACTGAGCAACTGAACTGAACTGAATGACAACACTGTGTATGAAATGTGAGTAACAGTAGAGTTAGTGACAGTTCCTAAATAAGAGGAAGCCAGCCATGTGGTACACTGTATACAGCACAGCGCTGAATCTGGCTGTAGGATCATCAGAGAGGTGAGTCATCCTCCCAGGCTCTGTGTCAGCAGCAGTGTGACAGTAAGACCTTTCACAGAGGCATCACAGACACTGACTTCCTGACAAGTTCACTGACTCTTCTCAGTTAGGGCTTGTGAGGTCCATACACTTTTCAAAAAACATTCAGAAAACGAAGATCATGGCATCTGGTCCCATCACTTCATGGGAAATAGATGGGAAAACAGTGGAAACAGTGTCAGATTTTATTTTCTGGACTCCAAAATCACTGCAGATGGTGACTGCAGCCATGAAATTAAAAGACGCTTACTCCTTGGAAGAAAAGTTATGACCAACCTAGATAGCATATTCAAAAGCAGAGACATTGCCGACTAAAGTCTGTCTAGTCAAGGCTATGGTTTTTCCTGTGGTCATGTATGGATGTGAGAGTTGGACTGTGAAGAAAGCTGAGTGCCAAAGGATTGATGCTTTTGAACTGTGGTGTTGGAGAAGACTCTTGAGCGTCCCTTGGACTACAAGGAGATCCAACCAGTCCATTCTGAAGGAGATCAGCCCTGGGATTTCTTTGGAGGGAATGATGCTAAAGCTGAAACTCCAGTACTTTGGCCACCTCATGCGAAGAGTTAACTCATTGGAAAAGACTCTGATGCTGGAGGGATTGGGGGCAGGAGGAGAAGGGGACGACCGAGGATGAGATGGCTGGATGGCATCACAGACTCAATGGACGTGAGTCTGAGTGAACTCCGGGAGTTGGTGATGGACAGGGAGGCCTGGCGTGCTGCAATTCATGGCGTCGTATAGTCAGACACGACTGAGCAACTGAACTGAACTGAATGACAACACTGTGTATGAAATGTGAGTAACAGTAGAGTTAGTGACAGTTCCTAAATAAGAGGAAGCCAGCCATGTGGTACACTGTATACAGCACAGCGCTGAATCTGGCTGTAGGATCATCAGAGAGGTGAGTCATCCTCCCAGGCTCTGTGTCAGCAGCAGTGTGACAGTAAGACCTTTCACAGAGGCATCACAGACACTGACTTCCTGACAAGTTCACTGACTCTTCTCAGTTAGGGCTTGTGAGGTCCATACACTTTTCAAAAAAGTGTGGGTGTGAAATCCACCCCTAGCATCAAAGAAGCTCCCATTTGATTCAGAAGTGCAGTTTTCTAACAGTATGTTCTTGAGAAACCACACGACGTTGTGATAATCATCTTCGTTCAGTAAGTATGGAAGTCCACCAGCCACAGAGCACAGCTTTCTTTTGAAATGCCTTTTATTGGTGCTACCTGGCAATCATAGCCTCTGTCGACCTCAGAGTGTCCACAATTCATTCTCTTTGAATGCTGAACTTGTCAATTGGTTATAGTAAGCCACCTAACCAAGAAATATTCACTAGGAAACAACTTTTCTATTAAAGGCCGTGATGACTGGAAAATACTTGTCATGCAATAGAAAAGATACATGGGCTCTTTGTCATTTTTGAGAAAAGCAGCACAAGGAATCCAGGCTGTTCAGCATTGGTAAAGCAGACATTCAGACAGAAGTAGCAGACAACATTCCTAAAGCAGTCAGAAGACTGAGCCAGGAAGTGTCTGCCATTTCCAATGCTGGCAAATCTGAGTGATCCTGAAATAAGACATCCACCTGGGTGTGATATAACACTGACTCTGATCTTGTACTCTCCAATTAAAAGTAAAATAAAACCCATTATATTAAGATGAAATTTGAATTGAAAAGTAAAACAAAAATGAGCAAATGGCTTCATTTTTTCTCCAGTGGTTTATGGAAAGACACCTTTTCTAAAGTCAGAGTTTCTGAACTATCAGCAAGTTTCTTAAGTTTCTGAGTCTAGATTTCATTATCCCTTATCTGCAAAATAGAGTTCGTGATACTATATTCTCAACCTCAGGATTGTCATGAAGATCAATTGTCAAAGTCTTTGTCAACACTTGAAGGCAGTGAATCATACTAAGGTGAATCATTATACTCTTCAACAAATTATAAATGTCTACAAAACTCAGGTGGTGCCATGAATGGAAAGGAACATTTTGAAGAAAGAAATACCATAACGTTGGTGAGTTATTAGATGGGAGAGTGGCAGGAGAACCAGAAGATCTAAAGTTAATTCATGTTCGTTCACCAAAGTCAAGCACTTAAATGGTCACTAGCTAAATATGGAGTCTGGAACCTGATTATGAAGGAGGAGTTTGGAGAGGTTGGTGGAGAGTGGATGGTAGACCGAGTGGACCTTACTTAATGTAATGAATAAATTAGTCTCAGGCAACAACGTAGGAGCATTTCCCTGCAGTCTCTTAGGGGATCCAAGGTCAGGACCCAGTTAGATCCATAAGGAAGTAGCTTTATAGTTAGTCTGATAGCACCAGGAAGCAGGGGAAAACAGCATATTGGGATAATTTCACTAAGCCAAAATAAGGATGCCTGTCCTATCCTGAAAATGTTCAGATACTTGGGATTTCTTAATAGATATTCTGTGCACAGCAAATTAACTCAGTATCATAATTGTGTGTTAAAAAGGTGAAAAACAGGTTTGTCACCTAGGGAGTAAAGCTATTTACTCTAAACATCAGCAGACACAACTGATACATACAGATTACAAAGGCACACAAAAGGAGACTTTGCTTATGGAAAATGTTGGAAATTAGCAATAGGGCTTTGCTCCTTTAAAAAAAAAATATGAAAAATCCTTAAAAAAAAAAATACAGGAGACCACTAGACTACTAGTTTGGTGCATTAAATGAAGGAGTATCACCACCTTCTGATTAAAAATTATTGACATTTTATAAAACATGTTCACACCTTTCCAAAATACTTTTATAAATCTGGGAGGAAAATGTTTCCACTGTATATTTAATTATGTTGCTTGCCACAACACATGGTTGAGATTTGAACCAAAGTCTTTTAAATGCCAATAATTTATCTCCATCACTCTGCATTTCTTGGTATATTTTCAGTAAGCTCCCCAGATATCTCTGCTTTCACTAGCTTTCTTTTTCATCCATCCTTTCTGCTGCTCCTTGATTAATTTTCACCATTATACAACCCACTATCTCCAATCACATTAATTGTGTACCCAAAAGCCCAAACTTAGCAGTTAAATCCAACTTTCTAAAAGTCCTATTATGCTCTAGAATTTCCTCTCATAAACATCAGTCTGTCATTCAGGTACATTGATCTCCTGATCATCCTCTGAGCAAGACCAGGTCTTCTCAGGTTGAATCTCTGTGATGGTCTTTTCTTATTTTTCCACTAAAAATCTGAACCCACCAGCAAGAACAGCTACAGCCTCCCCTCCTTGTGAAGATGCTTTAACCACCTTGACTCAGAGTCCACTCATACGTGTGGGATTGGTGGCCATTTTGTAAGCATCACTTTGGACTTAGAAGTTAGTTATGCTTTACACTCTCAGCCTTTACACAAGACAAGCTGTAATAGTTTAGTCACTAAGCAAAGCCAAGGACCTTTGGTTACTGCTCAAGGTTTATAGATAATATTCTGAGCCTGTGAGCTGTTTTGAAGATACTGAAGCCCCTACTGGAAGAAGATGACTACAAGATGACAAGACTGAAGCCACGACATGAGCTACTGAACTTCACCCAACTGCAGGAACTGCCCTCAAAGAAATGGGAACAAACCCTGCAACTAAAGACCAGCTGTACTTAAAGCACCCAAGACGACGCTGATCAGACCACCGCATCATGATTTCAAGAAGACCGTCAGGCTGACTGTGCTGTTCTTCTCCTTCTCTCTGCCTGCACAACCCTAGAAATCCCCTTTAAATGCTCCTGATGCCTGAGCAACAATCAGGAGATGGTTCTTGGACAGAAGTCCACTTTCTCCTCCAGTTGCTGGCCTCCAAAATAAAGCATACTTTCTTTTCCTACCAACACTTGTCTCTGGATAACTGGCTTTAGAGTGGCAAGCAACTAGACTTGGGTTTCGTAATAGTTTCACTCCTGGGGAACGTGCCAGGTGTGGGAGAGATCTTGAGGACCATGGAAAAGAATTTTTATTTTTGCTCAGATGGACGAAAGCCACTGACACGTTTTAGATGAGGTGGTACGTCTTGGGTTACATGGCACCATTGAATCAAACTGAGAGAAGGAAGCAGTTGTCCACCCAAGAAATAAAGGCTCACGAAGGTGAACATAGTTGAACTTATACCTCACAGCTCCACCACCTGGCTTGTGCATGGCATTATATTTTGCTTCCATGACATCTGGTGACCAGAAGGCTGTGATTGCACTCAAGTGGCTTCCATTATAGTGTTTTCAGTTCCTTCTGCATTTTGCTGGCATGACCCAAGTAGTAGACACCTGCATTTACATTCTTGGAGAGAAACCCATTAGCAAGCCCAAGCCTGACTGTAGGGAATATTAATTCTCTGTCCATGTGTTTCTTCTCTATTGACTCTGATCCACCTCTGCGTGTGTGTGTGTATCTCTCTGTGTCTTTTTCTCTCACACACACATACATATACACACACTAGGTCTGCTGTGATTACAGGGAAGCTCAGTGCCCCCACAGTTGACCCTGTCTCTTTGTACCAGGCCCCGACGACTCCATCCCAATCCACAGAATAAACAGAGTTCATAGCAGGTTTTGCTTCAGAATGTTTTAGAGACCTTGTCTGAGTCCACACACGTGACCCTCAGTCCATTGCTTTTGGATTACAGCAGCATCTATCATGTCTTAGATGGAGAAAGTTTTTCTGTTACTATTTTTTTTTAACTTTCTCTGTCACTTCTTCAAATGAATATTAAGGATTGAAACAGAAACTTCTATTTGTGTGCACTGAACTCTCCCTAAGGGGAAAAATACCATCAAGTTGTTTTTCACACACATCAGTCTTGGAGAACGAAATCAGCAGGTGAGAAGAAGAAAAACTAGCCAGGAATGTGAACTCTGACGGTGGTACAGAGAAAAATTTCAGTGTGGAATAAACTTAGAACTCACCAGTGTCTTTCTTTAAGAAGGCAGTAATCCTAGAGGGCCTATTAGAACTGCCCACTTTTAGGTATTTGCACAGTGTTTACTGCCTTTACAGGATGCACCATTTGCAAGCTACTTGCATCTCTATGGCTTTTTATTAAAAATCTCAAAAACTAGGCAGAGCATTTGGCATGAGCCCTTATTTGAAGATCCTGCAACAGTTTTAGGAAGGCTGCAATCTATGGCTAGCACACATTTGGATCCTCTGGATGCGAGTTCTGAGGCTGTTCTCTGACCCAGAGGCCTGTCCTGGTAAATTCTGTCCCTCTAACCTCAGTGAAGGGCACACTATCTCCTGTCTCCTCACAGTTAGCTGGATATTTATCATCATGGATCAAGGTACACTCCTAGCCTTGCAGAAACTGTGTGTCCTGGGAAAGTGAACTGACAAGTAGGTAATAGTGGAGACACAAATATTAAAAATCAGAGGAAATACATTATCTCCAACCCCATGGTGAATGATAATTTAATGAAAATGTGGTATTTTGGTTAATGTTACACTGTAACTTAGAATTGCACATTGATATTTATTGGCTGACTTACTCTATGTCTCCCTGTGGAACAGATCTCTGTCATTTCTCCTTGGAACTGTTATCATATGTCCATGACTGGGCTTCCAATTCCTAGATTCACCCCTCAGACCTGAATTCCACAGGGATCTGTGTAAACATTCAATCATACCACTTTCCTTGTCAAAAATGTTTGATGGTTTCCTACTGCAATTATTTATTTACTTTTTATTTTTTAAAGCATTAAACAATTTATTTGAGAGAATTCTCTTTTGAAATGTAAAAAAACTGGTAATGATAGAGATTGCCTCCAGAAATTCTGAAGTGCTCACTCCCAAGGAGCTATAAGATCAAAGGGCACAGGACTGCTAAAATAACCCAAAGATTATTCCAGAGCTTCTCTTGGAAAATTGAAGCATAAATGCCCTTGCTGGTGACCTTGATAGAGGACAGATATTATTTATGATTCCAGCTTCAAAGGGGTGTCCAGGGTAAAATTTGTTCCGTATTTATGAGATTAAACAGCACAGGGAGCTCTACTCAGTGCTCCCTGTGACCCAATTGGGAGGAGAGCCCAAGGAAGAGGGGGTGTGTGTGTGTATGTGTATGTGCGCTCGAGTGTGTGTGTGCGGGCTAAGTCACTTCAGTTGTGTGGGGCTTTGGAACCCTATGGACTGTAGCCCACCAGGCTCCTCTGTCCATGGGATTCCCTTTGCAAAATACTGGAGTAGGTTGCCTTGCCCTCCTCTAGGGGATCTCCCCAACCCAGGGACTGAATCTGCATCGCCTGTGTCTTCTTCATTGGCAAGAAGGTTGTTTATCACTGGCACCACCTGGGAAGCCCCAGATATGTGTATAGGTATGGCTGATTCACTTTGCTGTGCAAGAGAAACTAATACAACATTGTAAAGCAATTATATGCCAATTAAAAAAAAAAAACACTCTTTCCTTATGAAAGGAGACTCACAGTCAAGTTACAATTTTATTTGTCAATTAAACCTTAGTAAAGCTGAAAAAATAAAATACTGACTTTTGCTTTTAGGTTAAGCCAAACTTAGCTAAGCAGTTAAGCATTACCAAAACCAAAGACACACACAAAACAAAGCAAGGAGATTTTCATAATTCATGGCCTTTCCTTCCTCTCATGGACTTCATATTCCTCAATAAATCATGTTCCCTCATGGTTAAATGTTCTGTGTTTTCTGTGTATTTTGTGTGCCTTCCTAGAAATGCCTGAGCTGCCAGTCATATTTGTTTTCTATTCACCCCCTCCCCAGTGGAGTGAATATTCTTGATGAAAAAAGCTCTCTTACTTATCAAAATATCTGTAGCATCATACCTGGCATTCACAGACAACTCATTTGTTCAGTTGTGTCCAACTATTTGCAACCCTAGGGACTGTAGCATGCCAGGCTTCCCTGTCTTTCACTATCTCCCAGAAAACTGATATCCACATTGAGTCTGTGATGCCATCCAACTATCTCATCCTCTGATATCCCCTTTTCTTTTTGTCTTCAATCTTTCCCAGCCTCAGGGTCTTTTCCAATGAGTTGCTGCTTCGCATCAGGTGGCCAAAGAATTGGAGCTTTGGAGCTCCAATTGGAGCTTTTCAGTTTCAGCATCAGGCCTTCCAAAGAACATTTAGGATTGTTTTCCTTTAGGATTGACTGATTTGATCTCTTACAGTTCAAGAGATTCTCAAGAGTCTTCTCCACCACCACAATGCAAAGGCATGAGTTTTTCAGGACTCAGCTTTCTTTATGGTTAAACTCTCATACCCATACATGACTACTGGAAAACCATAACTTCCACTATGCGGACCTTTGTTGGCAAAGTGATGTCTACATTTTAAAATACATTTTCTAGGTTTGTCATAGCTTTCTACCAAGAAGCAAATGTCTTAATTTCATGGCCGCAATCACCATCCACAGTTCTTTTGGAACCCCCCCAAATAAAATATGTCACTATTTCCACTTTTTCCCCAGTTATTGGACATGAAGGATGCCATGATTTTCGTTTTTTGAATGTTGAGTTTTAAGCCAGCTTTTTCCACTCTCCTCTTTTACCCTCATCAAGAGGCTTTTTAATTCTTCTTTGCTCTCTACTGTTTTAAGTAGCATCATCTGCATATCTGAGGTTGTTGATATATATCTCCCAGCAATTTTGATTCCACCTTGTGGCAACTCAATAAGGGTTGTGAAATTTAAATTCTAAATATATAATATTTCCCTTATTTGGCTTAAAGCTTGAAGGATACAATTAAATCTATTTTCAAAGAGTTACCAAAAAAAAAAAATCCTATGTTCTTAGTGATAACTGTAAGTACACTGTAAATTACTAGAGACAGAGGCGAGCAAAATGAGGTGGAACAGACTCAAATCTGAAGAATAAAACAGGATGAAAGGAGAAAAATTGTTAGGTTTAAACTCTAAGTCATGACCAAGTATACATGAATACACAGGGATCAGGTCAGTGAGTAATTCCAGAAGGTTCTCAATTGTTCTCAGCCTGATAGTAAAGTAAGTCCATTTTAAAAACAAACAAGCTCCCTACCCTAAATAAGCTGATAGAAGAATGAGTTTCTGGAAGGGACTGGGCATGCCTGAGAAGAAACTCCTCTTGGATCTTTGTGAATGGTCCTGCGGGGCCGTTACTGAGTGCCGCAGGCAAGACACTTAACCACTTTGAGAAAAAAACAATAGTAGTAATTTTCATTTATAAAACTTGGAGATTGGAATCTGAACATTTCTAAGTTCTCAAACAACCCTGAGCTTTGCTGAGTCTGCAATTATGGATAAGCAACATCAGCCATCACTGGGAAGCCACAAGATTCAGCCTCTTCTGTTTAATTTTCAAGTATGTGGTGTGGTGAGTAGCTGTGTCAGGCATTGTGGCCTGCAACTTATGTACATGGCCCAGTATAATCATCAGACTAACCCTATGAAGGCTACTGTTTTCTTCATTCTATAGGTAACTGGAGTCCAGAATACTGAAATGAATTTCAATGTTTTGTAGCCATTTAGTCTATAACATTATTTGAAATCTTTCTGGATAAAATTTATATTCAGTTCAGTAATGTAATAGAAGCATATTTCAAAAGATATTTCTTTTCAAGACAACAAAAATAGCATTAATCACAACAGCAACTGCAATGTCAGCTGTGCAATGTCAGTGGACAGGCATTACTTGGGATCTTGTTGCAGGCGGTCCCCTCATACCCCGCTTGGATGAACATGGAAGGAGCAGAGGCTGCCCGGCCTCCTGTTCTCGCTGAGCTGGGGGGCTGGTTGGGGTGGGGAAGGCTCTGGTTCTGACACAGGCTCACAGACCTCCATCTGTGCTGGGCTATCTCCACTCATTAGCAGAATGTCACCAACCACCCTGTCTCAGATTTTTCAACTATGAAATAAAATGGTTCAATGAGATTGATCTTTCTGATTCTTCCAGCTATTATATTAAGCTAAGGTATTTGCATTTTAATTACAGTTCAGACCCCCAGGCTGAAAACTGGTGACTCTGTTCTAAGTGTTGCAGAGAGAACATTCACTCATTTGCAAAACCACAGAGAAAAATGAGGCTAGTCCTTTCTCTTATAAAGTTATAAAAGAGCCTTACATATCTTTCCTCCTTTCCTATGAATCCTGGAGTTAGAAACCACATTAAAAATTACCCTGCTGAGTTGCTAGACATAGTGAAATTTGAACAGCACCCCCCACCCTTTTTAATGCTAAGTTACCAACAGCATTGAGATGAGTAGATTAAATGTATCCTGAAAAGAATTGGAAAATAAAAGAAACAGCAAACTAGCACAGGAATGTTCTATTTTACTAAGTGTGGATTCCCTGTAGACTTAGTTAAGACGTTTCTCTTCAGCACTGGCAGCTTTTGCTCTCAGAGAAATGTGTTTTTCTTAAAGTGGTTAATGTTTGTCAGTGCCCAGGGCTAATTGCAAAGCACAGGCTGGATTCTCGGGGCTGCTTCTTCTGGCCAGCATCATTTCTACTTTGCGTCTTCCTCTGAATAGAGATGAAGGTTCTTATTTGATTTCCTTTCTCCAATATTGCTTTATTTCAATTCACTGTAAATGTAAATGTTAACCCACAGTTTTTCATCACTGTCACTGTTGATTAAAGCACAGACAGACACACATCAACGCAGACACACACAGACACATCTGCAGTGGCTCCCTATGAACTGCAGAATTGGGCCCACCTTCCTGAGACTGATTCAAGAGCTTCAACTGCACCCTAGCCAAATTTTTCATGCTGTCTTCTCCTGATTCCCCTTCTTTTTAATATACATATATATTTTAGTATACTCAACATGAATTTTCCAAAGTAGTCAATGCAATTGACATATTTCCATTTCATCTCAGTATTCTGTTAGAACTGGCTTGTACCAGCTCAGAGGAGCCGATGACTTCATTTTTCAGTTTCGTCATCTAGCTGTAAAGAGTCTTCGTTAAAATTCAGTTATATAAACTGACAATCAGACCAATTAAAAACAATGATAATAAATCCTTGTCATTCATCACCTCCAAGTTATTTTGTGCACTTTACCATTTATGTTTTGAGGCCTCATGAGATATTTATACCATGGGAATTGACAAATGCTACAAGTCAGAGTTTTTTCCCTTAGAGAGACAGTTAAACATTAAGTAGCTTGTCACTTCCCAAACCTGCTCCAGTGACATGCTACTTCAATTATTTCCTTTTCCTTTGCTTTCAAATCCTCCTTTTCCTCTAGTTCTTTACTTTCAATTTGTAACATATTGTAACTTTCCCCAGTTTATCCCATCTTAATATTTCTCAGTGTGTTTGAGTTCAGGTCCTTGTGAGCAGGTGCATATACTCTGACTTGAGCATTGTTGTAACTTCTGGTGCCTAACAGGAAGTACTGAATGCAGAGTGCTCTGAATAATTTGTTGTTGAATAAGGTAGTACCTAGAAAATGAAACAACCTCATCCTTCACACTCATTTTCCCCCAACTAGTATTCCAACCGTATTTTCCCTTAAAGCCGAGGTCAAAAGTTACCATCCTTTCTAATCTTTGGGGACCTTTCCAATGTCATACTATCACCAATGTGGTCTTTACTGACTTCTTAAACTTACTTTTAAATTCTGTCCCAAGATGCATGATTGATTCTAAAATGTGTGGGTTTGAGAATAGCCCTCCTTGGGGTCCAGATGAGCTCTGGTTAAAAGAGATAATGAGATACTCATGGGAGGAGCAGAGAAAGACCAAGACAAATCCTTCCTTCTTCAGAACTTCAGTGGACCTGTGGTAGGGGCTTGGAAATTCACCATTAATTCTGCATCCTAGCAAGACATCTGATCTTCTGAGAAAAATAACTGTCTTAAGAAAAAGGTTCTGTTGAAACTTTTATTGACAAAATATATTATTAATAATAGAGGGTGTCCTATGTCAGTATTTCAACTTAGTAAATGCAGATGATTTATTTTCAGTATGTGTATCCCATTATAGGATAGTACATGATACCGAGTGGCAAATCAAAAATTATAAATAAGAAGATAATCATCACTAACAATTCAAAACTCCCAAGAGAATCCATGCTAAAATAATAAATTTTTCAGTTTTCTATATTACATATTTGGGGTCATTTACATATTTTGGGATCTGACCATAACAATTTTGGAATTTAAACATTTCTGTTTGTTTGCAGGAAATTTAATGAGTAAATATCTTATCACATAGTAACATTTCCTAAAACATTTTTTATTTTTAGAAGGTCTCCCCAAATTTCATAATTTAAAATAATGCTTCTTAATTATAATAGACAAGACATGGAAACAACTTAAATATTGTCAACAGATGAATGAATAAAGAAAGTGTGGCACATATATACAATAGAACACTATTCAGTCACGGCTTTCCTGGTGGCTCAGATTGTAAAGAATCTGCCTGCCCAGGTTCAATCCCTGGGTTGGGAAGATCCCTTGGAAAGGGGAATGGCAACTCACTCTAGTGTTTTTGGCTGGAGAATCCCATGGACAGAGGAGCCTGGTGGGCTACAGTCCATGGGGTCACAAAGAGGTGGACATGACTGAATGACTAACTCTTTCACCTTCCACTATTAAGCCATAAACTATAATAAAGTTAAAAAAAATTTTTTAAAAGAATGAAATAGGCTTCCAGTTCAAGATGGCAGAGTAGAAGGATGTGTGTTCATCTCCTCCTGTGAGACACCAAAACTGCACCTAGCTGTTGAACAGCCACTGACAGGAGGTCACTGGGACCCACCAAAAAAATATATTCTGTGTCCAAAGACAAAGACGAAGCTGCAGCGAGATGGTAGGAGGGATGCAATCGTGATAAAATCAAATCCCATACCCATCAGGTGGGTGACTCGGAACTGGAGAATAATAATACCAAAGAAGTTCTCCCACTGTTGTGAAGGTTCTGAAACTCATGTCAGGCTTCCCAGCCTGTGGATCCAACAAAAGGACTGGGAATCCCCAGGGAATCTGACCTTGAAGACCAGCAGGTTTTTGATTATAAGACTTCCATGGGACTGGGACAAACGAAAACTCCAGTCTTGAAGGGCACACACAAAATCTTGTGTGCACCAAGACTCCGAGGAAAGGAGCAGTGAGCCCACAGCAGACTGAACCCAAACTACCTGCTAGTGTTGGAGGGTCTCCTGTGGAGGCGGGGGTCAGCAGGGGCTCGCCACAGGGATGGGGACTGGCAGCAGCCGGCTGTGAATGTCCCTATTGGCATGAGCCCTCTTAGAGTTCACCATTAACCCTATCACAGAGCATGAGGACCCCAGGGTTGGGTTGTCTCAGGAAAAACAAACTAACAGGGAGGGAGTGCAACCCCATCTATCAGCAGAGGATTGGATTAAAGCTTTACTGAGCAAGGCCCTGAGCAGAAGCCAGTTTTGTCCATTGCCAGTCCTTCCCATCAGGAAGTTTACATAAGCTTCTTAGCCTCCTCCATCAGAGAGCAGACAGAAGAAGCAAGAAGAACCACAGTCCCACAGGGGCTAAAGCAAAAAGCTTGATACAGAAAGTTAATCACAATGAAAAAGCAGAAAGTTAGGTCCCAGATGAAGGGACAAGATAAAACCCCAGAAAAACCAACTAAAGGAAGTGGAGATAGGCAGTCTTCCAGAAAAAGAATTCAGAGTAATGATAGGAGAAATGATCCAGGATCTCAGGAAAACAATGGAGAGACACATTCATTTAGTTTATTCATTCATTCATTCAGTTAGTTGATGTTTTCCAGTTTCTCCATCTCTTTTTTTTTTTTTGATGTTCTTTCTCAAGACTTTATCAAGCATAGTAGAACAGTTTATATATATATATATATATATATATATATAATATGTAGAACATATATATTTTAGAAAACATGAGTTTTTGCCTAATTAAAAAATGTATGACATTTTTATTTCACTAGTTTGACTTAGTATGAATAGACTGCTAGATTTCTAATTTAAAAAATAGATCTGCAACAAACCACAAAGGTTCACTGTATGGCACAGGGATCTATAGTCAATATCTTATAATGACATATAATGGAAAATCATTTCAAAAATAATATATGTGTATATGTATAACTGAATCACCTTGCTGTTCATTTGAAACACTGTAATTCAACTTTACTTCAGTAAAATATATATATTAAGAAAAAAAGAATGAAATAATTCTGTTTGCAGCAATATGGATGGACCTAGAGACTATCATACTAAGTGAAGTCAGTCAGAGAAAGACAAATACCATACAACATCATATGTGTAATCTAAAATATGACACAAATTGGCCATGTTTGTGAAGCAAAAATAGACTCACAGACATAGAGAACAGAACTCGTGGTGGCCAAGCGAGAAGATGGACTGGGAGTTTGGGATTAGCAGATGTAAACTCTTATATACTGGATGGATAATCGTGGTCCTACTGAATAACACAGAAAATTATATTCAATATTCTGTGATAAATCATAGCAAAAAAGAATATGAAAAGGAATATATGTGCTTAGTCGTTCCACTGTGTCTGACTCTTTGCAACTCTGTCCATGGGGATTCTCCAGACAAGAATACTGGAGTGGGTTGCCATTATCTCCCTTCCAGGGGATCTTCCCAACCCAGAGATCTAACTCAGGCAGAGCCATCAGGGAAGCCCATATATGTATGTGTATATATATATGTGTGTGTGAGTGCGTGTGTGTGTGTGTGTGTGTGTGTGTGTATAAATGAATCACTCTGCTATACATCAGAAACTAACACATTGCAAATCATCTATAGTTCAATAAAATAAATTTTAGAAAATGCTTTAATAGACATCACTTAATAGGAAATAATCACAGCTTTGGGGCTTTTCAAGTGGCACTAATAGTAAAGAACCCACCTGCCAAAGCAGGACAAGTAAGACACATAGGTTTGATCTCTGGGTAGGAAGATCCCCTGGAGTGGGGCACAGCAACACACTCCAGTATTCTTGCCTGGAGAATCCCATGAACAGAGGAGCCTGGAGGGCTTTGATCCATAGAGCTGCAAAGAGTCACATATGACTGAAGCGACTAAGCACACAAACACACAATCATAGCATGTCAAAAATTAAATCAAACACTTTAAGGTAGAATTGCTTAAGCATGAATGAATATGATGGAAATTCTAATTCATATTTTTCTATTTTATCTTCAGAAACTTCATCTCATTTCATGTAGTATCTCTATAATCTCATAATAATTTAAAAATAACTTTGATAACTTTAAGACAATTCCTCAATTATATGTTCAATATATTTTAATTCCATTTATTGTGTATTCTATGTACCCATGTTTCTGGTATTATTCAGTCTATCTGTAAATATGTTCTTTTGTGGTTTCCTTAACTGATTTTGTAATAAACATAATTTTAAATATTTAGGTTTGTAGAAAAGTGGAGATAACAAAATCACCCCAATATAAATATATCTAATGTCCCTTAGTATTGACATCTTATATTATTATCCATATGTGTCACAATTAATGAACAAACATTAATATTATTAGCTCAAGCAGATACTTTATCCAGATTTCCTTCATTTTTACTCAATATCTTTTTTATGTCCCAGTATCTCATCCAGGAAGCCATATTACATTTATTCTCCATGGCTTCCGAGGCTGTGACAATTTCTTGGACTCTTCTGATTTTTGATGCCCCTGGCGGTTTGTGAAGTATTGAGTAGGTGTGTAGTAGACTGTTTCTCACATGGGTTTGTATGATATGTTTCCCATGATGAGCTTGGAGTTACTGCTTTTACGGGGAGGACAGTAGAGGCCATTGCCATTCTCACCACATGCTATCAAGAGAACAGGCTAGCAGCATAACTTAACAAAGCAGATGGTACCCTGGTAACCCTGACCACCTGACTGAGACACTGTCAGACTTCTCCACTTAAACTGTCCATTATCTTTGGGAAAATGTCACAGTTGCAGCTCACATCTAAAGAGTAAGTGTTGAGGGTGGAGTCCGTACATTAATTATTCAGAATTCTTCTCCTTGGGAGATGTGTCTATTCTCTCTCATGTTTATGCATAAAATGACTGACATATAAGTGTTGACTCACAGTCATTTACTTTATAGTTTGTGTTATAATTGTCCAGCTTAGGTCAGTTGTTTCACATGTTGTAATACATTCCCGTGATCATTTTGTATCTATAGCTATTTTTTGAGCTCGTCTTTATCCTAAGGCATTACAGGATGGTCCAGGTTCATCTTCTATGCTTTTTGCCCCAGTTCTAGAATCAGTATTTCTCCAAGGAGCCCTTCTTCTTTCTACTGGACAATGGGATTAAAGTCCAAGAATCTGGGTGCCATACTGCTCCTTGCTACTGGGGTCTAGTTGATTCAAAGCTCTCTTAGTTGATGGTGCAACTGACACAGATCTTTAAATATTTCTGACTGTAACCAGCTGTATCTACATTAAGCTAGACGTGAGTTTATGCAAATGTCTCCAGATCAACCCACTACCACAAGGTTCATTCTGGCCTCCTTCCCTTGCTATCTGTAGCTCCCACGTCAACAGTGCAGCCTGGCCCCAGTCATCTGATATCTATCTGCTTAACCATTTAATTCTATTATACACTGACAACAGTATCAGAATTGCTAGCCCAGACTCCTGTTGGGGAACACTGTTACCAGCTAGATAAGAGTGCTTTTGTACAGTCCTTTGAGGTGTTTGGTCTTAGAGATCACACTGATTTCCATGGTTATCTAGGTCAGCACTGTTCTCTCACCTCTGATATTATTTCACACATCTATAATGCAGTTTCAAACTCTGCATTACCTAATGAATCTCCTCTTAAATGTTTTATATTAATATATGGGAATAATTGCATTCATCTCATGGAATGGTTGTTAAGGGCCAATGATATGTATATGCCAGACTCTATTAGTTGAATTCCAGCTTCTGTCAAACATTGATCTGCATTAACCCTGATGATGGGGAAGATGAGGCTGGAGGAAATGGGGACAACAGAAGACAAGATGGATGGATGACATCACTGACAAAATGGACATGAGTTTAGCAAACTGCAGGAGAGGGTGAAGGACAGGGAAGCCTGGCATGCTGCAGGCCACAAAGTCGCAAATAGTTAGACATGACTTAGCAACTCAACAACAACAACATACCTAAAGAAAAGCATTTTGATTTCTTACAGCTTGGGAATTATGAGTGAGATATTCATGTGCAGGATTTTGTATGAACATAATTTTTCAAATTGCCAACAGCCATTGGATCATTGAAAAGCAAGAAAGTTCCAGAAAAACATCTACTTCTTTATTGACTATACCAAAGCCTTTGATTGTGTGGATCACAACAAACTGTGGAAAATTCTTACAGAGATGGGAATACCAGACCACCTCACCTGCCTCTTGAGAAATCCGTATGCAGGTCAAGAAGCAACAATTAGAATGGGACATGGAACAACAGACTGGTTCCAAGTTGGGAGAGGAGTACATCAAGGATGAAGTGTCACCCTACTTATTTAACTTATAAGCAGAGTACATCATGCAAAATGCAAGGTGGAATCAAGATTGTAGGAGTAATATCAATAACTTCAGATGACACCACCCTTATGGCAGAAAGAGAAGAACTAAAAAGCCTCCTGATGAAAGTAAAAGAGGAGAGAGAAAAAGTTGGCTTAAAACTAAACATTCAGAAAACTAAGATCATGGCATCAGGTACCATCACATCATAGCAAATAGATAGGGAAACAATGGAAACACTGAGAGGCTTTAGTTTTTTGGGCTCCAAAATCACAGCAGATGGTGACTGCGGCTATGAAATTAAAAGATTCTTGCTCCTTGGAAGAAAAGCAATGACCAAATTAGACAGCATATTAAAAAGCAGAGACATTACTTTGCCAACAAAGGTCTGTCTAGTCAAAGCTATGGTTTATCCAGTAGTCATGTATGGATGTGAGAGTTGGACCATAAAGCTGAATGCTAAAGAATTGATGCTTTTGAACTGTGGGTAGGAGAAGACTCTTGAGAGTCCATTGGACTACAAGGAGATCAAATTAGTCCATCCTAAAGGAGATCAGTCCTGTGTGTTCATTGGAAGGACTGATATTGAAGCTGAAACTCCAAAACTTTGGCCACCTGATGCAAACCACTGACTTGGGAAAGACCCTGTTGGTGGGAAAGATTGAAGGGAGGAGGAGAAGGAGATGACAGAGGATGAGATGGTTGGATGGCATCATTAACTCAATGGACATGAGTTTGAGCAAGCTCTGGGAGTTGGTGATGGACAGGGAAGCTTGGTGTGCTGCAGTTCATGGGTTCACAAAGAGCTGGACAGAACTGAGCAACTGAACTGAACTGAATTTTTCAAACTGCGGTATAAATACCTAGGAGTGTGAATCCTGGATTGCATGGCAGGATTCTGTTTAGCTTTGTAAGAAACCAATAAACTGTTTCTGGAAATGCCTGTACATGGTATATTTCCAAAATTAATAAATAGGAATTTCTATTGGTTGCATCCTCACTAGAAACTGATAGCATGAGTTTTGCAGATTTTAGCCATTGTGCTAGATACATAGTGCTATATCACTATTGTGTTAATTTCAAATTCTTTATGGACAAAAAACTTTGAGGAACTATTTACATGTTTATTGCCATCTGTATATCTTCTTTTCTGATATGTCTGATTTTTTTCTTCCCCATTAAAAAAAGGTTTACTTGTTTTCTTTATGTTGAGTTTCAAGAGTAATTTGTGTATGTAGGATACAAGTACCTTATCAGATATATGTTTTACAAATATTTTTTCCTAGTCTCTGGCTTGTCTTTTCAGTCTCATGAGTGTTTTCACACAAACACACATACCCAAAATATTTTTAATTTCAGTTAAGTTAAACTTGTCAGTTTTTTCTCTTACTGATCACTTTTTTCAGTGTTATGTCTAAAAACTCATTTACAAATCCTAGATCGTATAAATTTCTCCCAATGTTTTCTATTGTAGGTATTATAATTTTGCATTTACATTTATGTCTATCACCATGATTAGTTAATTTCTGTGTAAGTGAAAAGTGTATGTCTAGGTTCAATGTTTTGCATATGGATGTTCACGTTTTCCAGCAAAGATTATCTTCTGTTCAGTGAATTGGTTTGCACTTTTGTAGAAGCTCAATTGACTAAACTGGATCTATTTCTGGACTCTCTCTTCTGTTCCACTGATTAATCTGTCTATTCTTTCACCAATACCACACTGTCTTAATTACTGTAGCTTTATGGTACACCTTGCAATGGATAATAGTCCTGCAACGTTGTTCTTCACTATTTGTTGACAATTCTAGGTCCTTTGCCTTATCAAAGAAATTTAAAATAAGTTTCCTGGTATCCACAAAATGACTTGCTGAAATTTTGACTGGGGTTACATTGAATGTATGAATCAAGGTGGTAAGAAGCTTGACATTTTAACAGTATTGAGTCTTCCAATCCATGCAATTTCTCCGTTTCTGTTAATCTTTCTTGACTCCTTTCATCTTTGTCTCCCATTTATATGCAAACAAATCCTGCACACATTTTATTAAATTTATGCTTAAGTAACTGTGTATACTGTTGTAAATTATAGTTTTAATTTTAAATTCTGATTATTCATTCTGTTATAGAGAAAAACAATTGACCTTTGTATATTGACATTCAACCCTAAGCCCTGAACTTGCCTATTAGTTCCTATGTAATTTTTATTATTTCATTTCTTCTACTTGCTTTTAAGCTTAATTTGTTCTCCTTTATTTATTTTCCTGGGAGGTTAGACTATAACTTTACATGCTCCTTCTTTTCCAAGATATGCATTAATGTTATAAATTTCCTTCTATGCACAGCTTCTGCTTTGGTCCACAAATTTTGATAAGTTGTATTTACCCTTTAGTTTAGTTGAAAATCTGTTTTACTTTCCCCTGTGACTTACTTAGAATGTGTTGTTTAATTTCCAACTATTTGGGGATTTTGCAGCTATTTACTGTTACTGATTTCTAGTTTAATTACATTACGGTTCAAGGACATACTTTGTAGGTTCCTATATTTTGAAGTGTGGAGTTTTCATCTGTTGATGTGTATCTAGGTTGTTTCCATGTCCTAGCTATTGTAAATAGTGCTGCAATGAACATATGGGAATATGTATGTTTTTCAGTCATGTTTTCTTCAGGGGATATGCCCAATAGTGGGATTGTTGGGTCATAGGGTAGTTTTAGCCCTAGTTTTTTAATGAATCTCCATACTGTTCTCCACTGTAGCTCTATCAGTTTACATTCCCACCAACAGTGCAAGAGGCTTCCCTTTTCTCCACACCCTTTCCAGCATTTATTGTGTGTAGACTTTATGATGATGGTGTCATTGTAGTTTCGATTTGCATTTCTCTCATAATGAGTAATGTTTAGCATTTCCCATGTATTTATTAGCCATCTATATATATATTTTTGGAGCAATGTCTGTTTTGGTCTATTGCCCATTTTTTGATTGGGTTGCTTGATTTTTGGTTTTGAGCTACATGAGGTGCTTATATATTTTGGAGATTAATCCTGTGTCAGTTGTTTCATTTGCTATTATTTTCTTCCATTCTGAGGGTTATCTTTTCACCTTGTTCATACTTTGCTTTGCTGTGCAAAAGATTTTAAGTTTAATTAGGTCCCACTTGTTTATTTTTGTTTTTATTTCCATTATTCTGGGAGGTAGGTCTAGACGATCTTGCTGTGATTTATGTCAAGGAGTGTATTGCCTTTGTTCTCCTCAAAGAGCTTTATAGTTTCTGGCCTTACATTCAAGTTTGTGACCCAGTTTGAGTTTATTTTTGTGTGTGGGGTTAGGAGGTGTTCTAGTTTTATTCTCTTCCATCTAGCTGTACTAGTTTTCCTAGTACCACTTAGTGAAGAGGCTGTATTTTCTCCACTGTACATTCTTATCTCCTTTGTCAAAGATCAGGTGCCCATCACTTCAGTTCAGTTCAGTCGCTCAGTCTTATCCAACTCTTTGCGACCCCATGAATCGCAGCACACCAGGCTTCCCTGTCCATCACCAACTCCCGGAGTTCACTCAGACTCACGTCCATCGAGTCAGTGATGCCATCCAGCCATCTCATCCTCGGTCGTCCCTTTCTCCTCCTGCCCCCAATCCCTCCCAGCATCAGGGTCTTTTCCAATGAGTCAACTCTTCGCATGAGGTGGCCAAAGTACTGGAGCTTCAGTTTTAGCATCATTCCTTCCAAAGAAATCCTAGGGCTGATCTCCTTCAGAATGGACTGGTTGGATCTCCTTGTAGTTCAAAGGACTCTCAAGAGTCTTCTCCAACACCACACTTCAAAAGCATCAATTCTTCAGTGCTCAGCCTTCTTCACAGCCCAACTCTCACATCCATACATGACCACAGGAAAAACCATAGCCTTGACTAGACAGACCTTAGTTGGCAAAGTAATGTCTCTGCTTTTGAATATACTATCTAGGTTGGTCATAACTTTTCTTCCAAGGAGTAAGCGTCTTTTAATTTCATGGCTGCAGTCACCATCTGCAGTGATTTGGGAGCCCAAAAAAATAAAGTCTGACACTGTTTCTACTGTTTCCCCATCTATTTCCCATGAAGTGATGGGGCCAGATGCCATGATCTTCGTTTTCTGAATGTTGAGCTTTAAGCCAACTTTTCCACTCTCCTCTTTCACTTTCAACAAGAGGCTTTTTAGCTCCTCCTCACTTTCTGCCATAAGGGTGGTGTCATCTGCAT
>SJXQ01006371.1:0-36416 GCA_006408695.1 Aepyceros melampus | reverse complement strand
TTTTCTGAATGTTGAGCTTTAAGCCAACTTTTTCACTCTCCTCTTTCACTTTCATCAAGAGGCTTTTTAGCTCCTCTTCACTTTCAGCCATAAGGGTGGTGTCATCTGCATATCTGAGGTTACTGATATTTCTCCAGCAATCTTGATTCCAGCTTGTGCTTCTCCCAGCCCAGCATTTCTCATGATGTACTCTGCATATAAGTTAAATAAGCAGGGTGACAATATACAGCCTTGACGTACTCCCTTTCCTATTTGGAACCAGTCTGTTGTTCCATGTCCAGTTCTAACTGTTGCTTCCTGACCTGCATACAGATTTCTCAAGAGGCAGGTTAGGTGTTCTGGTATTCCCAACTCTTTCAGAATTTTCCACAGTTTATTGTGATCCACACAGTCAAAGGCTACGCTACCAAGGCTGACTTAAAGCAGTTACCAGATGTAAAGCCCTTAGAACAGTGCTTGATGATATGTTGGCACGCGTTTGATTTCTGGTGGCGAGCAGTCTACTGGGGCATCTAGCCAGGAGAGACGCCCGTGGGCCCGGGGCAACCCAGGCGGAGGCGTGGCGGACGCGACGCGCCCGCGCCGGCGCCCGCTCAGAAGCTGGGGCCCGGCAGCGCGGTCACGTGACAGAGTCAAGATGGCGTCGTCCAGCTGCTTGTGGCTCTTGGCTCTCGCCTTCCTGCTGGGTTCCTGCACTTCCCTGGCGCTGGGGCATCTCGACCCGCCGGCTCCCCTGCCGCTGGTGATCTGGCATGGGATGGGTGAGTGAAGGAGGGAGTGAGAAGAGAGTCAAAACGGTTTGGCTACCCTTTCCCTCTCCAAGCCTGGGTTCGCGTCTACAAAGTGCAAGTGTGGAGGGCGAGGACCGCGGTCACACAGCACCGGACTGGCTCCACGTTTTAGCATTTAGGGGTTACCCTGCATTGGAGAGGGAGATGATGAGGAAGGAGCTGTCTTTTGGTAAGCGCTCACAGCGGGCTGTGCACTGCGGTAGGGTTGTACGCGGTGTCCTGGTTTAATCTCAGGGCAGTGGCGTCAGGGTGCAGCATCCGACTCTCGCTCGGGAAGGCGGGGTTGTGCCTGCGTGACCGCGGCATCTCCATCCTTTGTTCATTCATGCATTGAACAGATTTCTTAGGCACCTGTAATTCGTTTATACTTTTGACGCGTAGCTATTGATTACCTTCTGGATCCTGAGGATACAGCAAACTAAACAGACTAAATTCTTTGCCCTTTTAGAACTTCCCAGTGAAAGAGACTAACGATAAGTAAATAAACATACGTCAAACGGTGATTCGTGCAATGGAGGAAAATAAAGCAGGAGAGGGGAAGGATAGAGAGTGCAAGTGGGGGCTTGCAGTTTCATAGAGCAAAGTCAGGATTTACTGAAAAAGTGATGATCTGAGCAAAGGCCTGAAGTCCCTGAGAGAAGATGCCATGTGAGTATACGGTGGAAAGATCAGCAAATGCAAACTCATGAGGCAGAAGTGTATCTAGTATGTCTAGTGTGTTCAAGGAGCAACACTTAGGTCAGTGTAGCTGAAACGCAGTGAGTCAGAAGAAAATAGAGGTAGGAGGATGGCCTGCATATGTTGTTTGGGCTACTAAGGCTACTGTAGGCACTTTGGCTAGAAGAGATGGGACATTGTTGTGAGTTTTGAGCAGATGAGTGACATGATCTGATTTGCATTTTAAAAGCACTCATGAAACATGTATACTATCAAGTAAGAAATGAATCACCAGTCTGTGTTCGATACAGGATGCTTGGGGCTGGTGCACGGGGATGATCCAGAGAGATGACATGGGGTGGGAGGTGGGAGGGGCGGGGTTCAGGATTGGGAACTCGTGTACACCCGTGGTGGATTCATGTCAATGTATGGCAAAACCAATACAGTATTGTAAAGTAAAGTAAAAATAAAAAATAAAAGGAAAGTTAAAAAAAAAAATAAAAGCACTCTAGTTCCTATATTCCTGATGCTGGGAGTGATTGAAGGCAGAAGGACAAGGGGATGACAGAGGATGAGATGGCTGGATGGCATCACCAACTCAATGGACATGAGTTTGAGTAAACTCTGGGAGTTGGTGATGGACAGGGAGGCTTGGTGTGCTGCAGTCCATGGGGTCTCAAAGGTCAGACATGACTGAGCGACTGAACTGAACTGAAAAGAGGTGACGGTGACTTGAAAAAGTATAGTAAAAGGAGAGATGTTGAGAAGTAGTCAATATTTGGATACAGTTTGAAGATAGAACCAGTAGGATTTGCTAACAGATTATATATGGGATAAGAAAGGAGTCAAGGATGATTCCATAGTTTTTGGCCTGGACAAGGAGAAGGATGAGGTTGTCATTTTACCAAAATGGGGGAGCCTGTAGGGTGAAAATCAAGAATGTGCTTTAGGACTTACTAAATTTGAGATGTTTGTTACATATTCAGGAGGTGTAGAGGCATTTGGAGTGTGGAGTCTTGAGACAGATACAGGCTGGAGGATTAAGTTGATAACCTTTGGCATATGGCTAGTATTTAAAGCCATGAGACTGGATAAGATCACCTAGGGAGTGAAGATATTCAGAAGAGTAAAGAGGTCTAAAGACCAAGCTCTGAGACATTCCCAGCACCTGGAGGATGAAGAGATGGAATGCATGTGTGCTAAGTCGCTTCAGTCATGTCTGACTCTTTTGAGCCTGTGGACTGTAGCCCGCCATGCTTCTCTGTCCATGGGATTCTCCAGGCAAGAATACTGGAGTGGGTTGCCATTTCTTTCTCCAGGGGATCTTCCCAACCCAGGGATCAAACCAGATTCTTTACCCTTAAGCCACCAGGGAAGCCCCCAAGGGGATGGAGAGGAATTAGCAAAGGAGACAGAGATAGAACAGCTCGGGAGAAGGTGGAGTCAGGAGAGTGCAATGTCTTGAAACCACGTGAAAATGTTTCAAGAGGAAGAGATCACAAACTGTGAAATGTTGGTGATAGGTCAACTAAGATGAGGGCTAAGAATTGGTTATTGGATTTAACAATGGGAAGATCACTAATGACCTTGATTAAACCACTTTTAGGGGAGTGATGAGAGTGAGAACCTTATTGGAATAGGTGAAAGAAAAATGTTCAGAGAGGAACTAGAGTCAGTAGGTAGAGATTGTTCTTTCAAGGGTCTTGCTAGGGCCTCGGGCTACTGCAGTGGAGTTAAAAGAGAACATAAGAGCTCTGTGTCCTCCCAGAGCACAGTCGTCTATTTGGAAGCCAGCTAAGTAACCCATGGTTATAGTCCAATGTGAGAAATAGAACATGCTTGAGCTTTTTTTCTTCTTTAAAAACGAATTTTTAAGTTTAGCTCTCAAGTTGAAAATGGAATGATTAAGTTCAAAATGGAAAATGATCTTAGCCCACTTATCCTACTCAGCAGTCAGTCACTTTGCTTCCTATTCTTAGTTCTTGGTTCCTTGAAACAGGAAGGAAAAAAAATGCAGAATGTAAGTTCAGTGTCAGCACTAACATGAGTTTTCTTTACTGGTCTTGCTCTAGTCTGGCCCTAAAGAGAGATAAGATTTCAAGGTGCTTTGGGGCCTGTGAAGCGCAGATATTCTAGATGATAAGAGAACATGGACCTCTGCTTATTTTCAATTGTGAATTTGGGGTCCCCATGAGACCGTATTGGGCTTTTGAAGCTATTACATGAGCTGAGCAAAAAATGTTGTTCTTTTTGTTGTTGTTGAGGGGAAATTCATGTAACATGCACTTACCCATGTTAAAGTACACAGTTCAGTGGCATTTAGTGTATTCATGCAACCACCTCTTCTCTCTAGTTTCAAAACTTTTTCATCACCGCAGAAAATATGTGTACCCCATTTTAAGGAATCACTCTTCACTCCGTCTTCCCATCACCGCAGGAAATGTTCAATCTGTTTTCTGTTTCAATGGATTTGCCTATTCTGGACGTGTCATATAAAAGGAACTATACAGTATGTGACCTTTCATTTCTGGCTTATTTCACTTAAAATAATGTTTTTGAGGTTCATCCATGTTGTAGCATGTTTCAATACTTTGTTCCTTTTTATGGCAGAATAATATTTTCCTGTATATATCTACCATAATTTGTTTATCCAGTCATCCATTGATGGACTTTTGAGTGTTTTCCACCTTTTAGCTCTGCTGCTTTAAATATTCCTGTACAAGTCTTGTAGGGACATATGTTTTCACTTTTCTTGGTTATGTATTTAGAGTTGAAATTAATGGGTCAAATGGTCATTGTGTATTTAACTTTTTGAGGAACCATCAAATTGTTTTCACAGTGGCTGCACCATATTACATTTCCACCAGCAATGTAAAGGGTTCCTATTTCTCCCTATCTTTGCCAACACTTGTTATTTTCTATTTTAAATTTTTTTATTTATTTTTATTTTTGGCTGCTAGGTCTTCGTTGCTGTGTGGGGGCTTTCTCTAGTTGCAGTGCGCGGGCTTCTCGTTGAGGGGGCTTCTCTTGCGGTGCATGGGCTCTGGGGTGAGTGGGCTCAGTAGTTGTGGCACACAGACTTAGTTGCCCTGTGGCAGGTGGAATCTTCTAGGACCACGTCCCCTGCATTGGCAGGTGGATTCTTAACTACTGGACCACCAGGTAAGTCTGTCATTTTCCATTTTTAAATAAGTTAATTTTAAAAAAAAATTGAAGGCTTTAAAGGCATCTTGGTAGGTTTGCGCTGGTACCTCATTGTGATTTTGATTTGCGTTTCCTTAATGACCAGTGATGTTGAACATAATTTTGTGTGCTTGTTGGCCATTTGTATATCTTCTTTGAAGAGATGTCTGTTCAAGTCCTTTCTTATTTTAATTAGATTATCTTCTTACTGACTCGTAGAGTTATTTGTATATTCCAGATACTAAATTCTTATTAAGAATGTTTTGCAAATTTTTCTTCTATGTGTTGTCTTTGCATATTTTCATTAATGCCTTTGAAGTACAAAGTTTTAAAAAGTTAAATAATGTTGTTTTTACTCATAAGTTTCCATGATTGTCTTTGTTGTCTAGGAGACAGCTGTTGTAATCCCTTAAGTATGGGTGCTATTAAAAAAATGGTTGAGAAGAAAATACCTGGAATTCACGTCTTATCTTTAGAGATTGGGAAGACTCTCAGAGAGGTGAGGCACTTCACAGTTCTGTTCCTTTGAAGGTTTGCTGACTGATTTCGTAGAATGTACTATTGAATGCTTTACCTTACATTTTTAGCAGAAGACCATACAATGATACTTAAATTCTTGAGTGGCTTATGAGGGGACCAGCCTAAACAAGTCTACCTCTTAGAGAAGGAGCCAGTGCTTGTGTTCAGCCCCGTCCTTTGATTTCTCTGTGGCTTCTCTTTTAGGATGTGGAGAACAGCTTCTTTTTGAATGTCAACTCCCAAGTAACAACAGTGTGTCAGATTCTTGCTAAGGATCCTAAATTGCAGCAAGGCTACAATGCTATGGGATTCTCCCAGGGAGGCCAATTTCTGTAAGTCCCTTTCTGTTTTATCTTACCACTTACATATCGCACCACGTGAAACTGACTGTTTGCCCTTTGATGCAGATAGATCTATCCGTGTAGTGTTTTTGGAAGCTTCATCTTCCTTGGATGAGAAGCTCTTCTAAAATAGCCCCTTGAAAGAAGCTCTGTGGAACTTAATTTATTTTCTGTGAAGGAATAAAGATTTGTGTTTGGCTGTATCAGAGGAAAATAAATCCTGAAACTTTGTGGCTTTGGGGAACCACAGATTAAGTAACTTAATCTGAGAAGTTTTTTTTTTTTTTAACTTTTAATTTTGTATTGAAGTATAGTTGATTAGCAGATAATGATGTGAGTTTCAGGTGAACAGTGAAGGGATTCAGCCATACATATATATGTACCCATTCTCCCCCAGACTCCCCTGGGAAGTTGATTATTGATGATCTGTTTCCATCTGATAGTGGAAACTGATAATCCGTTTTTTTCCTCCAGGCGGGCAGTGGCTCAGAGATGCCCATCACCTCCCATGGTCAATCTCATCTCAATTGGGGGACAACATCAAGGTAACTTTGTGCTTTTTACCTAAAATATTCTAGCATCTCTATTTGTACAAGAAGTCAGCCATCCTCCCGCAAATCCTGTTTTTCTAAGTTATAGCAGACTAGCCGGCAGTGATGACAAAACAGGATTCCAGACACCTGGAACACAGGGGAGTCATTACATTACCACCTACTTTTCTCTAATCAACTGACATGATTTCCTGCAGTTGAGATGGTTGCAGCCATGTAGCAGGCAGTGTTGAGGACTTTGGAAAGTCCAACAACCTTTCCTGTTTTCTGACATGAGGGGTGTCCTATTGAATTGGGACTTAGGCAATGAATAGTGTCTAGGCTTTTTTTGTCTGTAAAATTAACAGCAGAGATTAAATCTTTCAAAAAAAAACCCCAACAGGTTTGCTATTTAGACAGAATTAATAAACTTTTGGGGCAGATGTGTCTTGGGGTAGAACTTTATTTCTGTTCTGATGGATTTCGCTGTTAAGCTGGTTGAGTGTAGGAGCAGGATTCCTCTTATAATCAGGAAATTGGATTCATCCAATTAAGTGTTAATTGGGCAAGTAATTTGGTATCGTAGGGTCCCTTTCACAGAGAGAAGCTAAAATAAGATGCTGCCCATCTTACGGGAATTTTTCAGAGGATGAAATAAAATAACAGGTAGGAAAATACTTTTTAAAAGTATATGTTTTATTCAGATGCAAATTGGTAGAAACAGCTTTATCGTTCATTCATTGATTCCATGAATATTTATTGAAAACCTCAAAACAAGACAGATAAGGTTTCTGCCTTCATGAAACTTCCACCCTAGTGGGGGAGACTAGACACAAAACAAGTAAGCGAACAAAATAAATACAGATAGTAGTAACTGTGATAAAGGAAAAAATACAGTAATGGAAGAATAGTGGTTATATTTGTGAAAGGCCTGGGCACTGGAACCAAACTGATCATGTTCATATCTTGACTCCATCACTTACTGTCTAACCTCAGACAAAGTATCTAACCTCTCTATTTAAAAGTTTCCTATCTATAATATGCTCTAAATCATGATTTCTATTCCACAGGGTGGTTGTAAGGATTAAATTAATTATTGTCAATGTATGCTTAGAATTGGTATGTCTGGTACCCCCCAAAATGTTATTGATGAGGATGCAGGTATAACTGGGTTGGGGGAGGAACAGGGGTTGAGCACTGCTTGAGTTTGGGTTCTCAGTATGACTTCTCTAAGCCAAGACCCAGGAGATGAGAATGAGGCCCTCCATTGAAGCAGTAAGAGAAGCACATCCTCCGGAGGGGAGTAGGCGCAAACGACCTGAGGCAGAAAGGAGAGGGAACACCAGGAGGAAGCTGGTTAAAGTATTAATTCCAAATACATTATTTCCTTAAGAAATGAATGAATGAAATCAGGATCTATTTCTGGTTTTTGTTTCTCTCAATGCCCTGCACATAGTAGGTATTCAGAACATGATTATTAAAGGCATGAGTGTTTGTCTTCTGTTGCTGTAGGTGTTTTCGGACTCCCTCGGTGCCCAGGAGAAAGCTCACACGTCTGTGACTTCATCAGAAAAACACTGAACGCTGGGGCTTACAACAAAGCTATACAGGAGCAGTATGTACAGTTAGCCGAAAAGGATGCGGAATTGTCACTGCGGGATAATGTCATGCGGACTCTCATGCCAACCGTGATTTTAGGAGTAGCTGCTAGTGATACTTAAATGATATTCAAATGATTATGAATATCTTTATACTATTTGCTTCATTTTATTGTAAATCTAAAACTGCTCTAATAGTAATTTAAAGAAAGGGAGGACATTTTTCTATATAAGAATGTAATTACAACAATACATTTTCATCTTTAAAAAAAAAAACAAGCCTATAGAAATTACTCAGTGTAAGAAACTACTGTTAATATTTGAAGGAAAGATTCTTTATATTGTCAGCAGCAAAGGGTTAACTCCTTATATCAGTGTCCTCAACTACATATGTTTGGGTATTTTAAAATATTCAGAATTACTTTTTGAGTAGGTTGTCCTTCAGTTGTTCCCAAACCTAAATTATATGTCAGACCCCCTGGGAAATTCATTAAAAATGAATTCCAGAGCTTCATCCCTAGAAATTTGGATTTAGTAGGTCTGGAATATTCTGGATGATAGCTGAGATTTGGGATCAACTAGTATGGTTATGGGGCTTCCCAGGTTGCACTAGTGGTAAACAGCCTGCCTGCCAGTGCAGGAGATGTAAGAGACTGGGTTTGATCCCTGGGTCAGGGAGATCCCCTGGAGGCAGGCATGGCAACCCACTCGAGTATTCTTGCCTGGAGAATCCCTTGGACAGAGGAGCCTGGTAGGCTATAGTCCATGGGATTGGGTATTTTAAAATATTCAGAATTACTTTTTGAGTAGGTTGTCCTTCAGTTGTTCCCAAACCTAAATTATATGTCAGACCCCCTGGGAAATTCATTAAAAATGAATTCCAGAGCTTCATCCCTAGAAATTTGGATTTAGTAGGTCTGGAATATTCTGGATGATAGCTGAGATTTGGGATCAACTAGTATGGTTATGGGGCTTCCCAGGTTGCACTAGTGGTAAACAGCCTGCCTGCCAGTGCAGGAGATGTAAGAGACTGGGTTTGATCCCTGGGTCAGGGAGATCCCCTGGAGGCAGGCATGGCAACCCACTCGAGTATTCTTGCCTGGAGAATCCCTTGGACAGAGGAGCCTGGTAGGCTATAGTCCATGGGGTCCCAAAGGAATCAGACATGACTTAGCGACTAAACAACAACAAAGCAAAAGAATAAACTGTGATAAACTCACAAGGGCAAAGAAAACAGGAGAGGAGAGAAGAGGTGATAAAAAAAGATGTCAGTATGTTTTTTGAAAGAAAGCAGGTGAATGAGTGATAATTGTTTTAGCAGAGCAGAAAATTCTGAAACCTTTATGTCTGTTGAAGGAAACACTGACAAGAAGGGAACACTTCACTTTTTATAATCTCAGAAAGACTCAGGAGTTTGACATCTAAGATACTTTGGTAGAGTAAGTACATGAGACTCTTCGTTGAAAATCTGTAGAAACAATGATCAGACTCCCCGAATCCCTTAAGTGTATGTCCAAGTGACTGCTCGTCCCCAACCCTGACAAGAGGAGCCAAATTGATTTTCTGGAGCCATTTAACTCAAGAAGTACCAGACTTTGGGATAATAAACACAGGATGGTGATAAGACACCATATTGAAAACTCAGCTCCTCCTGTTTGATGCCCAGAATGATAGCAGCCAGGTTATTAGCTCCTTGGCAGCAGTTTGATGGATCCTCCCTGAAAAAACTGATTGGTCCCAGAGAGATCTGCAGGTTGATGTTTTGCAATCCTCCAACAAATCAGGACTCCTGACTACCACGTGGTGAAACCACCAGTAGATAGCTATCTAAATTAAAAGACACCTACTCCTTGGAAGGAAAGTTATGACCAACCTAGATAGCATATTCAAAAGCAGAGACATTACTTTGTCAACAGAGGTCCGCCTAGTCAAGGCTATGGTTTTTCCAGTGGTCATATATGGATGTGAGAGTTGGACTGTGAAGAAGGCTGAGCGCCAAAGAATTGATGCTTTTGAACTGTGGTGTTGGAGAAGACTCTTGAGAGTCCCTTGGACTGCAAGGAGATCCAACCAGTCCATTCTAAAGGAGATCCTGAGTGTTCTTAGGAAGGACTGATGTCGAAGCTGAAACTCCAGTACTTTGGCCACCTCATGTGAAGAGCTGACTCATTGGAAAAGACCCTGATGCTGGGAGGGATTGAGGACAGGAGGAGAAGGGGATGACAGAGGATGGAATGGTTGGATGGCATCACTGACTCAATAGACATGGGTTTGGGTAGACTCCGGGAGTTGGTGATGGACAGGGAGGCCTGGCATGCATCAGTTCATGGGGTTGCAAAGAGTCGGACAGGGCAGGAGGAGAAGGGGACGACAGAGGATGGAATGGTTGGATGGCATCACTGACTCAATAGACATGGGTTTGGGTAGACTCCGGGAGTTGGTGATGGACAGGGAGGCCTGGCATGCATCAGTTCATGGGGTTGCAGAGTCGGACACGACTGAGCAACTGAACTGAACTGTGTAAAGAACTTCCATTCAGCTCAGTGAAAGTGAAAGTGGCTCAGTTGTATCCGACTCTTTGCGACCCCATGAACAATACAGTCCATGGAATTCTCCAGGCCAGAATATTGGAGTGGGTAGCCTTTCCTGTCTCCAGGGGATCTTCCCAACTCAAGGATTGAACCTAGGTCTCCCGCATTGCAGGTGGATTCTTAACCAGCTGAACCACAAGGGAAGCCAAGAAATCTGGAGTAGGTAGTCTATCCCTTCTCCAGCTGATCTTCCCCACCCAGGAATTGAACTAGGGTCTCCTGCATTGCAGGCAGATTCTTTACCAACTGAGCTATCAGGGAAGCTCTTGTTTAAATATGAACAGTGAGCCAAGGACTGCCACCCCACCCCTCCATCAGACATCTGAGGAAAGCTTCCAAAATAGAAGACAGATCAAAACAACAAAAAGTAAAAAGGGACTTGGAAGAAACAGATGGCAATTCAAGAAGCTGAAGCAAACCTTAAACAAAAAAAAAAAGCCTATATTATTATCTTCAGAGATAAAGAGATCATGTATGACTCTAGAAAAGAATTCAAATAAAACCAATCGTTAAAGAGTAAGCGAGAGATCCTGGAAGTTCAAAATAAGATAGCCCGGGGACTTTCCTGATGGTCCAGTGGTTAAGACTCTGAGTTCCCAATGCAGGGGAGCCTGGGTTCGATCCCTGATCAGGGAACCAGACCCCCCTTAGTACCAGCTAAGGCTGTGGCAGAAAGAAACAAGGTGCAGTGATGGACAGTAATGGAGGAGGTGCCTAGTTTGGCCAGAATGGTCTTTGAAGAAATGATATTTAAGCTAGGTCTCAAGGACAAGAAGGAAGGAGCATAGGAGATGCTAAGGAAAGGGTTCAGGCAGCAGGAACAGCAGGCTCTGGTCCTTTTGCCCTTCGACCTCTTGGTGGCCTGTGCCCAGGGCCATGCCTCAGGCATACTGACTAATGGGCCCCTCGGTCACCTTTCTTTCTTTTTCTCCCACAGCCTGGTGCAAGCAGAATACTGGCACGACCCCATCAAGGAGGACATATACCGCAACCACAGCATCTTCCTGGCAGATATTAATCAAGAGAGAGTAAGCACCCAACCCAGGCTACCATAATTGTGCATTCCCTTTCCTGTTAGGGACATTATAAACACATGAGCAGTGACTGTACAAAATATCCCAGGCAGAAGCCAGGAAACCGGAAGTTCTGTGTTGGGGGAGGCGGTGCTATGAGGTTCAGTTCCTTCTAGGGAGGCTGAAATTCATTTGGCTTTCTTCCTGTGGATTCTTCCTCTTGCCTAGTGTTGAAGCAGCGGGGTGAACTCGGTAGGTGCTGGCTGGCAGGAACCTCAACTGCTGCCTTACTGAGGGAAGCCTTTCCAGTGGATCGCTTTGGGGTCATATTTTTTCAGAAAAGTGATTTACTTAAGGGAGACTGCACAGGGGACTGAGTGTGCCCCAGAGATGAACATGGGTAGGGAGATTCTGGCTCAATTTTTATTGGCTTATCTGGAGGTTTAAAAAAAATAAAAACAGAATTTGAAGAGGGGAGCGATGGGAACAGATAGTATGGCAAAACCACTCAGAGTTTGCAGTTTCTTATTCTGCCTTGGCTTTCTCTGGCTAGAAGCCTTTGACCTGTGTGATGGAGGCCTGTGGAGCGCAGTGACAGATTCGTGGTGGCCATTCACAGTTGCCATCTGTACGCCGCAGTTGCTGGGAGCATTGTCAATCAGATGGCATGTTAAGAAAAAGGCTGCACCTGGTGTATTCTGGGCAGGAAGCGAGAAAAGCAGCCCATTACCATGGAGAGGAAACCCAGGGTCAGGCAGACCAGAGCACTGTAAGGTTTTAATTCTCTGGCTAGAATCTGATGGTAATGTCCCCAAGGTTCTTACTATTGACTTTTCCTCCAGGGTGTCAATGAGTCCTACAAGAAAAACCTGATGGCCCTCAAGAAGTTTGTGATGGTGAAATTTCTCAATGATTCCATCGTGGACCCTGTGGATTCTGAGGTGAGACGCTTCTTAGGCCACAGCATGCCAGGAAACTGGCAGAGAAAATGGCATTAAAACACAGCTGCCTGGGGACTTCCCTGGTGGTTCAGTGGTTAAAACTCTGTTCTCCCAGTGCAGGGGATACAGGTTCAGTCCCTGGTCAGGGAACTAAGATCCCACATGCTGCAACCAAGACCCAGTGTAGCCAAATAGATCCCACATGCTGCAACCAAGACCCAGTGTAGCCAAATAGTCCCACATGCTGCAACCAAGACCCAGTGTAGCCAAATAGATCCCACATGCTGCAACCAAGACCCAGTGTAGCCAAATAGATCCCACATGCTGCAACCAAGACCCAGTGTAGCCAAATAGATCCCACATGCTGCAACCAAGACCCAGTGTAGCCAAATAGATCCCACATGCTGCAACCAAGACCCAGTGTAGCCAAATAGATCCCACATGCTGCAACCAAGACCCAGTGTAGCCAAATAGATCCCACATGCTGCAACCAAGACCCAGTGTAGCCAAATAGATCCCACATGCTGCAACCAAGACCCAGTGTAGCCAAATAGATCCCACATGCTGCAACCAAGACCCAGTGTAGCCAAATAGATCCCACATGCTGCAACCAAGACCCAGTGTAGCCAAATAGATCCCACATGCTGCAACCAAGACCCAGTGTAGCCAAATAGATCCCACATGCTGCAACCAAGACCCAGTGTAGCCAAATAGATCCCACATGCTGCAACCAAGACCCAGTGTAGCCAAATAGATCCCACATGCTGCAACCAAGACCCAGTGTAGCCAAATAGATCCCACATGCTGCAACCAAGACCCAGTGTAGCCAAATAGATCCCACATGCTGCAACCAAGACCCAGTGTAGCCAAATAGATCCCACATGCTGCAACCAAGACCCAGTGTAGCCAAATAGATCCCACATGCTGCAACCAAGACCCAGTGTAGCCAAATAGATCCCACATGCTGCAACCAAGACCCAGTGTAGCCAAATAGATCCCACATGCTGCAACCAAGACCCAGTGTAGCCAAATAGATCCCACATGCTGCAACCAAGACCCAGTGTAGCCAAATAGATCCCACATGCTGCAACCAAGACCCAGTGTAGCCAAATAGATCCCACATGCTGCAACCAAGACCCAATGTAGCCAAATAGATAAATCAATTAAAAAAAAAAGCCACAGCTGCCTGCTGGGAAGAATTGTCAGTCCCTTCCACCCACATTTGTGTAGAGCAGGGGTTCTGAGGTCTATAAATGGACACTCAGGGTTATAACCCCCCACAACCCAAATCTGTTTGCAAACTTATATACAGTTGACCCTTGAACAACATAGTGGTTAGGGATGCTGGTGCTTTGCACAGTCAAAAATCTTCATATAACTTATAGTTGTCCCTCAGCATCCACAGTACTGAACAAAACCCACATATAAGTGGACTCGAGCAGTTCACACCCATGTTGGTCACGGATAAGCTGAAGTTGCATTCTCTGAGGAAGGGTCGAGAAATTTTTTATCAGATTTTCAGAGATCTGTGATCCAGAAAAGGTTCAGCAGTACCAGTCCAAAATCTGTAACTCCCTGAGGTTCACATTCACGCTCAGCCTTGACTTGGCTTTGGTTTCTTTCCAACCTAACCTTATTTCATTGATCACTTCATCCCCTCTCTGACCAAGTCATATTGCGCTACTTGAAATGCCCTGCTCTTGGCACGTGCTTCTTCTTTTGTGTTCCTTTGTTTATGCTTTAGTCTCTAAAATGCCCTTACCTGGGCTTCTCCATCTGACAAGCTCCGGTTCAGCTCAAATGTCATTTCCTCCATCCAGAAAGCCACCCTTCTAGGCAGAATTTGCTCCCTCTTAAGAATTATCAGTGTTCATCACACTGTGTCAGAGCACACCGCAGGCTATGGGCTGAATCCACCCTGCACCTGCTTTTGTGGTTCAGAGGTTAAAGCGTCTGCCTGGAATGCAGGAGACCCGGGTTCGATCCCTGGGTTGGGAAGATCCCCTGGAGAAGGAAATGGCAACCCACTCCAGTATTCTTGCCTGGAGAATCTCATGGAGGGAGGAGCCTGATAGGCTACAGTCCATGGGGTCGCAAAGAGTCGGACACGACTGAGCGACTTCACTTCACTTCACTTCACTTCATGAAGGAAAATGGTTTTTGTTTTTAAATGGTAGAAAAAAGTAAAAAACTTTGATAATGTGAAAATCACATGAATTACAAATTTCACTGTCTATAAATAGTTTCATTAGAATGCAGCCATATTGAGACTTCCCTAGAGTCCACTGGTTAAGACTCTGAGCTTCCACTGCAGGGGACGTGGGTTTGATCCCTGGCCAGGATCCCGCATGCCATGCTGGGATGCAGCGAGGGGCTGGTGGGGAAAGAGTGGAAAAAAAGAATGCAGCCATATTCATTTAAAAAATATTGTCTCGTGGCTTCTTTTGCATTACAATGGCAGTATTTAGTAGTTGCAACCACGTGGCCCCTTAAAGCCTAAATTATTTTGTGTTTGTTGATTATGGAAAAGTTTGCTGACCCCCATGCTAAATAATTAGTTGTGTCTGTGCATTGGACCGGAGCTTCTTAAAAGTTGGGACTGTATACATAAATTCATCTTTGAATGTTTATACAGCACAAGGATTTTCAGAGTAGGTGCTCAGTAACTATAGGAAGCAGCAATTCTAGGGAATGGGAAAGCTCTTCGGAATGATTAACTCATACCTCAGGATCCACCCTTAAGAAGAAATGACTCAAGGCATGCTTTGTTGTCCCTCCTTGCTGCAACCTTAGGGAGTTGTCAGTAGTCTTAGCTACTAGCCAGTCTTGAAATAGTCTGGCAGTGTGTGCGTGTGATCTGACCTCCTTTCTTCCTCCTCTCCTGTAGTGGTTTGGATTTTACAGAAGTGGCCAAGCCAAGGAGACCATTCCCTTACAGGAGAGCACCCTCTACACACAGGTAACTGGGGAGAGGTGCAGTCCTTGTCAGCTCCACTCTGGGAGCTGCCAGGTGCTTTGGTGACATTCCTGGTCCTGTATACTCCGGCACAGCAGGTGCTGTGGGCAAGGCTCGTTAGGCTACTGATTGTGGCACCAGCTTATCAGGCACTGGTTTACTGAAGTCTCCATGGGCAAGGGACATATCTCTAACTCCTTCTGATAACAAGGTTAGAACTGGCTTCCTTTGCTGAGGCGCAGTCCATCACAAATCCAAAGAGCCCCCACATGACGGGGGGCTGTTACTTCAAAACACTAATTAATCAATAGATGCTGAAGTCCTGTTTTTAAACCAGGCACTGACGGGGAAAGCTCCTCCTGCAGGAGACTGGGAGGAACAGAGCTATGAATTTTGTTCAGCAGTGGCAACCCACTCGTGTTCTTGCCTGGAGAATCCCAGGGACGGCGGAGCCTGGTGGGCTGCTGTCTATGGGGTCGCACAGAGTCAGACACGACTGAAGCAACTTAGCAGCAGCAGCAGGCCTTTTTCTCAAGCAGCTTTTCACCACTCCCAGTTCTGGAGTCTCCCACACTCTCAGGCTTTTATCTTGGAGATACTCTTCCTAAAGTGCAGAAATGATGCATCTGAACCACTTGCCTTTTATTCAAATCCCAAGTAATTTCAGAGGTCAGTTGTCATCTCTTGGCTTTTCTCCTGCCTCTGGTGCCCTGCCACGGGTGAGGTAAAAGGAAGCTAGGGTTTGTTGAGTTTTGCAAGTTACAATTAAGAACTTGTCATGAAACTCTAATTGGTGTTTGATGCTTTTGAACTGTGGTGCTGGAGTAGACTCTTGCGAGTCCCTTGGACTGCAAGGAGATCCAACCAGTCCATCCTAAAGGAGATCAGTCCTGAATGTTCATTGGAAGGACTGATGTTGAAGCTGAAACTGCAATACTTTGGCCACCTGATGTGAAGAGCTGACTCATTTGAAAAGACCCTGATGTTGGGAAAGATTGAAGGCAGGAGGAGAAGGGGACAGAGGATGAGACGGCTGGATGGCATCACTGACTCAATGGACGAGTTTGGGTAAACTCTGGGAGTTGGTGATGAACAGGGAGGCCTGGCATGCTGCAGTCCATGGGGTCGCAGAGTCAGACACGACTGAGCGACTGAACAGCAGGAGCAGCATTCTGGCAGCATCCTAACTGCTCATCTTCCCAACCACACTTGTTCTTCAGCACCCTAGCTGTCATGACTTGCTCAGCTGCAGAATGTGGAAGTGTCCGAGTTTGTTATCTAAGAGTTGGGTATGTCCTAAGTTCTCTAGCTAATATTCTCCCATCTTTGGCTCAGTCCCACTTGACATTTTGAGGCAGTTTTGTCCAGGCTTGCCCACTTGTAGGTAGTCCTCCAGAAGCTTTGGGAAACTTTCCAGAAAGCGGAGTATAAAACTCTGTATAGAACCACCTCAGTGGCACATAACTTTTTTTCCCCCCAATTGTTTGACTCAGGCTTGGGCATAGAGGGAACTGGTTTGGAAATGGGAGGGGTTCCCATTAATGGACCACCAACCCATCCCCATGGTGTCCTCAGAGAAGACAAGTCAGCTTAGATACGTGGTGGACTAAAATCCTACCACCTAAGGCTTCAAGCAATGAGAGGAACAGCCATCAAAAACATGTTTTTACCTGGAGAAGGAAATGGCAACCCACTCCAGTATTCTTGCCTGGAGAATCCTATAGACAGAGGAGCCTGGCAGGCTACAGTCCATGGGGCCACAAGAGTTGGACACGACTTAGTGCACTGTCTCACCCCAGAGATCCTGCCACTTATACCACAAAAACCAAACATCCCCCAATGACCTTGGCCCCACTCTTCCAATCACTCCCAGGTGGGAATTCAGGCACCTGTCCACAGAGGTCACAGACAACATACATACGGTTCTGTTATGTCCCATATATTACCCTTTCATGTCCCAAGGAAGACATTTTCTCTTAAGAGATTTTCATTTAGTGTATCTTTAAAAAATCTTGTGTTAAACTTGCCTCCATCTTTTTCTTGGGTAAGGACAACCCAGAAATGGCCCTTTTGTGTCTGTGATGTTGCCATTCACAGCTTTTCTTGAGAGGCCTAGTACAATCTTGAGAACAGGGTTGCTGAATGCTGAATGTCAGACGGTAGCTCTTAGCTTTGCCTATCTTAGGTAGTTATGCTGTGCATTTTTTATTGGTGTACCATGTTTGATTTGTCCCTAATACCTTTGAAGTTTTTCTGAGAAACGAAATAATGCAACATGAACTTATTAAAATACATTTTAAGCCTTTAAAAAACAAACAAAAAAAAACATGTTTTTAATATTTAGGGGAAAAAATGAGAGGGAAGTATCCTTGTTGGCATTTCATTTACCAAATTGTAATACTCAAGAGAAAATATTGCATTTTTGAGAATATCCCAAGTTAACATTATTTATGATTTTACTGTGAAACCATTAAGCTTAATTATGGCCTTTTTCTCTGCAGGACCGCCTGGGGCTGAAGGCAATGGACAAGGCTGGACAGCTGGTGTTCCTGGCTCTTGAAGGTGACCATCTTCAACTGTCTGAAGAATGGTTTTAATTCTGTTATGTCCCATATATTACCCTTTCATGTCCCAAGGAAGACATTTTCTCTTAAGAGATTTTCATTTAGTGTATCTTTAAAAAATCTTGTGTTAAACTTGCCTCCATCTTTTTCTTGGGTAAGGACAACCCAGAAATGGCCCTTTTGTGTCTGTGATGTTGCCATTCACAGCTTTTCTTGAGAGGCCTAGTACAATCTTGAGAACAGGGTTGCTGAATGCTGAATGTCAGACGGTAGCTCTTAGCTTTGCCTATCTTAGGTAGTTATGCTGTGCATTTTTTATTGGTGTACCATGTTTGATTTGTCCCTAATACCTTTGAAGTTTTTCTGAGAAACGAAATAATGCAACATGAACTTATTAAAATACATTTTAAGCCTTTAAAAAACAAACAAAAAAAAACATGTTTTTAATATTTAGGGGAAAAAATGAGAGGGAAGTATCCTTGTTGGCATTTCATTTACCTAAATTGTAATACTCAAGAGAAAATATTGCATTTTTGAGAATATCCCAAGTTAACATTATTTATGATTTTACTGTGAAACCATTAAGCTTAATTATGGCCTTTTTCTCTGCAGGACCGCCTGGGGCTGAAGGCAATGGACAAGGCTGGACAGCTGGTGTTCCTGGCTCTTGAAGGTGACCATCTTCAACTGTCTGAAGAATGGTTTTATGCCCACATCATACCCTTCCTTGAGTGAAACCCTTGTAGTCTGAACCAGAGCTCAGGGAACCCCTCCCACTTCCAAACCAGTTCCCTCTATGCCCAAGCCTGAGCTCAGATCCAGCTAGCAACTAATCCTTTTCTTTAGTCATCATCAAACATGCCCTGCTTGGAAAGATCCAAGATATGAATCTTATCCTTTGCCTCATCCTATCAGCAGATGGTGTTGAATGCCAGTTTAATTAGCTAATAGCTACAGAGCTTGTTTTACAACCTTTGATATGGTTGGACTCTTTTAGGAATCAGGAGTTTGCTGCAGGTCAGTGCCAGAGCTTTGCCCGGGCCTGGAAGAGACTGAAAAAACTAAACCAATGAGATAGTCTTAAGATGAATGACTTTCTCAGGAAAATCTAGCAACATCTCAAGCCAAGGGGCCAGTACCCAGGCCTGAGGAATTCACATAAAATGCTTTCTTAATGTTCTGGTGATTTGACCAGTGCTAGGAAAAGTATTGCTTGGCTAATGCAACCATGTAATTTCTTTAAGGCTGCCCTCCTCTGAGTATGTTGCTTTCTGTGTGTCTTGGATATTACTTTATAAATTCTGGCAGCCCACGATCTTGCCTTGGTAGCACTGTCTCCTTAGGTAGTGATGAATTAGTTGCTCTGTCACAAAAGGAGGGAAGTAGCACCCAGTTGGATTGCTTAAGGCAGGAAGTATACATATTGCTTAACTTAGATGGGGACGGTAGGGAGGTTTAAAGAAAAATGTAAAAATTTGAAGAGGAGGAGGTAGCTGGTTCTTTCCATTCCACCCTTGATAAAGCTGTCCCTTCTGAATATGACTGGTGGTCTGGATTTCAGAGTTACTCTATTGCTGGCATTAGCAAAGAATGGGAGGGGAAAAAATGTGAACAGATCAGGCTATCTAACTTCCATCTAAAAAATGTGTATTACCAGCACACTCCAAATTGCTTCTCATGTGTTCTGTGAAAAAAAAAAAAAGATTGCTCAAGAAAGCTTAGGGAACATTCCATAACCCTTTTCTCTTGGAGATCAACCCACCTTAGAATATTAAGGACTCTTTGAGAATTTCTGCTAAAGACAACATCTTAGCCCGACTCCCTTACCCCGTGAAATCCTAGCACTTTTGGAAGACTGTTCTGCAGAAGGCCCCATCTGTGGAAATGATTAGCTGCGTTTGAGGGAAGCACTTTATTAAGTGCTACAAAGTTTACCTTCTGGTTTTCCTTCACCTCTTTCAAGATTTTTCAACTAAAACAAGGGGATGAAAGGCAAGAAGTGGGGACGGGTGAAAACAATTTTATGAAGTTGTCTAAAATAAAGAATAGTTTCTTACCCTTGGTGTCATTTTTCTTTTCAGAGTTCTTACATTTCTGTTCAGCAAATATCATACATAAATACTAAGTGAGTTTGGTATTAATTTTATTCTATTTTCTGTATAACTTTAAGTACATAAAGGTTTATTTCCACAGGCCTAGGAAATGGGTAGAAATCACAGGACAATCTCTCTTCCCACCAAAAAAAAGTTGCATATTTTGGTAAAGTGTTTGTCCTAGAGGAAAAACTGAAAGTTGCATTAGCAAGGCTGTGCAAGATTTTTACACAAGACCTAAAAACAGCCTGCAGTGGAGACTTGAGTCCTTTGTCCAGGTGCCCAGACAGAAGCCAGAAGTTGTGAGTATGACAGGGCCATGGAAGCAGTGAAGATGGATGATGGGCACCTAGAGTGGAAGGAGAAAGGGGAGCCTGATTTCTGGGAATGGTGTGGTTTTCCTTTTTTTTCCCCTCTCTTTTTAAGTCATCTCTGTAGGAAGGTGCTGGGCAGGGGCCCGAGAGAGAAAGGGTCCGAGACTCCTTTAGCTGGCCTGGGTGCAGGGCACCACAACAGCAGCTAACACAGGACAACCTACGGTCAGGTTTGGGCAGGTGCGGGATGGAATGAACAAGAAAAGGAATGCTTGTAGGAAATCATTTTGCTAGGAATGCTAGATGGCCAAGCTTCAGCCTTTGGGCCCGTGTAACCCTTGCCTCACTTGTCAATAGTGAAAATTAGTTTAAGTTAGAAGAACTAACTAGGATCAGCTTCTGTTACCTTCATACTCGTTAGAAAAAGGTTAACTTGTGTGAACATTCTGACTTGTTAATTCCTGGGACTGCTACAGTCTTCCCAAAAGACTATTTGTTGGTCAAATAACCCCAAAGGCTGAAAGCTAAAACACACCTGTCCTGGTCTGCAGTTGCTTAAGAATGGACTGGCGGTGTGGTTGAGCTGACATGAAAGAGCTGCACCTTCCTGCGGAAGATCAACTGACCTGCTATTCCACCCCAAATCTCAGCCTGAGGTATATTTCAGTGAAGGCAGGTAGCTGTGCTTCTCAAAGCAGAGAAGCAGTTTAAGAGCAGAAAGGTAGAGGAAATCTAAAAAAGAACCATCTTGATACAGATTTATCCCATGGTGTGAGGGAGAGGGCAAGGAACCCAGTGGCACTTCGCTTATCAGCAATTTCTGTCACTGTGGTGACCAACTTCTGCCCATTCCATAGGGTCTTGAACTGCTCAGGGACTGGGAACTCATTCTGCAAACAGAGAAACAACAAGTTTAAACCTGAGCTAGGTAACATGGGCTTAATTAAATCTTAACACTTTTCTCCCAATGCCTGTTTGCACTAAACTGTGAGAGCAAGTAGGATGTAATGAGAGAAATGGAATCCTCTTGTGAAAGCCTGGCTATGGGGGCTATGGAACTGGCAGCACCACATCTCAGAGACCACCTCCCCCACCACTGACTCAGTGAAGGAGCAGTGCAGTGTAGGAATGAGAACAGGGCCTCCAGAGCTAGACAGATGGAGGTCTGAGTCTATTTCCCTACTGACCAGTGACCCTGGACAGCTGTTAACCTGTGAGGTACAGATGGGAATATGAATGGCTCAGCAGGGTGCTGTGACTCAACCCCAGTCCTTTCTGCTACCCTGAGCATCTTCTCAACCTAATAAAGCCAGAAACCACTCTCCTTAGGGGGTCTACTTTGTGGGACCATCTCAGGCTTCCATGTGCTTAAGGTATGCACAGCTGGGTTGGACCCACTTGGTGCAGAATGTCCATCAACTAGCTTTCTCCAACACTAGCCTTCAGGCCCTTCTGTTTTCACATCACACTACTAAAGGGATCAAGAAACTTACGAAGTCACCGCCTTCTGTAGGAATGAGGACATTCATCTCAGAAGATTTGGCACTGACTATCTCACAATCCAGAGAGTTCTTGCTCAGGTAAACGTGGCAGCCATCTGTTTTGTTGATGGAAATGGTTGGCACTTTACCCATTACCTGCAGAGGAAACCAAGAGCACTGAGTTCTGGCCTCTGGAAGAACAGTTAACTGTGGGAAAAGCTTTCCCTGTTTCACGGGAGAACATGAACAACTCACAGGTGTACAAGAGATACTGGATACTAGGGGTGGGTGGGGATGGTCCTGGAAACAGCTCACGATAAGGGCCAACTCCTTTCCTGCCACATCCAGAGCAGTCAGCTTACAGACCCCAGAGAGTCAGATTTCTACCACGGCAACATCTGTGGGTCGGCTGTGTCTCTTTCAATTAATCCCCAAGACCAAAGGAAGGAGCCAAGGTATCGAGTTACCTGAACTTTGACATCCTTACTATTGATTATCTCCACAATGCCCACCACGTCATCAAACACCAGACCAAGTTTCTTACAGTTATCTAGGAGAAGAAAGTGAGCAGGTTAACAGTATAACTTTAAAGGAAAGCACTCTATTAAGAATCTCTAGAAATAGGGGAGGTAGGGTGCCAGCCTTCTTGAGCTCTAGGACAGAGCCTCCCTTGGCCAAGAAGAACTCACCTACTGTAATGGAGTTAATTTTGCCCTTGATTTGCAATGTTGAGTTCACACACTTGAATATGTAAGCCACCTGTTTCAGCTCTGTATCCTCTATCACCAGGTTGGAAACATTCTCCTGATTTTCCTGTTAAAGAGATCCCCCTTTAGGAACCTCATCACTAAGCATACCCCAAAAACCAGACTATGCCAAACTTTCTTGTAATCAAAAGCCTGCACTTGTTTGGCTGTGCCCCATTTAGTCTCTTTGCTCCTACTTCTTGTTTCCCTACTCTGGGCATTTTTAACTCACCACTCTCCACTTCTTGCCCTCCAGTTCAAGTAGAGCTGGCTCCTTCTTTGTGACTGGTTTGGGGGGATCTGGTTTAGATGCAGAGAAGGGTTTGGGGCCACTTCGTATCAGACCACTCTGAGCCTTCAAAGCAGGGTTCTTGTGAGTCTTCATGTCATCAGATACGTGTTTCAGGGCTATAAGAACAACAGCTGCTTTGTTCCTGTCCTTCATACCTGGACTTTGAGCTGAAGCAATAACCAACTTCTGCTATCAGAAGTTATACTGATCCTTAACCAAAAATTCAAAGCCATACCGTTGGAGAAGCACTTTTATAATTCTCTTCTACCTCCAGGTTAAATTATAAAATTCCACTAAAAACTAAGTAAAATGCAAAATACGTATATATGGGGGAGATGGGATAAAAACACAAGAAAAAGATCTAGAAAGACACTAAGTATATACTCACAAAATACGTACATAGTTTTTAAAGCAACAGAGAAGAAAAAGTACTATGTGATAATTAAAAAAATTTGGTAAAAGGAAAAATAACCTCATTCACAGCTAACTTACCATCCACCCCCAATCAGTGCTGGCACTTGAAATTTCCCTTCTGATAATTTTTCTATTCATAGTTGTTTTTTATTTAGATATAAGCATACACACTTAGACCAAAAAAATTTGATTTAACCAATTAACACAGTAAAATTCTTCTCAAGTTAACCTCCAGCTTCTAAAAATATCTTTATTTTTTTAAGGGGGGAAAAAAATTCCGTAACACCCTCAATAGGCTGACACATGCCTTGCTTATGAACAGAGCCCAATCTACATAAGCAACACTAGCTTTTTAGCATCACCACTCCATGTGGTTAGTTTTTTTTCTTTAAACACTGCATGGTTCATGGCAGAAAAAAGACTTAACAGTTGCATAATATTCCATCATGAGGAACATACCACAGTTAACCATTTCTCTTAAAGTTGGATATATAGACTGTTATATCATTCTTAGCTACTATAAATAATAATGTCTAAAACTTGTCCTTTGAATATTTTTATAGGTAGATTCCTAGGAGAGTGTTGTGTAATTTAGACTTCAACCTACTGTATATAAGAGTGTCTACCTTTTCTATGCCAACATCAGCTCATTCTTATGCAAGTTTTCCATTATGACTAATATACATCCTCAGAGGAAGTTAACCGCCCCCTTCCATGATGACTTCCCAAAGAGACCATGTGGTAACATGGAAAAAGCTCTAGGGAAAACCACTGGCACCATGCCTTGGCACAATACAGTAGGTACTCTGTATGTGCCCCTTCTATCACTTTCCAATGGGAAGAGAGATTCCCACAACTATAATGACCCATTTTCAATTTCCATTTAAGCCAGCTCTGCTATCCCTTTAGGCAACCTGAAAGAATGTAACACCCCAAATGAATCTCCATAAACAAACCATGATTCTGGTTTACAGACTGCCAGGTTGCTAGCTGGTAAGTTCTTGCCAAAACAAGTTGTTTACTGACTTCTCTTGCCAAAGCGTTCACTTACCATGTGTGATGCTCTCCCCCTGATTAATCTGCGCAAACAGTGCTGAGCGTGAAGCAGAGTCATCTGAGCCTGAACTGGTGGGGACTTGGGGGGGAGGTGGGCCTGGTGGGGGAGGAGGAGGACCGGATCCAGCAGAGGGTCCAGATGGCAAGCCACTCAGTTCTTTTGCCACAGGCCCCTGGAACAGTAAGTGCAGGGAACACTGTCAACTTTTCTTCCCCTCAGTACTGGCCCCAATAGGGCCTTACACGTGTCCAAGATACATGGGATTTCACTGTAGTTTTTGATGCAATGATTAATGCTCCTGACCCACACCCAACTCAGCTCCATTTTTCCAGCTCTAAACCTAGAGTTCTAAAAATCTTAGTGTATCAGCAATATCTCAGACTTACAAAATCCAAGTCTGATTTTACCATGCCCTGCCTGCTCCCCTTCCTGTACAATCAGCCCATTTCTATTCTAGCGAAAGGTATTGCCACCCAAGCTTGGCTGCTAATCGTCTTCTCACTAACTCTTTCTACTATCTTGGCTGCATCTCCCTAAGTTTGTCTGTATCAGCCTCTTGCAGCATAAGTACTCAAATAGTCTGAGCATGAGCCCTTGCCCCTAATTTATAAACTAAGACTCTTTTAAAGACAAACCTGATCATTACCACTACTTTGCTCAAATACCTATTATAGTTTCTCAAATACCTATTATAGTTTCTTATCATCAATTAAAAAAAAAAAAGTATTTGGCTGTGCCAGGGTCTTTGTTGTGGCACGATGGGATCTAGTTCCCTAACCAGGGATTGAACCCAGATCCCCTGCATTAGGAGCGCAGTCTTAGCCACTGGACCACCAAGGAAGTCCCCTTATCATTTGTTACAAAGACTAAATGTCTCAACTACTTCCTTTTCAGCTTTTCCTCCTAAAAATCGACTTTCTCTTCTTACTGAAGGGAGATGACCAATCTCTACATTTATTCTGCATTTACTTTAAGCTTTGCTGTTACCCATCTCTCCCACTTCCATCCTATACCTGAAAAGTCTCAGATAAGAATATGACTCCTGCAAGTACAGTCTCCCAGTTGAGAATCACTTTCTCATACTCTGTAGTGTGCACCTTTATAATAGTACTTGGCTTGGTGATTGGTTCTGGGGTTTCGTATCTCTATTTTTAAGCTTCCTGAGGGTTGGGATGTTATTTATTGATCTATCTTCCCTCCAGCCCAAGCATGTCCCTGACCCATGCTTACCGACACTGAATAGAACTGAGTATTCTTTCCCCTACCCTCGCTTTCTTTACTCTTTTACCCCTTTTCCTTCTCTCCTACTTCCTGGAGGAATGACAGGAGGGGACGAGAACTCACCGTTCTGCTCCAGGCCAGTCCGGTGGTATGGAACTCCTTAATGTAAGCCTGCAGCTCTGTCCATATACTCAAGTAAGCTTTGACCCAGTCCACGTGCTTTTTATCCCTGGGAGAATTAAACAACAACTCACTGCAGGCAGTCAGGGTACATTAAAACAATGATTCCAGATCCTTCCTATCTATGAGCTCACATTTTCTTGCCTGTGATGTTCCTTAGGCTCTGCTCAATGGCAGCTTTTCTATCATAACTGAGCTTCTCTTCTCTTTTTTAAACCTATTCTCTTACCCTAATTAGACCAAAGTCCATACCAACAGGAACTCTATATCTCTACCTCTTATAGCAATATGTCTTAAACTTTTTAAAGTAACAAACTGTTTTTTCAAAGCATAAGACCTTAGCCATAATCTTATATAAAAAACTAAAAAGAGCAAATATTCTGTGCCTGAAGCCATGGTCAAGAGGGCTCTCAAGCATAACTATGGATCTTCAGGACTCCAAGAAACTCAACTGCTTTGTAACACAATGCCTTAGGTCAAAAATATGCCTTCCTCCAAAAAATTAAAAATAAAACACTTCCCTTTAGGAGGAAGATGATGCTGTGAAAGTGCTGCACTCAATATGCCAGCAAATTTGGAAAACTCAGCAGTGGCCACAGGACTGGAAAAGGTCAGTTTTCATTCCAATCGCAAAGAAAGGCAATCCCAAAGAATGCTCAAACTACCACACAACTGCACTTATCTCACATGCTAGTAAAGTAATGCTCAAAATTCTGTAAACCAGGCTTTAGCAATACGTGAACCGTGAAATTCCAGATGTTCAAGCTGGTTTTAGAAAAGGCAGAGGAACCAGAGATCAAATTGCCAACATCCGCTGGATCATGGAAAAAGCAAGAGAGTTCCAGAAAAACATCTATTTCTGCTTTACTGACTATGCCAAGGCCTTTGACTATGTGGATCACAATAAACTGTGGAAAATTCTGAAAGGGATGGGAATACCAGACCATCTGACCTGCCTCTTGAGAAATCTATACACAAGTCAGAAAGCAACAGTTAGAAGTGGACATGGAACAACAGACTGGTTCCAAATAGGAAAAGGAGTACGTCAAGGCTGTATATTGTCACCCTGCTTATTTAACTTCTATGCAGAGTACATCATGAGAAACACTGGGCTGGAAGAAGCACAAGCTAGAATCAAGATTGCCAGGAGAAATATCAATAACCTCAGATATGCAGATGACACTACCCTTATGGCAGAAAGTGAAGAGGAACTAAAAAGCCTCTTGTTGAAAGTGAGAGAGGAGAGTGAAAAAGTTGGCTTAAAGCTCAACATTCAGAAAACGAAGAACATGGCATCTGGTCCCATCACTTCATGGGAAATAGATGGGGAAACAGTGTCAGACTTTACTTTCTGGGGCTCCAAAATCACTGCAGATGGTGACTGCAGCCATGAAATTAAAAGATGCTTACTCCTTTGAAGGAAAGTTATGACCAACCTAGATAGCATATTCAAAAGCAGAGACATTACTTTGTCAACAAAGGTCCCTCTAGTCAAGGCTATGGTTTTTCTAGTAGTCATGTATGGATGTGAGAGTTGCACGGTGAAGAAAGCTGAGTGCCGAAGAATTGATCCTTTTGAACTGTGGTGTTGGAGAAGACTCTTAAGAGTCCCTTGGACTGCAAGGAGATCCAACCAGTCCATTCTAAAGGAGATCACTCCTGGGATTTCTTTGGAAGGAATGATGCTAAAGCTGAAACTCCACTACTTTGGCCACCTCATGCGAAGGGTTGACTCACTGAACAAGCTAGAATCAAGATTGCCAGGAGAAATATCAATAACCTCAGATATGCAGATGACACTACCCTTATGGCAGAAAGTGAAGAGGAACTAAAAAGCCTCTTGTTGAAAGTGAAAGAGGAGAGTGAAAAAGTTGGCTTAAAGCTCAACATTCAGAAAACGAAGAACATGGCATCTGGTCCCATCACTTCATGGGAAATAGATGGGGAAACAGTGTCAGACTTTACTTTCTGGGGCTCCAAAATCACTGCAGATGGTGACTGCAGCCATGAAATTAAAAGATGCTTACTCCTTTGAAGGAAAGTTATGACCAACCTAGATAGCATATTCAAAAGCAGAGACATTACTTTGTCAACAAAGGTCCCTCTAGTCAAGGCTATGGTTTTTCCAGTAGTCATGTATGGATGTGAGAGTTGCACGGTGAAGAAAGCTGAGTGCCGAAGAATTGATCCTTTTGAACTGTGGTGTTGGAGAAGACTCTTAAGAGTCCCTTGGACTGCAAGGAGATCCAACCAGTCCATTCTAAAGGAGATCACTCCTGGGATTTCTTTGGAAGGAATGATGCTAAAGCTGAAACTCCACTACTTTGGCCACCTCATGCGAAGGGTTGACTCACTGGAAAAGAATCTGATGCTAGGAGGGATTGGGGGCAGGAGGAGAAGGGGATGACAGAGGATGAGATGGCTGGATGGCATCATGGACTCAATGGACGTGAGTCTGAGTGAACTCCGGGACTTGGTGATGGACAGGGAGGCCTGGCGTGCTGTGATTCATGGGGTCGCAAAGAGTCGGACACGACTGAGCGCCTGAACTGAATCAGTATTAAATTACAGAAGTAGCACTACGTTGTAGTTCAAGTTTCCTCTCTTAGGTCTTATTAGCTGGAAGACTTTATGATTACTGAGTGCCAAAGAATTGATGCTTCGAACTGTGGTGTTGGAGAAGCTCTTGAGAGTCCCTTGGACTCCAAGAAGATCAACCCAGTCCATCCTAAAGGAGATTAGTCTTAAGTATTCAGTGGAAGGTCTGATGTTGAAGCTCCAATACTCTGTCCACCTGATTGAAAGAACTGACTCACTGGAAAAGACCCTGACACTGGGAAAGATTAAAGGCAGAAGGGGACGACAGAGGATGAGATGGTTGGATGGCATCACCAACCCAATGGAGCTGAGTTTGAGTAACTCAAGCTCTGGGAGTTGGTGATGGACAGGGAAGCCTGGCATGCTACAGACCATGGGGTTGCAAAGAGTGGGACATGACTGAGCGACTAAACTGAACTGAGCATAAAACCCAATTTCCTCAACTGTAAATTGTGGAGTATAATAGTGGGATATAATCAAAACATTGTGATGCTTAATTCCAGATTACTGGAAGGATCAAGGAACTGCCTGGTGTTCTGGGAGATATTTCAGACCCACATGAAGGCTCATTCCTTCAGAGTAGTCACTCAACATATGCTGATTACTGAGGACGAACAGAGGGAAGGAAAAAAGGGTTTGGAGAGTTACGTAGCCAAGTAGCAGGTGCCTGTCGTCACTCCAGCTCAAAACCAGTGATGGAGAAGTTCACACTGGTGGACACATGTGGTTGGACATACAATAACTCCCCTTATCCAATACCTGCAGTGGTCAGGCAGCCTTCCTCTCACTTCACCTGACTATAAGAATAGTCAAGGTCACTTTATAGTAAATCTTGTTGTAACTTTTGCCATTGAGCCAGTTAGAAGTTTTCAACAAAGGAACAAAATCTTATCCATACAGGCAAAAAAAGGGGGGGGGGGGCATTAGTTCATTTTCATATGCAGCAAAAGTTCCTAAACCTATAAGGGCAAGGATGAGAAAACTCAAAAGCCCTCTACAAACCCTGGAGAAAAAGCAGAAGAGGAACAAGAAACACTTCCTGCTTGCAAATGCAGCTTCTATGTGTCAACATCTACCACGCTTTCCAACAAGCAGCCCTGAAAGAGACCAACACAGCAGCCACAGCCAGCCTTAACTTAACCCAAAGCCCTACTCTAGTAAACCAAGTAACCAGCTGGGTTTGTTCTTGACCCCTTGAGGACAAGCTGGACTTACACATCTTTGTACTCCTTGAGGACTCGATTTGTATAAAACATGGCAGCATCATTCATTTCCTTCACATAGGGACCAGGCTTGGGAGCCTAGAAAAAGAAAAAGCTGTCAGTAACTCAGGGCCTTTCCAGCCACATCTCCTGACCTCTGTCCCTTCCCTTCCATAGAAGCTGTGCAGCTCACCATAGCCACCCAACCCAGGGCCTGGATACTTTCGCTGACAGCTGACAGGTGATTGAACAACTTGCTGCCTCGGTTCTTCTCCCGGAAGGTCACCACTTCTTGGATCTGCTCGGAGATGGGTGCCAACAAGTCAGAAAGCTTGTTCTAGAAAAAAAGAGGCAGGAAAAGACAAGAGGTTAGAGCCCTTCTATGTTTTATGTTGCTCCGCTCTGATCTTGTAAGGCAAAAATTCTTCATGAACTACAACAAGCAGGCAAATAAACTCTGTATTTATCTCCAAAGATTCATATGGCTACACTACTACTCAACACCTCACTCTCCTCAGAGTTCCAACTCCTCAGGCAGGATTTTGTGGTTCTTCATGATCAGGACCCATACCCCAGCTGTACCACAAAATTCTACCATTTCTGTCATTTGTCTTTTCTGTCCCACCAACAGGAGCTACTAGCTCATTTCTGGGCCCTCACTCACGATGGGCTCTTCTCTTTCAATCTATCCACCTGATCCTCTGCTTCATGAGGAATAGCCCTCCAACCCCAGCCACACTGGCCTCCTACAGCATCTGTCGTCAGCAGAGCCAATTCTGACACCTTACCATGCAACATTTATTAATGGACCCATGTGAACATGTTTTTCTTTCTCATTAATTCTTCAAACACAAGGGCTTTGTTTTAGCCCTATTTTATAATCTGCACAGCCCTCAACACAGTGCTAGCCATATAGCAGCTGCTGAGAGAGATCTGCTGAATCAAATGCAATTAGAGGACTTGGCATTTGAGCAGGAAGCTTAGTATAATGGACGAATCTTGTGTTTCTGTGTTTTCATCCTTCCCACAAAGCTTGGTTTCCTGAACATCTCGATTCTCAGATCTCAGTATGAGAACAGTCTAAAGCAGGAGTTGGTAAACTTTCTGTAAGGAGCCAGACCGTAAATATTTCAGTCTTTGCAGGCCATACGGGCTCTGTTGCTATTTCTTAACTCTGCTGTTGTAGTGCATAGAGCAACAACAGACAATACTTAAAAGAATGGACATGGCTGTGTTTCCAAAAAAATTTCACTTAAAATAGGTGGTGGGCCAGATTTGGCCTGCAGACTATAGTCTGCCAATCCTTAATCTAAAGTAAGGGAAATATAATAATATCTCAGCTGCCTGAATTGTTGTGAAAAGTGTGGGGTTGGAAAAAAAAGGTTTAGACAAAATGCTTTAAACTTTTGTCTTTTAATTTTTAAGATTAAAAATTAGAGTCTAACATATTTAACATTACATCTGCTACTTTTACATTGTTTAGGCATGTTGAGGGTTCACAGGTTTTAATACAGCATTAGCACGAAAACTTACTTTATTACCCCTCTACCTAGGAAAGCCAAATGCAAAAAAGAAGAAACAAAACAAAACTAAAATGTGTGGCTCGGAGAAAAATCTAAATTTTCTCTATTTTCATACTTTGGCAGCACAAAATACTGAGGTAGGAATAAAGTTAAAGAGAGATGTCCAACCACTTAGGGTGAGGTGAGAAGCAATACTTTTACGATCTCCCCAGCAGTCTTACTAATAAAAGCACATCCCCAGTGGAGCAAGAGAATCACTTTCTAGGCCTAATGAACTTAGGAGACAATATGATAAACTTGGGCTAAGCCATGAGGCTAGAAAAGACTGTCAAATGGCACATTCCCATAGTGGGGCTTAAAATCGGACTCTCCTGGGACTTGGTGCCTGGTAGGTCTATCTTAACATGTTGTGATAGCTTAGCAGAAGCCCTCAATCTGTCCTGCGCATCAAACCATAACAAAACCAACTAGTAGTGAACTTACGCCTGCTGGCTGCTGGCACTGAGAGGCTGTAACCAAGAGAGCTCGCTCTAACTTCAGACCTGTGTGGACCATCTCCGCCTGAAAACAAGAGGACAGGAGAAGAATCAGCTATCAGTGACACTTCACAACTGGACAGGTCCTGATAAGAATAACCTGAAACCTCCACGTTCATGTATTCTAGCAGCAACCCAGGCACTTCATGTTGATTTCTTTAAGTAATCCAGATTTCAGGGACTGATAGCAGAATTACATATACCATTGTTCCTGTTGGAACCAATCAGGGTTGTATATCCAGAGTTGGAAATGAAGATACTGAGGGCTTTCAAAGAAGTCAAGTTTGCAACTGCACGTGTGGTATGAAGTACATTGAAAAATCTCTCCTACCTCTCATCACCAAAAAAAAAATTGTTTTGAAAAAACCAGAGGTAGGAGTAAAGGCAAAAGCCTAAGCTTATGCCTCAAATTCTTAAGGTATTTAATCCATAAGGTTAAAGCTATTCTCAAGTGTTGGACCATGACCTATCACAGATAATTAAATCAACTTTGTGACACATAATGAGTACTTTATTAAGTGAAGTATAGTAGAACAATGAGTGCAATAATTTCAATGAGAAATTATGTACTTTTTAAGGTGCAATACAAGTTGCATAAACACTATTTTGTGAAACATCTATCTTAACTGGTCTTCCCAGGTGGCGCTACTGGTAAAGAACCTGCCTGCCAACGAAGGAGATGTAAGAGACATGGTTTTGATCCCTGGGTCGGGAAGATCCCTGGATGAGGGCATGGGCAACCCAGTGCAGTATCCTTGCCTGGAGAATTCCATGGATAGAGGAGCCTGGCAGGCTACAGTCCATAGGGTCGCAAAGAGTCAGACACGACTAAAGAGACTTAGCACACATGCATATCTTGGTTACAAATATGTATTTCTTACTGAGGGCCATGGACAAATGAATTTTAAGAAGATGAAGCTATAAGCACTACCACATATAAAAATTCAAAGTCAAGTCATATTTTTTTTCAGGGCTTGTATTTTTTAAATGTAGAACTGATACATTTTAAACTTTTTCAAATGTTATCTACTGTATAAAATAAAAATGCAAGCCCCATACTCCTAAGTCCCAGTCCCACTCTCTAGAGTTAACACCACTGCCAACAGATGGTATGTAAGAGGCTTCAAATAGATCTTCCAAAGATCAGGCAAACAGTTTTACTGAAGGGTCAGGCTGATCCTAAACATGGTTACTGCTTACAAAGGATCACTCAAAGACTAGCAGGAAGGTTCTGGGTCCTGAAGAGAAAGACAGAGTGGGAGTGGTGGTGACACGTGGGAGCAGCAGGAAGGGAGGCGGGTGGAGAGCACCTGTCATTGCCTACTTCATATTCTTACTGTGGGCTAAGTGTGAAAATAACTCACATTAGCATAGTTTTAGCATAACTACCAAGCACAGCTTCATAAATGCTAAGTCATGATGATGAGTCCTTTGAATAAGCCACCCCAGGGTTGGTTATATAACATGGTGGGGTAGCATATTCTCACTACCAAGATGAGCAAAGCAAGCTATCTATATAAAAGAAGCCTATCAGAGCATGTGATAAAAGCAGAGGGCCTGGAAAAAAGTGTGAAAAACTGTTTCAGTGCATAAACTGAGTTCCTCAGTGCAGGCAGAAGAAGCCAGGAGCCCCTCAAGGGGCTCTTAAACCAAGGATGACTAGGATTTGAAGAAAGCCACCAGTCCTTAAAAGATGGAAAAAAGGGCCAAACCTCCTTACATGTTTCTGCACATCTCCCCCAATCTCTTTACTGATCTTGAGGTACTCTGCCACAGGACCGGCCAGCAGTGAGTCAAACGCTTGCACGTATGGAGTTGTTCCTGCTGAAGACAGACACACCACCAAGAATGGTCACACATGAGAAAGAGAGTTTGTTAAAGGTACTTCCAAAGGGGAGAGGCAAGGTAAACACAGTAAACAGAAAGCTTGGGGTTAAGTCAGGAGCTTGCATTCTAGCTCCAGAATTACCATTAACTTCTTATGTGATTCTAGCTAAGTCCCCTTTCCTAACTAAGCTTGATTTTTTTAACCAACAGAATGAAAATAAACAAAATTACCCCCCACCAAAGTTCCTTTTAGCCTAACATTCTATAATTCAACTGGTATATGTGCAAAATGGTCAATCTGCCAATAATTTGGAGAGAGGAAATTTTAATATCACTTGTCATTTGCCATACTAGAGTCATTTTGCTAAGGAAAGAACAGGAAATAGCATACAAGCAGGAAGTTCTCATGTTAAAATAACCTAACCACAGGCCTCCAGGCATAGAAGTCACTTCCTCCCTTATCTTACAGGCGATGAACTTTCTAGATTAAATGTTTCAGCAAGTTAGCTCCAAAGAAGAGAATATACCAAGATAGAAAAATTGCAGGCCAGGACACCAAGTTTCACTCAAAGCATTCTACTGGCATGCATCCTGCTTACCTTTTGCAGCACTGTCTCCATAGCTACAGTGTGTGTCAGAGGCATGGGAGACTGCCTCCAGGCGGCCCACCACTCTCTCCAGTCTCTCTACCAGATTTCGCATGTCAGCCATGATGTACCACCTGTGGAAACAGACCAAATGCTATTTGTCGGTTTAATATGACACAGAACCTAGGGAGGAAAAAGAAAAAAGAATGCCCTGGAGATGAAGAAGATGCCAATTCTGAGGAACAGAATCATTTTACAGTAAAATAAGACGGAAGATAGTCCAGCATATTTGCAGAAGCATAGAGACCTCATTAAGCAAAAGAACCACCCAGGAAACAGTGTTAACTGAAAAGCAAATACTTATCTTATCCAAATATTTACTGAATATTTACTATGATATCATCAACTAAGTATTTGTGTAAGAATTTAGAATTTACAAGGAACAATCACATATGTTTTCTCAGTTTATTAAGCCTCTCAACAACTACTTATGAATGGAAAGATAATTACTACATTCTTAAAGATAGGAAGCAATTTCAATGAGTTAAATGACTTGCCTATAGTCACAAAGTTAGTTGGGAAGCCAGTACTCCAATCAAGTCTTCCGGCTCTAAGTTCAGTGTCTTTTCCTACATCCTGCTGCCTGCATGCAGAATGCCCAAGGCCAAGATGAACAGGGTATTTATCCTACCCACAATAACTTATAGTCTAACAGAGAACTATACACTGCACTACAACTACTAAAAACAGAAAAAAATTTAAGGTGACATAGCTGCAGGCAAAATAACACAGGATTTCAGAGAAGAGAAGAATATATCAGCTGGAAGCGTCAGATAAGGCTATCAAGGAGAAGCTGCCAATTGAGCCAGGCTTCAAAGGAGGATGGGCAGGATCTAGATATGCAGTAGAGAAGGAAAACAAGACATATCCAGAAGGGCTTGTTATCGATCTTTTCACAAATACCAACTTACTGAACTAGCCTCATTCAATGTCTAATATCCTAAAGAAAGGAAGCTCCTCTCTTCTCAAAAGAGAAGGGACCTTTTCTGGTTTGTTTCCTAAACAAGTTTATCCTCTACCATCTAGACCACTACCTGGCAGGTAGAAAGTGTTCAATAAATATTTATGAAGTCAATGAACCTGAAGTATAGAATCTCAGAACTCCAGAGGGACAAGGGTTCTGAAAGTTGCCCACAAACACATATAAGTGTTAACGTTATCAATATACATCAATATAAAGTGGCTGAGACTATAAGTGATCTTGTAAAAATCAGTCAAGTGAAATTTGAGCCAAAGACTTGGAGAGATTTCATTTCAAAGCATTAATCTGGTCAGGTAACTGAAGACGAATACTCAACTCCCTTGAAGCCACCTAAAATGACGACAGAATCACAATTCCCTCAAAGATGACGACATGACAGAATACCTCAATTTAACACACTGTCTTCCCTCTGGAAGAGAGAAGCAACTCACGAGATAAACTAAGATCATCCCTGCCCACTCTTTTCTGTGTACAGGCTCTGATCTCTTAGAGGCTAGTAATTTGCCAAAGCGTGTTGTTTAAAGCTAATCAAAGAGAAAGATGAGAATGTAAGCCAAATAAACCTTTCCATTCCTTGGCCTGGAGAGGCAGCAGAAGCCTCCAAATTCTTACTGAAAATGAACAGACTATCGAGCAGACGAGAAGCATCCATAACCCTCCCTTACGTTACAGCATGATCGCTGAGTATCCCAATGGCTGCCCTGTTTGTTCTGGGTACTATCCAAGGACACACTGATATATATAATCCATCACACTCTATAAATACCATCCATGGGGAAAGGCAGTGAATGCCATAAACTCCCAAGTTACCTTCCATTAATAGATACCACTCATTCTGTTGTAAAACATGTTCCTTCATACATAACGGATGCTACAGGTTGAGGCCACTGTTAACATGGTTACACAGTACAAGTGTCTCTACAGGCTGCCAGGGTTGCTGAACACTAACCAGTCTTAATAGCTTAATAATACAGCTTCATGGGATTTTGGTTTCTTCTTTTCCATTTTTCATTTGTACTTATAAGTTTTTAATTCTAAACAAGCTATCGTTCTGCTGTTTAACTTAAGCAGAATGAGAAAGGACAAAACGGCTATCATTAAAGCAAATCTCATTCCATCACTAATGAAATATAGGAAAACAGTATCTAGTTTTTTGTTTTTGGTAGGGGTGGACTGAAATTTGAGATGTAATGGCAAAGAATGTTTAGAATTGAAAGGACCAAAAGACACATCTTGTCTTATGCTCTGTGATGTATATATACCAATCTTTATGGGGTCATGTCCACTCCAAAGCTGTCAACTAGTATTATCATATTAACAGTGGAAGTGAGAAATTGATTTAAGGGTCTAGATCTGATAGATAGAGTGCCTGATGAATTATGGAATGAGGTTCGTGACAGTGTACAGGAGATAGGGATCAAGACCATCCCCATGGAAAAGAAATGCAAAAAGGCAAAATGGCTGTCTGGGGAGGCCTTACATATAGCTGTGAAAAGAAGAGAAGCAAAAAGCAAAGGAGAAAAGGAAAGATATAAGCATCTGAATGCAGAGTTCCAAAGAATAGCAAGAAGAGATAAGAAAGCCTTCTTCAGCGATCAATGCAAAGAAATAGAGGAAAA
>SJXQ01006370.1:206344-291988 GCA_006408695.1 Aepyceros melampus | reverse complement strand
ACAATAATAGTCTAGGTGAATTCTGGTGCCTATTCCTAGTCTAACAAAAGGATTACACATGAACATGCAAGTGTAAATCATATCTGCTATAGGTGAGGAAGCAGTTCTCATAGAAATAGGCATATACTCCAAGAGGTGACTGGAGAAGGAAATGGCAACCCAGCCAAGTATTCTTGCCTGGAAAATCTCATAGACAGAGGAGCCTGGCAGGCTACAGTCCATGGAGTCACAAAGAATTGGACACGATTGCGCATACAGAAGACATGATTAACATCAAGTAATTTTGAAATGACTACTTAACCTATTTGAAACTCAAATTTCTTCTAAAAAGGTAAAATGATGATTAAAATACATTGTTCAAAAGGGATATTTCAAGATACAATGTCTGGTGTATGAAGGGTGCTTTAAAAATAACAGCTATGGGGATGGCAGTGGTGTAATGTATTACTGGGAAGAATTGTATGGGGCTCATCTCTGTATTCCTCCCTAGGATTTACCACGGTGTCTTGTACATAGTTGGTTCTTAATTTTTTCACTAAATTGTTCAAATTATATGCTTTAGCAAGGTCAGAAAACCAGGTAGCATCTTCTTGTTATATAACAGTCAGCCTGTGATTCTGACTTCGAGAACCACAACCTTCATTGCAGACTTTTAACTCTGTAGGCAAATAAGAGTACTTGTGAATCAACTAACTTCATAGATTAAATTCAAAAGCCTTATGATTCTGACAAAGGGCAACTTTCCCTATGTCTGACATATTTTTGATTCCAGATATACATTTGTCCTCAGCAGGATACAAACAGAGCATTATGGAAAACTGCTTTATTTTCAAAGACTATAATAGAAATGAAATGCATTTTGAAAAATCACATATATGTCTACTTGGCAGCAACAGTCATGCCTATAATCATAAATATATCAAATGCCTCATTTGTTCTTGCATGGTTTCAGAGATTACGTTTCAAATGCTCTCACAGAGTACTCTCTCAGTGTTGCCATGAGTTATAAAAATAGACGTTATTTACATAAACAGCATTCTTCATGAGGTTTGGAAATTTTTGTTTTGGGTATTCTTTTTTCCCTTCTTTAAAAGCAGATAGTGAATTAGACAAAAGTAAGAGGACATGGCTCTCTATGTAATATAAATATGTATATATTAGTATGTACATATATGTATTTGAATGCATTAATGAATAAAACTTTATATATATATATTCATTTGTTGTTTAGTCACAAAATCATGTCTGACTCTTTTACAACTCCGTTGTCTATAGCCCACCAGGCACCTCTGTTCATGGGATTTCCCAGGTAAGAATACTGGAGTGGGTTGCCATTTCTTTCTCAAGGGGATCTTCCTGATCCAGGGATTGAACCTGCATCTCTTGAACTGCAGGTAGATTCTTTACCACTGAGTTACCAGGGAAGCCCATTCATTCATTAAGCATCCTCTTATTATAGGTCGAAGTTTTGGTTCCAGATATTCAGTAGTGAACAAGCAGATAAAAATCTCTACCTTCCTGGAGTTATATTCTTAATGAGAAGTCAGAAAATAAACATGATAAAAAGGCAAAATATCTTATTTTGCATGTTTCAAAGGAGATGATGCATGATTCCAAGGAGAAAAAATTGAATAAAGGAAGGAGGAATATGTAAAGTGGGTGAATTTTAGAGAAGGTATCAAGGAAATCTCACAAGTGAGTTTTATTACTTGTATATATATAGATCTTACTTTTTTTTTTAAAAAAAAGGCTTTTTTTCTAATTTCAGAGGTAATTTATGTTGAACACTTAAAAAAATTAAAAACAATGGACATGCAATATGAAAATTTCCTTTAATTCATAGTATATATGCATATAATATAAAAGTTCCCTTAAATTCACATTATATATGCATACACATTTATTGTCTCCCTCCACATAATATCACCCTGTATATATTTCTCAATAACTTTCTTTTTCCTTCATCAATACTGTTTACATAAATTCTCCTTAATTTTATTTAACTGGCCAAGTGATTTCAACAAAAATTGAAAGCAGAGTTTGAAAATATGAAGCCATTTTTATAGCACTAAATAAAAAGCAATAGGCCACATATACACCTTTGAAATGTCACTTTGAGTTCATGACATTAATTTTAACTTTAGTATAAACATTTTCATTTATGAAGCATGATTTTAGCTTGTCTGCCTTCACAAACTTCCTAAATAATGTAGTTTATTTTGGATGATAGATTATGGGACGCTAGTTCATTTACCCAAAGCTTGACATTTTATATCATAGGTTTTCAGTTTTTAGAAATCAAGTAAGTTTGAAATCATCCCATGGTGTATAGTATAATTTCTTGTTTTCATTTTTTAATAAGTGGTCTCATTTTCATTTTTAATATGTTTAAGCCTAGGTTTTAAAAAGCATCATTGTTGAATCTTATATCTAAAAGTTTAACTAAGAAATAACATTTTCGGAAAGAAATAATCAAAACTATGAATAAACATTTTGATTATGATTTTTGTGATCAACTCTAATTATTTGCTTGTTGAAGCCAAATAAATGGTCCTTCAATAGAATCGTTTACATCAGTAAATGGTCACTTGTTTCAGTATATTGGGATTGTGTTCTTTGGCAGAAATTCAGAACATATTAAGATGTCCCCATTAAGGGTGAGGCAAACAAGGCACACTGTCTCATAATAGCTAAAAAATTCTTCTTTATAATCAAATAAGTACTATAGGACTATAATAATTACTTCTTTTCTTTATTGCTTCTTCTTTTTAAAATTACTCTGTTCTTTTTTTCCCAAGTAATTGACTTAGTGGTTCTATTTGATACCTTCTTATAATTGGAGAATTGAGGTCCATGAATCACATCCTTGGTTGAGCCCTGTCCTTCTTCAAATAGGTGTCTCCTTAACAATAGCTGACAATGGACTCAATGCAAGTTGTTAGTCCATTTAGGACTATTAAAAAAAATTGTGGCAGGCTTTGTAAAGATACTTTTCCTTTGCAGAGTAAATAACCCATTGGTAAGTATTGAGGCACTGAAAAATTTTCTTTGATGAAATGTTTCTTCAATGAAACATTAAAAAGCAACTAAAAAAACAGAGACTACTTTTATTCCCTGTTTACACTTAGACATATGGAACCAAAATAGATTTCGACTCAAATAATATGAACTTAAATGGCTATTTGAGATTTTGGCAATGGATATTTATTAAATTTTTGTCTATAAAAAAGTTTAATTGAACAAAATATGATTATTCATATTTATATAAATGATATTTGTTTATATAAATGGCAAGGTTAGCAGAAAGTAATTTAAGTTTAGAGTTGTAAGGTTGTTACATTACTCATTTTTTTTTCCTTTTTGGTCCATTTTTGTTCCATTTTGGTCTTACTATCATATCTGTAAACAGTACAGCATTCTGTTGGTAGTGGAACATTATTTAAATAATGAAGAGGATATATCTACAGAAATTAAGTTACCTCAAACAGATAATTGTGGAATAATTTTTTACCATTTTGATAGTATCTATTTCTTGCCTTTATAATTTTGCAACTAAAAGTAATTTGTGATGGAACAGTGGTAAATCTCAGTATGATAATTATAATAAAAGCAGCTAACCATTTTATTAAAAAGCAACTGAATCATTTTGGTTTTAAGTAATTATCATAATCAATGTCCAGTGGCATATCCACAATTTGCAGATCCAAAGGGCTTAAGTGACATTCTGGTTGGAAGTTAAGCCTAAGGAATTTATCTAAAATCTACCATTGCCTAGTAACAATTACTTTTTACTAAGCTGATATATTTAATGGGGTGATTTTTGAAAGTAATTAATGGTGATAGAGTTGGACTAAGTCCCTCACCCCAGCTGCTTCTAGCAGTCACTTTTCAGAGTCTGAATGCTGCCAACTACTGATCAGCCTAGTGCCACCAAATACTGGTGGGTAGTTTGCTAGATGCTGACTGGACATAAAATAAAAGAGACAAAAAGCTGCCCTTAAAATAACACAACCATGCATGTTGACCATTGGATGACAGTAGGTATATAAGCAAATAATTCCATGAAGATGTGATAGGTGCTAAAGAAGAGGAGGGCTAAACTCAACCTAGAGATCCAGAGAAGCCCTTCTGAGTAAAAAGATGCTTTGACTGAATCCCAGAGAAGACTTGAAAAATATTCTAAGAAGAAGGAAAAGTTCAGGCACGTGTAGAGCTATGAAACAGCATGGCCTGTAATAACATCAGGCTCCTCTGTCCATGGGATTCTCCAGACAAGAATACTAGAGTGGGTTGCCATTCCCTTCTCCAGGGGATCTTTCCAACCCAAGGATTAAATACAGGTCCCCCAAATTGCAGGCAGACTCTTTACCAACTGAGCCACTAAGGAAGTCCATATAGAACGGCCTTCTGGCCTTTTGGACTCTGTGGGAGAGGGAGAGGGTGGGATGAGTTGGCAGAGTGGCAGTGTAACATGTATGATATCATAAGTGAAATGAATCGCCAGTCCAGGTTTGATGCAGGATGCAGGATGCTTGGGACTGATGCACGGGGATAATCCAGAGAGAAGGTGTGGGGCGGGAGTGGGGAGGTGGGGGTCGGGATTGGGAATTCATGTATACTCGTGGCTGATTCATGTCAATGTATAGCAAAACGAATACAGTATTGTAAAGCAAAACAAACTAAAAACTAAAAATTAATTAAAAATAAAAAATAAACAAGTTAATTCTAAAACCTTCATGTTACTGGATTGCAAAAGAGAAGGAACAATGTCTAGGACCATTGATGTAAGTAGGTACCGGCTCATATATGGCCTTATCATGTCCAACTAAGATAATAAATATACTCTGGGAAGCAGGATACTTTGGAAGCTTTAACCTAAAGTATGATAGTCTGATTTCTCATTTCCAAGCATGACTATACTGGTGGATGGCATCTTCATATTCCATGCAAGTCTGTTGCATGAGGAGAATTAAGAGAACTGTCAGGGATAAAGTTCCATTTGGAGAGATTTTCCTGGTAAAGTGATGATAAACGTATCAGTATTGGTATCATTGATTAAAAGCTTGAGAGTGAAGCACAGCAGAAAATGAAGAACTGAATTATGCAGTTTCAGTATGAGGCACCTGTGGAACCAAGTGACTATGTATGGTGGGAAAGAAGTTTCAGACTCAGAAGTTTCACAGTCCAGCCTGGTGACATAACCTTGGGATTCATCAGTGAATGTGTAGTAATAAAGATGTTGTGAGTCGTGGAATCACGTGTGCAAATGTGAAGAGAAAAAGAGCAGAAGAGAATAGACATTTATGGAATAAGCTCTCTTGCTTGGACTACAGGTCAACACAGGGAGGCCTACAAAAGAGGGTGAGAAGAAATACAACAAAAATCCTGGTAGGTAGGTAATTTTATCTTGATTTTTTTCAGGTGAAGACTCTGAGCCTTACAAAAGGGCAATTTGCTCAAAATGTTATAGCTAGGAATTGTCTGAGTCAAGATTTCACCCCTAGAATTTTTGTCTCTAAAATGTGCCATTTCCCTGTATTATAAAGCCATCATGCCAAAATATAATGTTTTTAAGGATCAAAATTATGTCTTCTACTTCCAAAATATCCACATAATGTAAATATAAAATACATTATTTAAAGAAATACTTGAATTCATTCCACAAAAATCATAATGAATTAAGATAACTGTCCTTTGCTGTAATTTTAACCATATGTATCCTTTAGTGATGCTGCTTTAGTGCTCAGTGGCTCAGACGGTAAAGCGTCTGTCTACAATGCAGGAGACCCAGGTTCGATCCCCAGGTCGGGAAGATCCCCTGGAGAAGGGAATGGCAATCCACTCCAGTACTCTTGCCTGAGAATCCCATGGACTTCTCTGTCCATAGGGTCGCAAAGAGTCAGACACACCTGAGCGATTTCACTTTCACTTTCACTTTTTAGTAGCATTTTGATATTGATAATAAAGTTTAAAAATTGATGTCCTATGCAAACACATTTAAAGATTAAATATATACTTTAACAGTGACTTTCATTCTTTCAAAACAAAAATTTTTATAAAATTATATTAAAATTATACAAATTATAAAATTTTACTAATTACAAAAATATAATTTGTAAAATTATATTTTACAAAATTCTCAATTCCATTCAGCCGTGTCTGACTCTTTGTGACCCCATGGACTGCAGCATTCCAGGCCTCCCTGTCCATCAGCAACTCCTGGAATATGCTCAAACTCATGTCCATTGAGTCAGTGATGCCATCCAATCATCCCATTCTCTGTCGTCCCCTTTTCTTTCTGTTTTCAATCTTTCCCAAAATCAGAGTCTTTTCTAATGAGTTAGTTCTTCGCATCAGGTGGTGAAAATATTGGAGTTTCAGCTTCAGCATCAGTCCTTCTGATGAAAATTCAGGACTGATTTCCTTTGGGATTGACTAGTTTGGTCTCCTTGCTGTCCAAGAGACACTCAAGAGTCTTTTGCAACACCACAGTTCAAAAACATCAGTTTTTCAGCACTCAGCTTTCTTTATAGTCCAACTCTCACATGCATACATGACAACTGGAAAAACCATAGCTTTGACTAGATGGACTTTTGTTGGTAAATTAGTCTCTGCTTTTTAATATGCCATCTAGTTAGTCATAGCTTTTCTTCCAAGAAGCAAGTGTCTTTTAATTTCAGGGCTGCAGTGACCATCTGCAGTGATTTTGAAGCCCAAGAAAATAAAGTCTGTCACTGTTTCCATTGTTCCCCCATCTATTTGCCATGAAGTGATGGAACTTTAATTTTTGGGGCTCCAACATTGCATGGTGACTGTAGCCATGAAATTAAAAGATGCTTGCTCCTTGTAAGAAAAGCTATGACCAATCTAGACAGCATATAAAAAGCAGAGACATTACTTTGCTGATTAAAATGCCTGCTTTTCCTTCCTCTTTATTTATTCCAGGTTCAAAAGGGGACAATTCCAGTTGTTCATTTTTGTATGTAGAGGAGACAGTGGTCAGATAACTCACCACAAAAGTAAAAAAGATTGAGCAGATATTTGTAAATCAAACAAAACAGCAGAAGCTAAGTGCATGTTTGGGGATAGGAAGAAGACATAGTGGGTGAGTTGCTAAGGCAGTGGGAAAGCATACATGCAAGGGCCTAAGAATGAACCAGTAAGGGTATTTGCACACTGCAAGCTGCTTGTTGTGGAAAGAACAGCAATCAAGTGGCAGGGAGTGGGATACTTAGTTGGAGAAATAATTAGGAAACACATTTTAAACTTGAAAACTATGCTGTGGAATTTGGAATTTACTTTAGGGGTTATAGAATCCATGAACATTTTAAAGTAGTGATATGCTCACATTTTATTTGTGCTTCAGAAAGGTCACTGAAACTGCAGTTTGAAAATAGATTCAAGAGCTTCTGTTGTTCTCAAATACTGACAACTTCATAGGCTCCCTCTCTAGTATAAGGCCTCCTATATTTCCAAAAAGTAACTGTTCACTATCCAAAAGTCCAATTACCTGTGCTCTCCAATGTCCTATAATAGAAAATGACCTTGAAAGTTTTTTGATGAAGCCTGCAAGCTGAGAAAGACTACCACTACAGCAAAAAGTTTTTATGGTAGATTCAGTTCATCTATGTTTAAAATCATATTTGATGGCTAAAGTCAATTAAAAATTTTTATGACATCTGTGATAACTGCAGAAATGGATTCAGTCTCAAGCAGTAAGTAGGAAGGAACCAAGTCAAATTCCACAATTTTATACCTGATAATGGATATGTGTGTGCATACTCAGTCGACTCTTTGTAACCCCATGGACTGTAGCCCACCAGGCTCCTCTGTCCATGGGGTTTTCTCAGGCAAGGATACTAGAGCAGGTTGTCATTTCCCATGCCAGGGGATCTTCCCAACCAGAGATCAAACCAAAATCTCCTGCATTGCTTGTGGATTCTGTATAGCTGAGTCATCAGTGAAATCAATAATGGAGAAAATTCAATTAGAAATTGTGCAAGTTGACTAAAATAATGACCAAATTAAAGATATTATAGTGCTCAGGTAGGTTAAGAATTTTAACACATAAAATAAAAATCTTAATATATAATGATTTTGATACAAAGAATAGACCTAAAGCTCTTGTTCTTATTCCCACTATGTTGTTCTCAAAAGAAGACTTATATTTTATGTTAGGGTAAAAATGCATGGATTTTTTTTTTTTTTTACTCTGCAAGTTCTTATTATTCCAACACCCACATACTCACATCAAATCATCTAAGCAAGGAATAAAAAAATTTAGTACAGCTAGAGACTACTTTGTAGTTCAGGAGAGAGGGCCTAAAGTTTATAGGGGTAGATATGAAAGAGCATTGCATAAGGAGTCAGGCTATGAAATGTGAAATTTGAAAAAAAAAAAAGGTTAGAAGACATAAGGTAAAATAAAGATCTGGATATATGAGTTTCAGGCAAATGTAAGCAAAAGCACTAAACTCTTTTTACATAATTATTACAGTTAGAAACAGATACTTCGGATGCATATTGCCAGGAGTATGCTCTACTTAGTCCATTTATAAAATAACAGCAGCAATGAAAAAGCATGTAACATAGGAACACATATATAGAGAAAATGAAAAATTTACCCTGCCATACATAGCAATCCATAATGGAAAAATATAACTAGTAAATGCTTGTGTATCTGAGACCACTCTGAGATATGGCCTCATTTTCTATTCCATAATGAATTAACTTTTCCCATCCAATTAGAAATTTTCTTCTTCAGTCAATATTTAATTTTCTTTCTCTCATATTTTCCAGAGCATAGGGTTTTTCTCTCTCCTCTTCATTTAGGGTTAAGAGTCTGATATGCTTTTCCAGCTGAATAAGCAAAAGGCATAAATCTAGACAGTCACTAAGCAGGACAGGTCGCACAAAGGACTACTATGATGCTCCCTCAGCCGTTTATCGCTGCTATCTTTTCATATGGGTCAACGAAGAGAACAACCTATGAGATCATTTCTATAATTTTCCAAACAGCTAGAAATAGGGCCTTAGAAAATTCTTTCATTTAGTTGCTGATTCCTATGCTTGTTTAACGTGACTTAGATCCCTCATGTCTGGAAAGAAATTTTGGAAACTCTGAGCAGTTTTCATTTTATCACTGTCTCTCTGGTTGCTTCTTGAAAGTATGTTATATCTTAAGAGTTAGTAGCCCAGTTGTGTCCAACTCTTTGCAACCCCCTGGACTGTAGCCTGTCATGTTCCTCTGTCCATGGGATTCTCCAGGCAAGAATACTGGAGTGGGTTGAAATGCCCTCTTCCAGGGGATCTTCCTGACCCAGGGATCAAACCCACGTCTCTTATAATTCCTGCATTGGCAGGTGGGTTCTTTATCTGTAGCACCACATGCGAAGCCCATAACTCGAGCTAACTGTTATCAAAAAAAATTAATGTATCTTTCAGTGGGAGTTAAATTAAGGTTTGGAATGATGACTTATACAGATCTACCCTCTTACTCACTTCATTTTCCTCAGTATGGGTCCTCAAATTGTCCAAATAATTTTAAGAACAAATAGAATTTACCTATGTGACCATTAATCATTTCTGTGAATTAAAATGCTTCTGTTTAGTATGTCCAAGTTTTAATTTATATTTCATGAATAGCTATTAATATTATGCCAAGAAAATCCAAGTTTAATATATATAAATTGTGTATACATGTACAATTTCCCACATGAGGATCAAATAACTATAATAATGTTAAGCCACAAGAATTTTTCCTTTATTCCATAAAAATTATTAAACATCTTGAGCAGCACTCTCTAATAAGGGTATGGGCATGTTCTACGTCTAAAGCTTCCCATGTGGTTGCCATCAGCCACACATGGCTACTGTGCCCCAGAAGTGTAGTTGATGCATCTCAGGGACCGAATTTTAATTTAATGCACATTTTAACACTCTATATTAAATCTATTAATAAATAATAGCCAGATATGGCTACCATACTGGACAGAGCAGATCTACAACAGTAAGAAACAGCTACTATATGCACATTTTTATTGGGAAAAACAATTAAGTATAATTATTTAAGTACATTATAAAAGGTATAATATTAGACACAGAATGATTAATGGAACATAGAAAATCTCTGACTCAGATTAGAAAGTACGGGGGACTTGGACTTCCCTGATGGTCCCGAGGCTAAGACTCTGCACTCTGCAGGGAAACGGGGTTCCCCTGGGGTTCATCCTGGCCAGGGAACTGGATCCCACATGCCTCAGCTGAGACCCTGCAGCCAGATAAGTAAACAAATAAATTTTTTTCTTTTTAAAAAGAAAAGGAATGATAAGATATCGAGGAACACTTTCTAAAGAAAACAAAAGTAGTTGTCTTGAAGGATAAGTAGGAGTTAGAACCAACTAAATCCTTTTCTGCCCTTGCAAAGAAGACAAATGAAAATAATCTTGGTCACACTAATTTTCAAAAATAGATTCCTCTATTGTGTCTGGTTTCCTGTGTTTCTTTCTTTCCAGTCTTACACTTCTGTAGGCAAGAAAACAGAGTTCTCACAAGCAAACTTTAAAGAATATCCTCTAACGTATCAGATCAGTTCCTCTTGCATTCAAAAAAGTACAAGTGAAAAATCTGGACTTCGGTTATCTACTTTTTCCATATAATATTTGAAGAAATGTGCTACTGCCAGCAACATATAATTATCTACATTTAATGTCCAGAGGAAGAAAACCATTCATTGTTTCTTTTGGCTCTGACAATGCTACTTTAAAAACAAGTCTAACTAAATATTCCTAGTGGGATTTGAAGGAAATATTCAGAAGGTGTTATCACATTCCTACTTATGACAATAAGCAATAGTTCCTTATTGTCCTCCCCTTGTTCTTACTTCATGTTGTGTCCCAGTTGAAAGTGAAAGTGAAGCCGTTCGGTTGTGTCCGACTCTCTGCAATCCCATGGACTGTAGCCCACCAGCTCCTCCATCCATGGGATTTTCCAGGCAAGAATACTGGAGTGGGTTGCCATATCCTTCTCCAGAGGATCTTCCCTACCCAGGAATCGAACCTGGGTTCCCACATTGCAAGCAGATGCTTTACCATCTGAGCCACCAAGGAAGCCCTGAATCCCACCTGAATGTGACCTCAAACCTATACGTTTAGGCTTACGATCCATCCAATGGATGTTTAAGCTGAATCTCTCTAATTTCAGCTCTCCATTCAGCGCTGAGGTTTTATTTGCTCTATTGCCCCTTCTGCTCCTGACTGCTTGGAGTTAATGCACTTGCCCTTCTCTTTCTGCACTCTAGAAGCAAGACCTCTGTGCCATTAGGATGACTGACACTTAGATTAATTAATCAGTCTTAAAGTGATTTTATAGTTTTCAGAGATATCTTTTAGTACCTACTCAAAGATACCATTTATAGCACTATCTACATTTTCTGAGTTTTTGAAAGGATTTAATTTTAAATGAGAATCACACAAATGACAGTATGGGATATTACCTGAATATTCATTTTCTGCCCTATGAGAATACCAGATACACAAATTAAAGAGAGTCGGTCATACCCTGAGGCTCCTCCCATCAAATTGGATAGGCTTTGTGACTGCTTTGACTGATGGAATATATTGGAAGTTGTGCTGTGCCAGTTTCTGCTCCAGGCCTGTAGAGACTGGCAGCTTCCACTCCATGTTTCTTGGAAGACTCAGTCTTGGAAGTCAGCCACCGTGCTGTGAGAAAGCCACAGCCGCCTCCTGGAGAGGACTAACCTGGCTAAGCTCCCAGCCAGCAGTCAGAACCAACTCGCTCTTCCATGTGAGAAGGTTCCTTAACCCCTAAACCTGATTTACAATATGAAATCCTGGATCCTGTCTTAAACCTGATACCGTATTGGGATACAAAATTTGGGTTTGGGGAGGTGAATGTATTTTGCATATGAGTGCAATGTAAATATTTTTTTGGACAAAAGGCTAACAGTGACAGACTAAAGATGATAATACTTCTTTGCATTTCTCCTGCAATTAACAGTTATAATCTGCACCCACTTTTCTTGAGTCCGTGTGCTCTATGACTACTTTGAGTATGATAGAAGTGACACGTTAAGAGACAGGACACCTCCACTTCCTGTCTCTAGGAACACTCACTCCTAGATGCTGGTTATCATGCCACAAGGAAGCTGAGCAAGCCCTTGGGGAGATCCACATGAGGAAGAGTTGAGGCCCAAACCAACAGCCCCAGCTCAGCTTCTAGGCATCAGCCAGTACAAACTTGTCAGAAATGTGAATAGATCTCCCAGCCCTACTGAGTTACCACAGGTGACAGTACGTAAAACAGAAGTGTGCACAACACAGAGCCCATCCTGTCTTCTTCATCCACAAAGTCATGAGCAAATTAAAACCCATACTTCAAGCCACTAAGTTTTGGCATTGTTTACTTCATAAAAGTAGACAATCGTTTGCTGTTCAGTCGTTCAGTCATGTCTGACTCTTTGTGACCCTGTTGATTGCAGCACACCAGGCTTCCCTGTCCTTCACTATCTGTCGGAGTTTGCACAAACTCCTGTCCATAGCGTCAATGATGCCATCCAACCATCTTATCCTCTGTCATCCCCTTCTCCTCCTGCCTTCAATCTTCCCCAGCATCAGCGTCTTTTCCAATGAGTCGGCTCTTCGCATTGGGTAGCAAAAGTACTGGAAAACTGGAACCCCAGAATATCCTCACAGTAGAGTGTTTCTGTTCTCTCCATGTGGAATTATCTTCACACAAATCTTGCAGGGTTGCTTCATGTTGAGAATTTGGTATTCACTTAAATGCAATAGTATAAGACATGAATCCCCATCTTAGGTATTCTTATTCTCTCAAATCCATCACATATATACTTTCATTGTTTATTTCTACACGTGTTTATTATCTCTATGTATCTAGTCTCACTCAAAGTAGAATACTGGCTACATAAAATAAAAAAATCTGTTTGCTTAATTCTTTGTTATATCTGCTGCACACAAAACATTGCCTCAATACAATTAACCGAATAAATGACCATTTCTGTTCTACTAACTTGACTATCGAAGAGAATCTGATCATGTAGTAACAGAAGAAAAGAATACTGGAAGTAAATGAATTAATTCTTTCTATCCTCAAATGCTTTTCTTATTGTCTCTCAAATATGGATCCACCAAATTAAGAAACTAGATTCTAACTGAACTATATTTCAATAACTGGTCTATAACAATGATGCTTTATACCTATAAGCCAAACATCTAGATAGTTATAATGCTGGTTTAGTTGTCACAAACCAAAGAACCTGAGTTGGCTGCTTAAATGTGTAGTGATTAATCAGAAACATCAAAATCAATAATTCACCCTAGGAAAGTGCCCAGTATGTGGCTTCAGTTGTATTTTTAGTATTTCTCATGATTGCTTTGCATGGGAGCTGGTCTCACATACAACATTTTGAGTTAGATGATAATTTTGCACACATACAAACACACATTCTTCTACTCTTCTACATGATTCAAGGAACCTGCTGCCCACTACACTTATTCAGAAACATCTATAATCATATGTCATCCTTTTGAGATGTACAGTTTTATTTAGGGGAAGATAAAAGGTTATATATTCTGTTTCAAGCAAAAAAAAAAATCTACTTTTCAGACAGTAAATCATACATGTGGAATCCAAAGGATATAGTCCTTAATCTCTTTTCTTGCCCTTCAGTTCAGGTCAGTTCAGTCGATCAGTTGTGTTTGACTCTGTGACCCCATGGACTGCAGCACACCAGGCCTCCCTGTTCATTACCAACTCCCAGAGTTTACTCAAACTCATGTCCATTGAGTTGGTGATGCCATCAAATCATCTCATCCTCTGTTATCCCCTTCTCCTCCTGCCTTCAATCTTTCCCAGCATCAGAGTCTTTTCCAATGAGTCAGTTGTTTGCATCAGGTGGGCAATGTATTGAAGCTTCAGCTTCAGCATAAGTCCTTCCAATGAATATTTAGGATTTATTTCCTTTAGGATTGACGGGTTTGATCTCCTTTCAGTCCAGAGACTCTCAAGAGTCTTCTCCAACACCACAGTTCAAAAGCATCAATTCTTCACTGCTCAGCTTTCTTAATGGTCCAATTCTCACAACCATACATGACCACTGGAATTCTTCCCCTTCGTGTCCTATATGTTATTACCAAACCCTTATTGAATGGATGTCAAAAGCTTTCATCTTCATCCCCTTCACCCTTTTCTTCTACAAAATCTTCTAAAATATCAGTTGATAAGAAAGAAATAATAAAGTTCTAATAAAGCCTTCAGGAAGACTAGCTTTCAGGATTTTAGGTGAGGTGGCAGACCAGAGTGTGGGTGAGCCTTCCAAAGATCCAGCGAATGTGTGATGTAGCAAGACCACCCAAGTGAATGCCCAGAAATGGCTAAGTAACACAAATTAACTGGTTCAGTTAATACTATCTAACCTTTTCCCCTAAAACAAGAATTTGTGTGTGTGTGTATTAGTAGCAGTAACAGTAATAGTAGTTCCTCAACAAAATTTCCACTAAATTTTGGCTTGCAAAAGGACTACTGTGTCGGGTCTTCTATCCCTGATTGCAGAAATATAAAGAGGGAGGTCTCTTGGTAATTGAGCCATTAGAACAATCATTACAAAACTGCTAAATTGTGAGAAAACATGACCCTGAAAATTAGATCATGAGAGGCAGGATACTCCTGTGAGCACTTGCCATGCATTTTAAATGTGCCTGAGCACTGCTTTCCAAATGCATTAGTTTTGTGGTATCTGTTAAAATACTTATTAAAAACTATTTACAATTTGCTTGTTTGGATTTTCATATATTATCTGTGAGTTCATTTCCTTTTAAAATGTCAAGGGACCCACATTATTACCTACCATGGCCCTTGAAAGAACCAAGGTAATCACACGAGTATTCCCCAGCTTCTACTCTCAGACACTTTGGAATCCTGTCATCCAAGTCATCATGGTGCTAATATATTCCAAGCACTGAAGACTCAGAGGAGAATGATGCTTCAGTGTGTTTATAGAATACATTTCATGTAGACAACACGAAAGGAACAGTTTGCATAATCATCTGCCAAGAAGAATCCATCTGTCAGAAGAGTGAGAGCTGGTATTGAACAAGTTCACATTAAAAAACAAAATCTCAATTTCCATTCTATGCACTTCATTTCTTTGAGCCGAATTATCAGTGTGCATATAAATGGGGAAAATACTTCTTCCTGGTTACAGTTCAAAATTCTGGTCTTGGCAAGAGACAACAATAGATGCTCACTTCACTGGGGGCTGTACCATGCAGCTGAGAGCATCAGGGCTGGAAATGCCAGGCCAAATTCTGTTGTTGTTGCCAATGTGAAGCTTTACTTTACTGCTTGTGGCAAATGTGGTATGTGTGAACAACAGAAATATTGTCTCATTTCCTTAGTGTTAACTAATCCTGAACAGGCTCCAAAGAAAAAGCACAGCCCCATTTCCCTGAATAGCATCCGTTTTTGTAGATTTTTTAATCTGATAATATTCTCAAAGTTCTGCCTAGTTTACTATGGCAGGGACACCAGTCTTCAGAGAAAAACAAGGAAAAGTGCAAAGACACATTTTAAAGACTATCTGTTCAGTTCAGTTCAGTTCAGTCACTCAGTCGTGTCCGACTCTGCGATCCCATGAATCGTAGCATGCCAGGTCTCCCTGTCCGTCTCCAACTCTCGGAGTTTACCCAAACTCATGTCCATCGATGCCATCCAGCCATCTCATCCTCTGTCATCCCCTTCTCCTCCTGCCCCCAATCCCTCCCAGCATATAATATGATCGAAATACCAGGCAAAAAATGTAAAAAGAAAATTCAATTATTTGCTTCACAAAGTATTCTTTACTTAAACATTACTCATCCATATTCTTTAAAAACTGTCTTCTTTCAATATTTAATGTGATCTTAATCACAAGCAGCTTAAAACAAGGAAGAAAGAAAGAGGTAAGTCTGCACTTTCTGATAAACTGAAAAATTATCAAGCTGAAAAATATTTTTTAAATATAATATTTGAAAAATATTTAAGTGCTGCAGCATAAGTTCCATTCAATTGTCAAAAACATCTTAACATGGCAAGAGAAATTTATAATTTGTAGATTATAAGGTCTCCATTCATTTATTTACAGCTGCTATTGGGCACCTGCTTTGTATCAGCCAATGATCTAGGATTAGAAATTGTAGCAGTAAACACAACTGAGAATTGGTGGAATGACTTATATTTTTAATGGCTGTCTCCCTGTTCTTCTTCTGACTTCCTGGCTCTGACTCGAATCTCAACCACCTGGGTAAAGGTCATGCTGCTTCTTACCCCTTGCCTCACTGTATCATCTTAACAGCAGAGTAAGGGGTATGAACTAGACTAGAACAGTCTTTCCTGCCTTTTTCTTCATATTTCATTGGACACCAGACTCGATCTAGCAGCATTTTCACCAAAGTTAAATATGCTCACTAGTAAGTAGAGTGCAGGTCACTTTTTCAGGGCCCCTCAGAGGCCAGTTCTTTTCCTTAGGTCCAGTGCACCAAGGTCACTGATGTCCGTGTGTGTTAGTCGCTAAGTCCTGTCCGACTCTTTGCAACCCCATGGACTGTAGCTCACCAGGCTCCTCTGTTCGTGGAATTCTCCAGGCAAGAATACTGAAGTGAGTTGCCATATCTTTCTTCACAGGGTCTTCCCAACTCAGGGATTGAACCCAGGTCTCCTGTATGGCAGGCAGAGTCTTTACCATCTGAGCTACCAAGGAAGCCTTCTCTCCTGCAAATGACCTCCTGGACATATACCGATTTACCCAGGGCAGAGCCTCAATGCATTGTCTCTTTAGACCCTTGAAAATGAATCATTGCATTTTAAGGAATGCCTGATAAAACCTGATATTTCTCCTATCTTCCAATACTAGGACTATGGGGATTCTAACAGAAGAGAGCTTTCATACTTTTAAAATAGTTTTAAAAATACCATCTAAAGAGAAAGATCCTAACTAAATTGTTTCACAATACCTCCCAACCACAGTTTAACATTTCTTTTGAATGCTGTATGTCTTTACTACTTTACAGCATAATGGCAGTAGTTAGTGATGAAAATAAGAAAGATAGTGGTAAACTCTGAGTGCTAGGGATTCTTCTAAGCACTATATGTGTGTGTGTGTGCTCAGTCATGTCTGACTCTTTGACATTCCATGGACTGCACCCCACCAGTCTCCTCTGTCCTTGGAATTTCCCACACTAGAATACTGGAGTTGGTTGCCATTTCCTACTCCAGGGAATCTACCTGACCCAGGGATTGAACCTGCATCTCCTTCCTGCATTGGCAGGTGGATTCTTAACTACTGGCTTGCCTGGAAATTGGTCATAAGCTTAAAAAACAGATAAAGAGCAGCTATAAGTCATTTAATCATTCATCCTCCTAACTCATATTTACACAAGAGGGAACTGAGGTACAAAGAAGCTAAAGTTGCTGATGGTCAAATAATTAATAAAAGGAGGAAATGAAAGTGAAAGTTTCTCAGTTATGTCCGACTGTAAACCCATGGCCTGTAGCCTGCCAGGCTCCTCTGTCCACGGGATTCTCCAGGCCAGAATACTGGAGTGGGTTGCCATTTGCTTCTCCAGCAGATCTTCTGACCCAGGAATTGAACATGGGTCTCTAGCATTGCAGGCATATTCTTTATTAGCTGAGCTACCAGGGGAGCCCCTATAAAAGGAAGATCTGGATTTAAATATAGATAATTGGGGCTTCCCTGGTGGCTCAGACAGTAAAGCATCTGTCTACAATGCGGGAGACCTGGGTTCAATCCCTGGGTTGGGAAGATCCCCTGGAGAAGGAAATGGCAATCCACTCCAGGACTATTGCCTGGAAAATCCCATGGACAGAGGACTCTGGTAGGCTACAGCCCATGGGGGTCACAAAGAGTCAGACATGATTGAGTGACTTCACTCATTCACTCTAACTGGGGCTTCCCTTGTGGCTCAGCTGATAAAGAATCTGCCAGCAAGGCGGGAGACCTGGGTTCGGTCCCTAGGTTGGGAAGATCCCCTAGAAAAAGGAAAAGCTACCCACTCCAGTATTCCGGCCTGGAGAATTCCATGGACCACGTCCATTGGGTCACGAAGAGTTGGACAGGACTGAGCAACTTTCACTTTCACTTTCAATTGTGTTCCAGAGTTCTTCCTGACCACTTTGCTCTATTAAATCCAACTTCAGACAGAAATTTGGGAACTTCAAGATTTGAGTTTTGGCCTCCATGGCTCTAATTATGTTCCTTTCAACTGAGTCATGTGGCCCTCACAAAACAGATTTCTTCTCTCTAACATGTTTCCTATATTTTCCTGAAATTGACTCAAATGTGTCTTACTTGCCACATTCTATAAAAATTGATCTTTGAATCTTTATTTTTCTTCATGGATCAAATTTTACAGAAAGTTTAAAAAATAAAGAAAAAATCGAAATTTTAATACTATTCCCCAAGATTTTACCAAAAAAAAAAAAAAAAAACACACACACACACACACACACAATTCTTTTAAAGGTAGAGGGATCTAAGTTTATGTGCTGATACTTCACTTTATAAAATAAAGAAATAGCTTCAGTGACCTTTTGTTTATTTATTTCATTTTGGGCCGTGCTGGGTCTTTGCTGCTGAGCGGGGTTTGCTCTAGTTGTGCACGGGGGCTGCTCTCTCTCAGCGGAGACTCCTCTTGTTACAGAGCATGGGTTCTAGGGCGTGTGGGCTTCAGTGGTTGGGTCCTGTGTGGCACGTGGGCGCCCAGGCTCTAGAACGGAGGCTCAATAGTTGTGGTGTGCCCGCTTAGTAGCTCCGCAGCATGTGGGATCTTCCCAAACCAGGAAGTGAACCCGTGTCTCCTGCACTGACAGGCGGAGTCTTTACCACTGAGCACCAGGGAAGCCCTCAAACCTTTTAAATAAAAAATGATGTGTACAAGACATAGAGCTAAATTTATGATAAAAAAAAAAATTCACAGGACCTTCAGTATTATCAAACTCAGTTGCTTCCTGGGTAGAAAACTGTTCAAATAGTTTTTGTTCTTTTTTTTCATTTCATGTACTTAACTAAGCATGCTAAGGTAAATCTATATTTTCCACTTTCTTTTATATACCCAAGAAATCCTGTATCATCTTATCTGTGCATAAGGACTTTGTTGTTGTTTAGTCACTAAGTTGTGTCCCAACTCTTTTGTGACCCCAAGGACTGTAGCCTGCTATGCTTCTCTGTTCATGGGATTTCTCAGGCAAGAATACTGGGGTGGGATGCCATTTCCTTCTCCAGGGGATCTTCCCGACCCAGGGATCAAACCCACATCTCCTGCACTGTCAGGAGGATACTTTATCACTGAACCACATGGGAAGCCCCCATCAGAACATATATAATCTAAAAACCTGTGTTCTTTGCATGAACTAGAATCTATGATACATGGATCAGAAATTGGGCTCACATGGATCTACAGAAAAATTAATCTGCTGGTATAGTTTCAGTATAAAAAAAAAGTGGCATGTATATTATTTCAACTGTATGGAAATGTTCTATACAGAATTGTAGGTAAAGCAAGGTTTTCCATAAAATTCGGTACACCTGCTTGAATGTCATGCCATGTCAACAACCCAAGCATCAAATAAGTGCCCAAGATATCACTGTTCATCTATTTCACATAGGATTTCCTTCCCTGGAGTATGCACCATGCATGCTCCTTCTGAATTCCATTTCTCTCTGTAAATATTTGATCCTCTCTTATAAGAATTGATATAACATTTGTGCCCAGATATTAGTTACAATTAATGACTCAATTATCTTTTGCATTATATGGAATACAATTTCATTTTAGCACTGATATAATGAAATAGAAGCTTTAATCTAAGAAATAAGGCTTATAAACAAACATATATAAATCACTAATCAACAGTAGATATTATAAACCTCATGGTAGATCTGTGCAGTCTGCAATTGCTTTTTTTAAAGGTGTGAAGAAAACTAGACTTTACTAGTTGAGCTGAAAGAGTAAGCAAATATAATAAAGAGGGGTAAAGTGCAGAAAGAGATGTGCTTTGCTCAAAGAGCGTTAGGATCCTTTCAGAATAATTGTTGCTCCTTTTTTTTTTTAACCACTATATTGAGTTATCATTACATACAAAAATTTATACATATTTAATTGATCAAAATTCTTTGACTATTTAATTCACTCCAGATGGACAGCTGCCTGTTTTATCTCTGATTGGGTTTTGCCATGCTCTAAGGAGCACAACAGCAAGCTAAGATAATTCTTTCTACTGCCATTGTTCTTGCGAAACTGCAGAAAAACAGTGAGAAATAAGGGCTGATTTTAGGTCTTTTCTAGCTCTTTTCTAACTTAAGTAGAATCCAGTAAAAATGAATAAAGTTAGGGCATATATTTGATATAATGGTATAACTTTAGAGGGATAAATTAAAAGAAATGTGTATGTTCTAACATGAAGTGTTATCACTTCCTTTTCCATGTGACCAATTTGACTATAAAAAATGAGGTATGCAGTAAATTCATAGCTTTATTCTTTTTTCATAACTTTTATCTTCTCTGGAAGGCAGCAATTGTCATGCTTTAGTGATTTATATATAATCAAAAGATCTGTTTTTTAAAGACTAATAAAGTTTACTATATCATGATGGTTTAGAAGAGCTGAAACTTAGACTATTCAAAAGTTTTTATAGAATTAAAGAAAACACACAAACTGGCTAATATGAATAACAAGTTCTCATATTCACATTGGTAAAGTTATAAAGGAAAAAAATTTAATATTCCAATTCCAAATCTGTTCCTTAAAGCTACTTAGCACTGAGTCTACTTTATGATAAACAAAATTAGCTACAGGAAAACAAGCAATTGAGAGTCTAGTGCTGATTTTACCACTCTTCAAAGAAAGGCAGTATCAAAGAATGCTTGAACTACTGCACAACTGCACTCATCTCACATACTAGTAAAGTAATGCTCAAAATTCTCCAAGCCAGGCTTCAACAGTACATGAACTGTGAACTTCCAGATGTTCAAGCTGGTTTTAGACAAGGCAGAGGAACCAGAGAGCAAATTACCAACATCTGCTGGATTATCGAAAAAACAAGAGAGTTCCAGAAAAATATTGATATCTGCTTCATGGACTATGCCAAAGACTTTACTGTGTGGATCACAGTAAACTGTGGGAAATTATGAAAGAGATGGGAGTACCAGACCATCTGACTTGTCTCTTGAGAACTTGTATGCAGGTCAGGAAGCAACAGTTAGAACTGGACATAGAACAGCAGACTGGTTCCAAATAGGAAAAAGAGTACGTCAAGGCTGTATATTGTCACCTTGCTTATTTAACTGATATGCAGAGTACATCATGAGAAACGCTGGGCCGGAAGAAGCACAGGCTGGAATCAAGATTGCTGGGAAAAATGTCAACAACCTCAGATATGCAGATGACACCACCCTTATGGCAAAAAGTGAAGAAGAACTAAAGAATCTCTGGATGAAAATGTAAGAGGAGAGTGAAAAAGTTGGCTTAAAGCTCAACATTCAGAAAATGAAGATCATGGCATCTGTTCCCATCACTTCATGGGAAATAGAGCGGGACACAGTGGAAACAGTGGCAGACTTTTTTTTGGGGGGGGGGAAGCTCTCAAATTACTGTAGATGGTGACTGCTGCCATGAAATTGAAAGATGCTTACTCCTTGGAAGGAAAGTTATGACCAACCTAGATATAATATGCAAAAGCAGAGACATTACTTTGTCAACAAAGGTTTGTCTAGTCAAGGCTATGGTTTTTCCCATGGTTATGTATGGATGTGAGAGTTGGACTGTGAAGAAGGCTGAGCACCGAAGAATTGATGCTTTTGAACTGTGGTGTTGGAGAAGACTCTTGAGAGTCCCATGGACTGCAAGGAGATCCAACCAGCCCATCCTAAAGGAGATCAGTCCTGGGTGTTCATTGGAAGGACTGATGTTGAAGCTGAAACTCCAATACTTTGACTACTTCATGAGAAGAGTTGACTCATTGGAAAAGACCCTAATGCTGGGAGGAATTGAGGGCAGGAGGAGAAGGGGATGACAGAGGATGAGATGGCTGGATGGCATCATCAACTCGATGAAATTGGGTTTGGGTCAACTCTGGGAGTTGGTGATGGACAGGGAGGCCCTAGCATGCTACGATTCAGGGGTTGCAAAGAGTCAGACACAACTGAGTGACTGAACTGAACTGAACTGAGTATGGTTATAAGAGATAAGCTTATTTAGATATTAGTTTCTACTTCCCTGGTGGCTCAGACAGTAAAGTGTCTGTCTATAATGCGGGAGACCCAGGTTCAATCCCTGGGTAGGAAAATTCTCCTGGAGAAGTAAAATGGCAACCCACTCCAGTGTTCTTGCCTGGAAAATCCCATGGACGGAGGAGGCTGGTTAAAGTCTACAGAGTACGGTCCAGGGAGTCGCAAAGAGTCAGATACGACTGAAGGACTTCACTTCACTCATTTCTTCATATGATAACTGAGATTTGCATTCTCTCCCCTAATAACTGGAGAAGGAAATGGAAACCCACTCCAGTATTCTTGCCTGGAGATCTCCATGGACAGGGGAGCCTGGCAGGCTACAGTCCGTGGGGTTGCAAAGGATTGGACAAGGCTAAGTGACTAACACATTGCTGCTGCTGCTGCTGCTAAGTTGCTTCAGTCATGTCCAACTCTGTGCAACCCCAGAGACAGCAGCTGACAAGTCTCCTCCATCCCTGGGATTCTCCAGGCAAGAACTGTGGAGTGGATTGCCATTTCCTTCTCCAAGGCATGGAAGTGAAAAGTGAAAGGGAAATCGCTCAGTCATGCCCAACTCTTCACGACCCCATGGACTGTAGCCCACCAGGCTCTTCCATCCATGGGATTTCCCAGACAAGAGTACTGGAGTGGGGTGCCATTGCCTTCTCCTGACTAACACATTACACTGCCCCTAATAACACTTAGCTAGATTTAGCTCAGAATCTATTCTCTTTTTCCTATGGTCATAAAGACCTCTAATATTAGATAGACATATGACTATCCAAATAAAACCACATGTGGCTGTCTCTCTTACAGCAAGATGTTACCATGTGATTAAGTTCTAGCCAATGATTATTTGAAAGAAGTGTACATCTTCTGTACAGTCTCCTTAAATGGAAACAAGCTTCTTCCCTTCCTCTAACATCCTCCACCTACTGGACTGAAAGTAAAAGTGATGGATGAAACCTAGATTGATTTTTGTAATTATAAATCAGTAAAGCCTTTGGGTTTTGAAAAGTAGATCTAGCATTGCATGTAAGTAGAAACCTATTTTTTCATTGTTCCTTAAATACCTTTGTGAAGTATGCTTAATTTAAAACTAGGACTGGAAAAAAAATGTTTTTAGATTTATGATGTATATTTCTTTAACACTTTTCTTAATGTGTATGGAAGTTTTGCCCTCATTTTTATTCTGTACTTTCTTATTCTTTACTTGTACTGTATCTGACAGTATTCTTAAAATTGTTTGAATTACACTCTCCTGTTCTTTCATGTCACCATCTATTTTACTGATCCAGAAAATAGAATCTGAATAGATTCTGTTCCTTCCTTTTTTCTTACATATGGCTTTTCAAATTAACTATCTCTTTTGCTAATATGAATGTCTTCCTTAATATTCCACTTGCATTTTCATTAACAGCAATTTCAGTGACGGTTCTTGTTGTTGTTATTTTTTCCATTTGCTTCTTTCTTGGTCATCCACATAACTGCCTCTACTATAGCTATTTATGTGGTAAGTCCACACTTTTAAAACTGCTAAGAGCATGCTCACATCTCATGTGGGCCTATTAAATGATTGCAGCTTTTGATGACTCTTTAACTTAACATTTGAAATATTTGGTGTCAATTAGCTATGAGATGAGAATACTCATAGAAAAGACAAAGAAAAAAATGTTTACACAACAGACATCTTTACAGTGAGACTATCATTGTTATTAGCTAACTGATAAGTTTAATAATCATAATTTATTTATTTACTACTAAGGAATTTTGTGTAGGAACCTGGAATGTTAAGTCCATGAATCAAGGCAAATTGGCAGTGATCAAAAAGGAGATGGCAAGAGTGAATGTCAACATTCTAGGAATCAGCAAACTAAAATGGACTGGAATGGGTGAATTTAACTCATGTGACCATTGTATCTACTACTGTGGGCATGAATCCCTTAGAAGAAAGGAGTAGCCATCGTGGTCAACAAGAGTCTGAAATGCAGTACTTGGATGCAATCTCAGAAACGACAGAATGATCTCTGTTTGTTTCTAAGGCAAACCACTCAATATCACAGTAATCCAAGTCTATGCCCCAAATAGTAATGCTGAAGAAGCTGAAGTTGAACCATTCTATGAAGACGTACAAGACTTCTTAGAACTAACACCCCCAAAAAGATGTCCTTTTCATTATAGGGGAGTGGAATGAAAAAAGTAGGAAGTCAAGAAACACCTGGAGTAAAAGACAAATTAGGCCTTGGAATACAGAATGAAGCAGGGCAAAGGCTAACAGAGTTTTGTCCAGAGAATGCACTGGTCATAGCAAACACCCTCTTCCAACAACACCAGAGAAGACTCTACACATAGATATCACGAGATAGTCAGCACCGATATCAGATTGGTTATATTCTTTGCAGCCAAAGATGGAGAAGCTCTATACAGGCAGCAAAAACAAGACCAGGAGCTGACTGTGATTCACATCATGAACTCCTTATTCCAAATTCAGACTTAAATGGAAGAAAGTAGGGAAAACAACTAGACCATTCAGGTATGACCTAAATCAAATCCCTTATGATTATACAGTGGAAGTGAGAAATAGATTTAAGAGACTAGATCTGATAGACAGAGTGCCTGATGAACTATGGAATGAGGTTCATGACATTGTATAGGAGACAGGATGCTAAAGACCATACCCATGGAAAAGAAATGCAAAAAAGCAAAATGGCTGTCTGGGGAGGCCTTACAAATAGCTGTGAAAAGAAGAGAAGCAAAAAGCAAAGGAAAAAAGGAAAGATATAAGCATCTGAATGCAGAGTTCCAAAGAATAGCAAGAAGAGATAAGAAAGCCTTCCTCAGGGATCAATGCAAAGAAATAGAGGAAAAGAAGAGAATGGGAAAGACTAGAGATCTCTTCAAGAAAATTAGAGATACCAAGGGAACATTTCATGCAAAGATGGGCTAGATAAAGGACAGAAATGGTATGGACCTAAAGAAAGAGAAGATATTAAGAAGAGGTGGCAAGAATACACAGAAGAACTGTACAAAAAAGATCTTCAAAATCAAGATAAACACAATGGTGTGATCACTCACCTAGAGCCAGAAATCCTGGAATGTGACGTCAAGTGGGCCTCAGAAAGCATCACTACAAACAAAGCTAGTGAATGTGAAGGAATTCCAGGTGAGCTATTTCAAATCCTGAAAGATGATATTGTGAAAGCGCTGCACTCAATATGCCAGCAAATTTGGAAAACTCAGCAGTGGCCACAGGACTGGAAAAGGTCAGTTTTCATTCCAATCCCAAAGAAAGGTAATGCCAAAGAATGCTCAAACTACCACACAACTGCACTCATCTCACACACTAGTAAAGGAATGCTCAAAATTCTCCAAGCCAGACCTCAGCAATACGTGAACCATGAACTCCCTGATGTTCAAGCTGGTTTTAGAAAAGGCAGAGGAACCAGAGATCAAATTGCCAACATCTGCTGGATCATCGAAAAAGCAACAGAGTTCCAGAAAAACATCTATGTCTTCTTTACTGACTATGCCAAAGACTTTGACTGTGTGGATCACAATAAACTGTGGAAAATTATGAAAGAGATGGGAATACCAGACCACCTGACCTGCCCCTTAAGAAACCTATATGCAGGTCAGGAAACAACAGTTAGAACTGGACATGGAATAGCAGATTGGTTCCAAATTGGAAAAGGAGTACGTCAAGGCTGTATATGGTCACCCTGCTTATTTAACTGATATGCAGAGTACATCATGAGAAACGCTGGACTTGAAGAAACACAAGCTGGAATCAAGATTGTCGGGAGAAATATCAATAATCTCAGATATGTAGATGATACCACCCTGATGGCAGAAAGTGAAGAGGAACAAAAAAGCCTCTTGATGAAGGTAAAAGAGGAGAGTGAAAACGTTGACGTAAAACTCAACATTCAGAAAATGAAGATCATGGCATCTGGTCCCATCACTTCATGGGAAATAGATGGAGAAACAGTGAAAACAGTGGCTGATTTTATTTTGGGGGGCTCCAAACTCACTGCAGATGGTGACTGCAGCCATGAAATTAAAAGACGCTTACTCCTTGGAAAAAAAGGTATGACCAATCTAGATAGCATATTCAAAAGCATAGACATTACTTTGCCAACTAAGGTCCGTCTAGTCAAGGCTATGGTTTTTCCTGTGGTCATGTATGGATGTGAGAGTTGGACTGTGAAGAAAGCTGAGCACTGAAGAATTGATGCTTTTGAACTGTGGTGTTGGAGAAGACTCTTGAGAGTCCCTTGGACTGCAAGGAGATCCAACCAGTCCATCCTGAAGGAGATCAGTCCTGGGATTTCTTTGGAAGGAATGATGCTAAAGCTGAAACTCCAGTGCNATGGATGTGAGAGTTGGACTGTGAAGAAAGCTGAGCACTGAAGAATTGATGCTTTTGAACTGTGGTGTTGGAGAAGACTCTTGAGAGTCCCTTGGACTGCAAGGAGATCCAACCAGTCCATCCTGAAGGAGATCAGTCCTGGGATTTCTTTGGAAGGAATGATGCTAAAGCTGAAACTCCAGTGCTTTGGCCACCTCATGCGAAGAGTTGACTCATTGGAAAAGACTCTGATGCTGGGAGGGATTGGGGGCAGGAGGAGAAGGGGACAACAGAGGATGAGATGGCTGGATGGCATCATGGACTCGATGGACGTGAGTCTGAGTGAACTCCGGGAGTTGGTGATGGACAGGGAGGCCTGGCGTGCTGCGATTCATGGGGTCACAAAGAGTTGGACACGACTAAGTGACTGAACTGAACTGAACTGAACTGTATTTACTTAGTATTCCATTTATAAATAATAAAGTTTATAAAATGTTTTTGAAAAGCATGATAAGATTAATAGAAATCACAAAGGTACAAGACAGTATCTCTGAGTTTTCAAGAATCCATAAATCTGTACCACTGCATTGGTACATAATACTTTAGGCCTTCAGGTTTCTTGACTGAGTAAAATCTTTCATGATTCTCTGGGAAATTCCAATGTGAAAAACATTAAAGCACAAAAACAGGCAAAAATATATGTGTATTTCATTAAAACCCCAATGAAAACAACAAAGCCTTTATATATATATATTTAATATTCAAATTATTTTGGATGCAGTTTTGGTCATAATGAAAGTTGAATGAAACAAGTTCTACTTATTAAGATTCCATCTCGTAACAGCCTCTTCAGCAAGTGATATTGGAAAAGTTGGACAGCTGCAGGTATATCAGTGAAGTTAGAAAACAGCATCTCACCATATACAAAAACTCAAAATGGCTTAAAGACATAAATATAAGACATGATATCATAAAAGTCTTAGAAGAAAACATAAGCAAAACAGTCTCTGACATAAATTATAGCAATATTTTCTTAGGTCAGTTACCCATGGCAATAGAAATAAATGCAAAGATAAACAAATGGGACCTAATCAAGCTTGAGAGGTTTTTCACAGCAAAGGAAACCATAAACAAAACAAAAAGACAACCTACAGACAGGTTGAAAAAATCTGCAAATGATACAACTGACAAGGGCTTAATTTCCAAAATATACAAACAGCTCATACAACTCAGTAGCAGAAAAGCAAACAATCCAATTTAAAAAAAGGTCAAAGACCTAAAAAGACATTTCTCTGAAGAACACATATAGATGGCTACTAGGCATATGAAAAGGTGCTCAGTACCACTAATTATCAGAGAAACGCAAATCAAAAATACCACCTCACATCAGTCCGAATTGCCATCATTAAATAATCTGCACATAATGAATGTTGGAAAGAGTGTGAGGAAAAGAGAACCGTCTCACACTGTTGGTGGGAATGTCAATTGGTGTAACTAGTATAGTAAGCAATACGAAGTTTCCTCAAAACACTAAAAATGGAGTTGCTATACAATCTCACTCCAGGCCATATTATACTTTGAAAAGATACATGTGCAGCAGCCAAGATATGGAAACAACCTACACATCCATCAGCAGATGAGTGGATAAAGCAAATGTGGCATACTGTACAATGGAATACTACTCAGCCATAAAAAGAGAGATGCCATTTGCAGCAACACGGCTGGACCTAGAGGATATCACACTAAGTGAAGTAAGCCAGAAACAGAAGGACAAATGCCAGATGATATCACATGTGGAATCAAAAATATGACACAAATGAGATGATCTATGAATCAGAAACACACTCACAGTTGTAGAAAATAGGCTTGTGGTTGACATGGGGAAGAGGGGTGGAAGAGGCATGGAGTGGGAGATCAGGATTAGCAGATGTAAGCCATCATATGAATAAGCAATGAAGTACTACTGTACAGCCCAGGCAACTATATTTGACATTCTGTGATAAATCACAATGGAAGAGAATACAAGAAAGAAAATGCATGTGTGTGTGTGTGTGTGTGTGTGTGTCTGTGTGTGTGTATAACTGAATCCCTTTGCTGTATAGCAGAAATTAACATTGTAAATCAACTATACTTCAATAAAATCCATTTTTAAAAATTCCAATTCCATCTTGTAATTTAGAGAACGGAGACTAATAGCTTAGTGTTGAGTATTACGCTACACAGTAATTCATTAATTCTTGGTGTGCTCCCCACCAAAACCTGTCACAGAGTTATTGCTGGGGTTATTTACTGCGCTGTTTTCACCAAAATGTACTTTCTTTATTATGAAGACTTTTAAAGTGAGAGCTTGTCACACTTTTCTGCGTGTACTTGCACATACTTAAACCAGAAAGGTAGGCTGTGTGTTCTGAAATTAGTGTGCCATCATCCACAAAGCCACTGCTCCTCAAACACCCACGTGCGTGCCAACCTTTTGGGGAGCTTGGTAAAAATGAAGATTCTGATTCAATAATTTTGGAGTGTGTCAAGTGTCTGCCTCTCTAACAAATTCCCAGGTAATGCTGAGAACTATAAACCCCACTTTAGGAAGCAAGGCTTTAAAGAACTCGTAATGAGTGTGGTCAAAACCTAGTTCTGATTATCATTCCAAATCCCCTTTCATGCATCCCACATGGATTTATGCCTCCCAGTGTGTGCTGAGAGCTCTCATCCATATTCTTTCAAGCTGTTTTAATTATCACTGATATCAAAAATCTCTTAGACTTCATTATTGAATTTTGTTTCCAGATCACATCCCCTCACATCATTTTTTAAATTCATTCAAATATTTATTAGTGTTTCTTATGTATTATCCACTGGTAGTGTAGCAGTGAACAAGTCATGTGTTTCTGTTTTAAATTAAATTGATTTATTTATTATTCAAAACTTTTTATTTTATATTGGAGTATAGCCAGTTAACAATGTTGTGGTAGTTTCAGGTGAATGGTGAAGTGACTCAGCCATACACATAGATGTATCCATTCTTGCACAAACTCTCCTCCCATCCAGGCTACCACATAATATTGAGCTGAGTTCCCTATGATATACAGAAGATTACCCACTTTAAATACAGCTGAATGTACATATCCATCCCAAAGGAGCCTCATTTTAAATAGTAGAGAAGCAGTACAAAGCTAAAACTTACCACCTTAACCATTTTAAGTATACAGTTCAGTCGTGTTAAGTATATTCATGCTATTGTGCACTGAACTTCACGACTTTATCATTTCTCAAAAAGAAACTCTACATCCATTAAACAGCTACCTATCTGCCCTTCCCCAGTCTCTGGCAACCTCTGTTCTACTTTTTTCCTATCATTTAATGACTCTAAAGACCTCATATAACTGGAATCCTACAATATTTGCCTTTTGTGGCAGCGTATTTCACTTAACATAATCTCCTTAAGCTTCATTCAGCTCGTGTCAATGTCCTCCCCATTTTTTTAATAATTTCTTCAGTACATCTTTATTTTTTAGACTCATTTTTTGAGCAACATAAAACAAGAGACAAATGTACCCTAACGTTCATTGCTGCACTTTTTATAATAGCTAGAACATAGAAAAAACCCTAGATATCCATCAACAGATGCATGGATACAGAAATTGTGGCATGTACAATGGAATATTACTCAACTATAAAAAAGAATGCATTCAAGTCAGTCCTAATAAGGTTGAAGGACTGATGTTGAGGCTGAAACTCCAGTACTTTGGCCACCTCATGTGAAGAACTGACTCACTGGAAAAGACCCTGATGCTGAGAAAGATTGAGGGCAGGAGAAGGAGACGACAGAGGATGAGATGGTTGGATGGCATCTTCGACTCGATGGACATGGGTTTGGGTGGACTCCAGGAGTTGGTGATGGACAGGGAGGCCTGTCGTGTGCAGTCCATGGGGTCACAAAGAGTCAGACATGACTGAGTGACTGCACTGAACTGAACTGAATGAGGTAGATGAACCTAGAGCCTATGATACAAAGTGCAGTAAGTTGAAAGAGAAAGACAAATATTGTATATTAACACATGCCTATGGAATCTAGAAAGATGGTACTGATGAACCTACCTGCAGGGAAGCTGTGGGGATGCAGACATAGAGAACAAACTTGTGGACACAGTGGGGGAAGCAGAGGGAGGGATGAATTGAGAGAGTAGTGTGGAAACACATACATTACCATGTATAAAACAGATAGCAAGTGAGAATTTGCTATGCAAAACAAGGAGCTCAACCTGGTGTTCTGTGACACCCCTAAAGGAGTGGGGTAGGGAGAGAAATGAGAGGGGAGATCAGGACAGAGGAGACATTGGATACCTGTGGCTGACTCATCTTGATGTGTGGCAGAGGCCCACACAATATTATAATTTATTTATTTTTAATTGGAGGACAATTGCTTTACAATATTATGTTGGTTTCTGCCGTACATCAACTTGAATCAGCCACAGGTATCCATATGTCTCCTCCTTCTTGAACCTCCCTCCCCACTCCCACTCCATCCCAGTCCTCTGCGTTGTAACAGAGCATTGGTTTGTGATCCCTGAGTGAACAGCAAATTCCCCCTGGGTATCTATTTTACATGAGGCAATGTACACATTTTCATGTTATTCTGCTAGTCTCACCTTACCTCATCTTTATTCAGAGAGATTGATGTATATTCAACTCTATTTTTTCCATGCTAATAAAATCACATAAAGCACTATATTTAGAGGTATAATTTGAAACTTTATATGTTTTTACAGAAATGAGACCATAATATACCTACCTCACTGCATGTTACAGTTTTCACTTAGTAGATCAAGATGAAAAACTTTTCTGTATTATTTTTAATATCTTCATATTCTCCAGTTTGGATATGCCATATTTTACTCAGGCATCTTCTTACAGATCAGCTTCCATAAATTTTACTTTTGCCACAATACATTCATGGTAAACATCCTTGTAACTGTATGAGTGAGACTTTTCTTCCCATACGATATAGGAGAAATGTTGTCTATGTATATTTTTATTTTAATGGATTTTTCCATAGAATTCTAAGTACTGTACAATTTATATTTCCACTAGCAATTTATTACAGTACTTTCTTTTGCTGTTAACAATCAGTGTTGTTAATGAGAAAAATATATGTTGAATGTATCATATTTTGTAACATCAGTAAAACATGTCAGTTCAGTTGAGTCAATCAGTCATGTGTGATTCTTTGAGACTCCATTGACTGCAGCACGCCAGGCCTCCCTGTCCATCAAAAATGCCCAGAGTTTACTCAAACTCATATCCACTGAATTGGTGATGCCATCCAACCATCTCATCCTTTGTTGTCCCCTTCTCCTCCGCCTTCAATCTTTCCCGGTATCAGGGACTTTTCACAGTTCTTCCCATCAGGTAGCCAAAGTATTGGAGTTTCAGCTTCAACATCAGTCCTGCCAATGAATATTCAGGACTGATCTCCTTTAGGATTGACTGGTTGGATCTCCTTGCAGTCCAAGGGACTCTCAAGAGTCTTCTCTAACACCACAATTCAAAAAGCATCAATTCTTTGGCACACTGCTTTCTTTATAGTCCAACTCTCATATCCATACATGACTACTGGAAAAACTATTTGACTAGATGGAACTTTGTTGGCCAAGTAATGTCTCTGCTTCTTAATATGCTGTCTTAGTTGGTCATAACTTTTCTTCCAAGGAGCAAGTGACTTTTAATCTCATGGCTGCAATCACCATCTGTGTGATTTTGGAGCCCCCCGAAATAAAATCTGTCACTGTTTCTACTGTTTCCCCATGTATTCGCCATGAAGTGAGGGGACCAGATGCCATGATCTTCGTTTTCTGAAAGTTGAGTTTTAAGCAAACTTTTCCACTGTGCTCTTTCACTTTCATCAAGAGGCTCTTTACTTCTTCGCTTTCTTTGATAAGGTGGTGTCTTCTGCATATCTGAGGTTATTGCTGTTTCTCCTGGCAATCTTGATTCCAGCTTGTGCTTCATCCAGCCCAGCATTTCTCATGATGTACTCTGCATAGAAGTTAAATAAGCAGGGTGACAATATACAGCCTTGACGTACTGGAACCAGTTTGTTGTTCCATGTCCAGTTCTAACTGTTGCTTCATGACCTGCATATAGGTTTCTCAAGAGGCAGGACAGGTGGTCTGGTATTCCCATCTCTTTCAGAATTTTCCACAGTTTATTGTGATCCACACAGTTAAAGGCTTTGGCATAGTCAATAAAGCAGAAAAAGATGTTTTTCTGGAACTCTCTTCCTTTTTCTATGATCCAGTAGATGTTGGCAATTTAATCTCTGGTGCCTCTGCCTTTTCTAAATCCAGCTTGAACATCTGGAAATTCATGGTTCACCTACTGTGAAGCCTTGCCTGGAGAATTTTGAGCATTACATTACTAGCATATGAGATGAGTGCAACTGTGCAGTAGTTTGAGCATTCTTTGGCATTGTCTTTCTTTGGGATTGGAATGAAAACTGACCACTCACTATGCATACTTGCCTATCTCCAGAATTGTGACCACACTGTACTACAGAGGTTAACTGAGGTGCAGATATTAATCCTAATCAATACTAGGTATGTTAACTTTTTTATGGTGTATTTTGTGACGTAGCATATTTTTAAAAAATACATATAGTCAAATACATCTTTTTTCCATAATTTCTTTTTCTGACATGGCTAAAATTCTTCCTAAAGAACATTCTTCCAAAAGAATGTTCCTTAATCTCTTACATTATAAAACGTTTAATTTTTACATTTGTTTGGTTCATCTAAAATATATTTTTGAGTAGCAGGCTGCTGCTGCTAAGTCACTTCAGTCGTGTCCAACTCTGTGTGAGCCCATAGACGGCAGCCCATGAGGCTCTTCTGTCCCTGGGATTCTCCAGGCAAGAGCACTGGAGTGGGTTGCCATTTCCTTCTCCCTTGAGTAGCAAGAGATAATCTTTATTTTCTCCTATTTAGATGACAGTTGAGTCAACAGGTTATTAAATCAGCCATTGTGTTCCCACAAATTTAAAATATACCACAGCCAAATGTAAAATTTCAATTATGCATACAGTGAAATCTGTTAGTTTTCCACTTGGTTTCCCTCTTGGACTTTCTACTCTTAAATCAAAAACCTTTCTTTAAAAATTCTGATTTTATATTGTTTCATTCTTTTATAAAGTCAAACTGCCATTTTTTTTTGTTGTTGTTGTTGTCCTGGGTATTCATAGGATTTTATTTTTCAAATAGAATTCAAGGTGATTTTACACAACTAAAAATTGATTGCTACGATCTCATTGGAAATTACATTAAATTTATAATACAAATCAGAAAGAATTGACAACTTCATCACATTACTCTTACTATCAAAAACATGATATTCATTCTGCTACTTAGATTTATTTCACATTATTAAGACTGAGTAGTTTTCTGTATATAGTACAATATTTAATACTTGGCATACTTAATACAAGCCCTACCTCCTTATTCAATGTTTGCTTTATTTGTCATTTCACTGTTACCAGTTTTCCACTTCTATGTTTTGCTGATTTATTCAAAAGCTACAAATGACTTTTTGAAATTTTTCCTTTGGGGATTTCTGCTTCCCACTATGATAGATTAGCTTGTATTAAACCAACTTGACCCTTCCAGAAAAAAGTATAAAACTTGTAATATATACCAAAAGCAACTTTTGAAAGGTAGTAGAGTACAATTAAGAAAGCCACAATTTTACACAGCAAAGATCCTAGAGAGAAGACAGAAGTGCTGACAAGAGTTCAATATTTTCTGCCACTTTAATTTTGAGATATTTGTTGATTAATAACAGTAGGAAATGTAGTAAACAACATAAATAAACTCAGAACTTATGGTGGTCTCCTGGAACCAGGGGGATAAATAATTGTTATTCAAGGCTACAAAGTGACCTAATAACTGTAGGAGAAAGACCCTGTAAAAAAGAAACATGTGGAAAAATGAGCTTAACATTCTGTTGTGCTTTCCTCTTTGAAGCATTATTCATTTCTTCAAATCATGCGACCAGGCTAAGAATATGTGAAGAAACGCATATTTAGAGTCTAAAGTAGGTATCAGTAATTTATGACATCCAGGTTAAATTTAGCCGACCATCTGTTTTTATAAATAGCATTTTATTGTAACAAAGACATACTAATTTGTTTACATTTCTCTAGTGAATGCTTTCATAGCTCAGTAGGGTAACTGAGTAATTACGACAGAGACTATATGACCTGGGAAACTCAAAATACTTATTATTTTGCTATTCACATAAAAAGTTTGCTGATAATAAACAAACACTAAACAAAATGAAAGGCAGCCCTCAGAATGAGAGAAAATATTTGACAATGGAGCAACTTACAAGAGATTAATCTCTAAAACATACAAACAACTCATGCAGCTCAATAAAAAAAAAAAAAACAGCCCAATTAAAAAATGGGTAGAACATCTAAGTAGACATTTCTCCAAACAAGACATAAAGATAGTTAAGAGGCACCTGCAAAGATTCTCAATATCACTAACCATTGAAGAAATGCAAATCAAAACTATAATGAGGTATCGCCTCACATCAGTCAGAATGGCCAGCATCAAAAAATCTACAAACAAGAAATGCTGGAGAAGAGGAAATCTTCCACACTGTTGGTGGGAATGTAAACTGTTACAGTCACTCCAGAAAGTAGAGTGTGTGTGTATGCACACTCAGTCTTTCAGTCGTGTCCAGCTCTTTGGGATCTCATGGACTGTCGCCCTCCAGGCTCCTCTGTCCGTGGGATTTTTCAAGCAAGAAAACTGGAGTGGATTGCCATTTCCTTCTCCAGAGGCTCTTCTGGACCCACATCTCTTATGTCTCCTGCACTGGCACATGGTTTCTTTGCCACTGAGCCATGCTGGAGGTGATTCCTTAAAAGGTAAAAATAGAGTTGCTATATGACCCAGCAATCCCATTAACGGTCATTTATCAAGAGAAAACCATAATTTGAAAAAAATACATGCACCCCAACACTCACTGCAGCACTGTTTACAACAGCCGAGACGTGGAAGTAACATAAATGTCCACTGATAGAAGAATGGATAATGAAAATGTGTTTTTTATATATATATATATATATATATGCATGTATGTGTGCATTGGGTTGGCCAAAAAGGTCATTTGGGTTTTTCTGTACAATGACCAAATCTTTTGGTCAACCCCATATACATGGGATAGGATGAGGTGTGATATGGAGGCTTCCCAGGTGGCACAACGGTAAAGAATTCACTTGCTTTGTAGGAGATACAGGAGGCATGGGTTCAACCCCTTGGTCAGGAAGATCCCCTGGAGTAGGAAAAAGCAACCGACTCCAGGATTCTTGTCTGGAAAATCTTATAGACAGGGGAGTCTGGCAGGATGCAGTCCACAGAGTCACAAAGAGTGAGACACGGCTTAGTGCTGCGCACATATGTAAATGTATAACTGCTTCATTTTCCTGCACAGCAAAAAGTAATACAATATGGCAAATCAGCTGTAGTACGACAAAAATGAATTTAAAAACTAAAAATTCTATTAAAAATAATTTTTTAAGAGGGGAAAATATAAAAATTTGTACCAAAAAAGTGGAAATATATAAAAATAGAAAATCAGGGAGATTCCAAATTTAAGAAATAACTGAAATTAATTTAAATTAATTTAAAATGGGGTTAAAGGCTTTCCCTGGCAGTCCGGTGGTTAAGACTTGGCACTTTCACTGCCGTGGCCCTGGGGAATTCAATCCTTGGTGAGGGAACTAAAATCCTGCAAGCCATGGTATGGCCAAAGAAAAAAAAAAGAAGAAAGAAAGAAAAATGTAGGGTTAAAAGCAGAATAACAAACAGAAGACTTGTGAAGTAGAAGACACCATGAAAATAAATATCTGTTGAAAAGACAGAAAAGAAAGAGTTAATGGCCTGTCATTCATATAACTGGCTTTGTATCAGAGAAGGAGAGACATAATAGGACAGATAATAACTGGAGAAACATGGTCTGTGAACTGTTCAAATCTGATCAAAACCACAGGTTTAAAATTCCTTTTTAAATTGAAATTGTGTCCAGGTTAAATTAAAACTGTTGCTTTTGCTTAAAGCATCTTCCTTCTAAGAGCAGTCTTATTGGATTAAATTGCCTCTCTCTGTTCTATCTCTGGGCCTTCTTAGCAGCTACAAACATTTTCTCTTGTCTGCTCCTTAAGACTTAGTCCAAATACTAGTAAGATGATAGTGATCTGGGGAGAGATGCAAAACATTGCATTCTTGGCCTGAGAGAGGCAACAGTCAACTTTTCAGTCCCCTGCTGCTCTAGTTTTCAGGAGTACAGAGAACTCAGCACGCCAGGCTTGCTGTCTCCCCGCACCTCCAGTGTAGATGGACCAGCCAGTCTTCTTTGAAGCATACCTGGAAGAAATATACAGCTTCTCGCCTTGTAGGGGGTGGGATTCAGGGTATCTTCAGGTCGGCTTCTACCTTGAGGCCATCTAGTCCTTTAAATCTTTAACCTAAACTTCCCTCTACTTTTCCAAAAGTGATAGCAAGTTCAGTGGGGGAAAACAGCCATATTCTCTTCTTTAGAATGCCAGTTAAGCCTGAGGCCTTGCTCCCAGCTGCTAAGCCTCAGTTTCACTTGCGTGCGGCATGGGAGAGATAAAGTTGTTAGGTGACAGTTAGGCTAAGGACCTCCAGGCAGTAAGCATGGAAGCTGCCACCTGTTCCTATTTTCCAAATCTTCCCTCTTTCAAAATGTATTTAAATATTGCTATTTTTTCAAAAAGGCTTATTATTTCAGAAAATTGTTTTAAACAACTCTATCTCTGAAGGAAATGTCATGCAACTGAAATAAAAGCCCAAAATAGGCTCTTATTCTTAAATGGCAGTAAACCAAACAGATCATTAACGAAAACATTACTATAATAACTTTTCAAACACCAAATAGTCTCGTGCAGAACATAATTTTACTAATAGTATCTCCTTTTATGGGTAACCCATAAAATCTATTGTAAAATCCATTCCAAAATGATTATGTATTTATATATTCTAAATTCAATAGAAAGCTATAAATATAGAAGCATTTCTTCTGTTTAGGCATACATATATTGGCAGATTTTTTTCTTTTTTTTTTTTACAAAAATATCCACAAGAGAAAATGAAACATGATGTCTATGAATTTCTGAGCCAAACGACCAAGTCAGATAGGTATTACATTTAACACTGTATGGAAAATATTATGGAGATATGTTCAATAGTCTCTAAATTAAAAATGCTGTTTTCACCCCAATGAGTATATCACAAATAGAAATGAATAAGTTGCTAAACCCTCAGAAGTCTAGCATTCTCCAAGTTCTAAACATATTGAATTACAAGGATGCAATTTCTTTTCTTGTTTTCTGGATTTTAAATGACAGTCCACTGGCAGAAAACAAAAGCTGAACCAAACACTGTGAAATGAAGAAAAATGAATCTGGCCTTTAGCCCAGGGAATCTTGCCAAAGAAAGTAGCTGCTTTCCCCATTCCTAAACTCATTCCATTTTCAGAGGCTGAAATGGATTTCCTATCCCACACTAGTAAAAAGGAGGCTGAATTCAGGAAATTCAAATGCTTGTGAGGAGAAATGCTAATTATAATTAACCATATTTACATAATAAATGTCATAAGTAGACCTCAGAGAGCTATGATTAAAAACTGCTGTTCCTTTAGTTTATCAATACAAACTTTATATGCAACATGCGAGCAGTAGTAGTGTTAGTCACTCAGTCGTGTCCGACTCTTTGCCGCCACTCAGACTATAGCTTGCCAGGCTCCTCTGTCCGTGGGATTCTCCAGGCAAGAATATTGGAGTGGATTTCCTTCTCCAGAGGATCCCAATCCAGGGATCAAACCCAGGTCTCCTGCATGCAGGCAGATTCTTTACCATTTGAGCTACAGGGACTCCATAAACATGGGAGGCAAACCTCTATTTTTGGGCAGCACTGTTAGTGTGAGTCCCAGTGTTGCTTATCCAAGATTATTCAGCCATGAAGATGCATCTCACAGACTTCCCACCACCCAGTGAATTATGGCCAGTTTCACTGTTAAAAGGACCTCTGAGAGATACTTCAATAACATAATTACACAGATGAGCGAATGGTCAGTCAAAGAGATTAAGGAACTTCTGGTCCCACTTAGTAGAGTTGGAGGAGATCTCAGGTTCCAAGATTTCTACCAACACAGATTTTAATGCCCATTTAGTAACCAGACATCAACTAATTCAATCAAAATTAAATGTAGAAACAGCTGGAATTTTCTCATGTCTGAAATATCTCTATCTCTACATCTGTATCTTTATATAATCTTTTAAGATATTCAGAGAACACAATTATTCATCAAGTTATCTAAAGGAGAAAGAGGGGAGAGTGCCATTGTGAACTTTGAGGGTATTTGACAAAGGAGAAATTAACTGTTGGGTGAAAATAATGAATTTGGTCTCTGACACATTAGTATTAGGTGTCACAAAGCAATATTTACATAGCAGAGAAGAGAAACAAATACATCTCAAAGTGTTAAAAGGAATGAATTTAACATTCCACAGTGTCTTTTGAAGGAATTATCCTCAGGTGGTGCTAGTAGTAAAGAACCCATCTGTCAGTGCAGGAGACATAAGAGACACAAGTTCAGTCCCTGGGTTGGGAAGATCTCCTGGATGAGGGCATGGCAACCTACTCCAGTATTCTTGCCTGGAGAACCCCATGGACAGAGGAGCCATAGAGTCGCAAAGAGTAGGACACAACAGAAGTGACTTAGCAGGCAGGCATCCTCTACACAATACAACATGAAAGCTGGAAATTTATGAGTAAACCTCAGAAGTAGTGACAGTACCGTGACATTGATAAGTGAAATGTAAGGCGGTTCTTAGGTGAGCAGAAGCTGCTATACATTAAGAAAAAAATATTTTTAAAAGTAGATTGAAGAAAATTTGTTGTAAATAATCAAAACACTAATATCATTTGAGTTTTATTAAATTCTAAACAGTGTGCAGCTTTGGAAGGGAGCGTGGCATATGAAGTAACAAAGAAGTGGACCATTATCCGTTTATAAACTATGCATGTGAATTTCCACAACTATTGTGAAACACAGGAAGCAATTTCCATATTAAATGACAGTAAATACAGCTCTGAAAAGGAGTCTCTAAACAATTTTTGATTTAAAAGCATTTGTCTTTCAGAAAACATGGTGAGATAATTTTCTCATTTATGGGCAAAGAATGTTATAATAGGGATGATATAATAACAATTCTTAGGCCATATAAATTCTTTAACTTGAAATTTTATTTTCTTTGACATGATTTTAATTGAAATAAACAGATTTCAGTGACATTTAGAAACTGACTTTTTATTTTTTAAGTTAATCTACAAATCTATAATTGATTATTTTGAAATTTTTTATTACTATTATAGATTCTATGAAAGATATTAGATACTATCCTTGCTCTTGTGAAGTTTACATTTTCATTGGGAAGACAGGATTTATCAAATAGTACTATCTATTTGCTATATTGATTGAGTTACTAAAAGACTTTCTAAGTAAGGGACTAAAATGAAAACAATAAGTTAGGACCAGATTATTTAAAAATCACACAAATCAGACAATATATATTTAATATGATAAATAATATAAAGATATTAGAGGTTTTTAGTAGGAAAGTGAAATATTTTCCTCCTGTTTTATGTCAACATAAAATTAGTTTAGGGAAAATTAAGCTAGCAGTAACATGTAGAAAGAGTTTAAAAAGGGAAAAAACAGAAATAAAGAGACTGTTAAAAAGCTATCGCAGGAGACATAAGAGACGCAGGTTCAATCCCTGGGTTGGGAAGATCCTCTGAGGCATGGCAACCTACTCTAGTATTCTTCCCTGGAGAATCCCATGGACAAAGTAGACTGGCAGGCTGCAGTCCTTAGGGTTGTACAGACATAGCTGAAGTTACTTAGTACACAAGCATGCACATATTACAATCTAGTAATGAATATAATTAGTTTCTAATGAATGTGCTGGTTGTGAGAATTAAGATTTCAATGTGACTGATTTATGATGATATAATTTACTGTTATATGAATTATAAATTCATACATGTGAGATGGAAAATCACAATAATGTACCATCAAAGGAGATGCTAAAATTTTTTGCCTGGAGTATAATCTATAAAAATATTAAATCACTTTGTTGCACACCTGAAACTAATATAATACTGTAAATCAAATACACTTCAATAAAAAATTCTTTTGCCTTGAATACTGAGAGGATAGTGCCAAATTTAGGTTAAGATTATTAGGAAATGGCTAGTGTTAACCATTACAGCATGAAACAAAGATTACCTACAGTGAGGCACTCAGATGAATAAATTAACAACTTGAGACACTTGTTTGAATCCTCCCAGACAAGCGAAATCTTGCTGAGCATGCATTTACCATCATGGCAAGAAAGTCAAGAACATCAATAATGACAGACACCAAGAATTTTATGTGGTCTGCATCTCACAGGTACACCAGATAAGAAGTAATGCGGAGCCAGAGTAAATGTTACATATAGTACTATTTTCACTGTCTTCCTACACCTTATATAAGAATCCCAAAAAGGTCCATCAGTCTCCTCCCATTTCTGCAAGTTGCTAGAGGGTCTTTCACTTGTCTTCCAAAATCTGGGCCTCAAGCTGGAATCAAGATTGCTGGGAGAAATATCAATAACCTCAGATATGCAGATGACACCACCCTTATGGCAGAAAGTGAAGAGGAACTAAAAAGCCTCTTGATGAAAGTGAAAGAAGAGAGTGAAAAAGTTGGCTTAAAGCTCAACATTCACAAAACTAAGATCATGGCATCTGGTCCCATCACTTCATGGCAAATAGATGGGGAAACAGTGGAAACAGTGGCTGACTTTATTTTTCTGGGCTCCAAAATCACTGCAGATGATGATTTCAGCCATGAAATTAAAAGATGCTTGCTCCTTGGAAGAAACCAAGGTTGGTTATGACCAACCTAGACAGCATATTAAAAAGCAGAGACATTACTTTGCCAACAAAGGTCCGTGGAGTCTAGGCTATGGTTTTTCCAGTGGTCATATATGGATGTGAGAGTTGGACTATAAAGAAAGCTGAGAGCAGAATTGATGCTTTTGAACTGTGGTGTTGGAGAAGACTCTTGAGAGTCCCTTGGATGGCAAGGAGATCCTACCAGTCCATCCTAAAGGAGGTCAGTCCTGGGTGTTCATTGGAAGGACTGATGCTGAAGCTGAAACTCCAATACTCTGGACACTGGATGCAGAGAGCTGACTCATTTGAAAAGACCCTGATGCTGGGAAAGATTGAGGGAAAGAGGAGAAGGAGACGACAGAGGATGAGATGGTTGGATGGCATCACCGACACAATGGACATGGGTTTGGGTGGACTCTAGGATTTGGTGATAGATAGGCCTGGCGTGCTGTGGTTCATCGGGTTGCAAAGAGTCAGACACAACTGAGCGACTGAACTGAACTAAACTGAATCTGTGATTTGTATGACAGCCAAACTTATTTCCCCTAGTTACTCTGTGTGAAAGACTGAAGGGTGTGTTATTTGCTCAGTCATGTCTGCATTTTTGCAACCCCATAGACTGTAATCTGCCAAGCTCCTCTGTCCATGAATTCTCCAGGAAAGAACACTGGAGTTGGTTGCCATGCCCTCCTCCAGGAGATCTTCCCCACCCAGGGACTGAACCTATGTTTCCTGCCTTGCAGACAGATTCTTTACCATTTGAGCTACCTGGGAAGACTTAGTTACTTCTAGTTTTCAAAATGACCCAGAAGTGAATCACTGACATTCTTGCCAGTCTATGTTGAAGGGGCAGTTTTTTTCTAATAGGTCTGAAGGTTATTGAGGCACTGCTAATTCTGTCCATGATTGCACCAAGAACACTAACAAGTAAAGTTTGAAAACTGACCCCAAAGGAGATCAACCTGGCTCCTGCTGTTTCCAAGGTTGTTGACACTCATACCACTGATTTCTTGTCCTCTATGTGCACACTCCAGTAAAAGTAACTTCCTTTTTATTTTATTTTTTTATTTATTTGCTTTCTTACTTTTACTAGTGTATGAACAATAAACCCATGGATAATGAAACTGGAGAACAATTTTATAGTTTATCCTTAAAATAACTTTCTTCTTTGTTGGAAACACAACCTTGAACCATACAGTGGGACTTTTGCACTGTTCCTTCACATTTTCAGAGGCTAAATTTAGGGGGAAAACAGAAATAATGAAGGACAAATAAGAGGGATCCAAACTGAAGATGTGAATTTTGGAGTGAGAAAAAAAAAAAGATGTGGATTTTGAGCAGTGAAAAGCAAATGCCCTTTACAAAGAATTGCATCTGAAATGGGTGGAGGATGTCTCAAGAAATGATGCCTGGAGAAAATGGTGGCAGCAGTAGCTGCTGTGGGGGTGCGAGGGAAATTGCCAGGGGGATGTGACACTGTAAGCGTCAAATGGTACCCAGGAGCCATCTCTCAGAAATAAAGGACAAAACCCGAATACTGTGGAGGAGGAAATCTTCCCCCAGTTAGAGAAAATCCTTCTTCCAACCACAGAATTTCATCCCAGCTACTAGTAATATTCTAAATCTCTAGAAAAAGTGGGTTTTGATAACATGAAGGGAAGTCAGGTGTAGAGTGCACAAACTGAGGACAGTGACCGCCAGGGCATTATGGAGAAAAGATGCCGACGGTGAGAGAGACTGATGGGGAAAGGCTAGTTTCAAAACAATGTGTCCAGGTAATTTTGTTTTACAAGCAATAGTTTTAAACATAACTGAAGAATTAGTCATTTTAATGTATCTTGTTGAGAAAATATATATCTCACTCAGTCTTTATTGTCAATACGGTAAGGCACAATTCCAGAAGAAATGATATTCCGGTAGGAATCATGGTCAATGATAAGCATAAAGAATAAGGTACGGCTGCTCTTAAGGGTTTACATTCAGCAGCTATCCTGTGTCATTCAGCTAAAAACAGAAGAAAAAAAAAAAAATTTCTGCTTATTACAGCTTTCTGAAAAGTCTCCGATGACTCCTAATCCCATGCCATTATCAATTAAGGTAATATCATTATAAGCTCTAGGAACTTCTAACTGTGAAACTGAGAGAGAGAAAAGTCTCAGAAAATAAAGGAAAAGTTGAAATCAATAAGTTCAAATATTTGAACTGACGCTAATCATGCTAAGTCGCTTTAGTCGTGTCCGACCCTGTGCAACCCCACAGATGGAAGCCCACCAGCCTCCCCCCTCACTGGGATTTTCCAGGCAAGAACACTGGAGTGGGTCGCCATTTCCAGAGTAAAAATTCTAATTCCAGAAAAGGAATTTCAGATGAATGTCAAATTAGAATTATTTCAGAATTGTTATCAAAAATTCAAATCTCGTGATTTTTATCAAATATATGTGCAGCCTACCTACAAATAGAACACTTCACTTTGTGATGTTATCTTTTTAAAATTCATATTCACATAAACACGGCTAAATTTTATACTTGCTTATTTACAAGGACTTTATGAATTTGTGTTAGAGGACGTGGGGCTTCCCTGGTGGCCCAGGTGGTAGGTCTCCTGCAACACAGGAGACCCGGGTTCGATCCCTGGGTCGGGAAGATCCCCTGGAGAAGGGCATGGCAGCCCACTCCAGTGTTCTTGCCTGGAGAATTTCATGGACAGAGAAGCCTTGCAGGCTACAGTTCATGGGGTCACAAAGAGTCAGACACAACTGAGCGACTAACACTGCTGCTAGAGTATGTAGAACCTCGTGTTCATTTCTACCTGTTCTTTCTTCCCCTTCCCAAGCCCAGCATTTCAGAGAGGAAAAAGGCTGGTATAAATGGATAAAAAGACTTCTCCTATATGTTTCTGAATCTGTCTTTAATTCCTCAATATCTTTAGAACTCTTAGCACTATAAACAAACAAACAAAAAAATACCATCAGATTCAGAAGGACCTATTTTCATCCACATAGTATATGGGGAATCCCTATTGTACTAGAGGTAAGCACTGTAGCTACATACTATATTTTGCTTTTGATTTTGATGGTTTACATTTATGTTATTTCCTTCTCTAAACAAGAAAGCTGACAGATTCCCATAATAATTAAATGTTACCTATGTTGCTCAGAGGAAAATTTTCCCTAAATCCAGTGCAGAAACTCAGATTGATTTTCTGCCTTAAATGCTTACCACCTTTTCCTTCACAAACCCTTGAGATCCCTATATTCAGGTGCAGTAATTTAGCCTGCTGCTCGGCTCAAGAGCTGTGGCAAGGCTAGGATTTTTACCTTTCATTGCACCTTTGGTGTTGGTTCGTTTCTCATCTCCCTACATGCCCCGTAGAGCTGATCTGAGTGCAGAAAACCCTTTGAAGTCACTTGGAACTTTGTGCTCTGATGAGGCCTGAAGGACATGCAAAGTAAGAAACATGCCCGTGCTTGCAAAGGAGGGTGCAAATTCAATCAACTTTACTAATGTGCTTCTTACGCCTCAAGGCATTTCTATGTGTGTATATATGTACATCTGCAATAAAAACTGAGCCAAGTAAGTTTTAAATCTGTAAGAACAGAACATTTATATAGATATGCCTCTACACTTAGGCCAATTTATTTCACATATGAAAAAATAGATTGAGTAAATTAGTGAAAGAAATGCCTTCAAAGGCTCATACAGAAAATACATACTTGCACCATAACATCTGTGCTAATATTTAAAATATGTATTACTTTTAAGATAGATTTTGAAGCAAAAACATAGTTAATGGTTCTGATACTCTGATATCCTCAACTACATAGGCCCAAATTTTAAAACCACATCAAATATATAACCTGTTTTTCAACGTAAGTATTATCCAATGTGCCAGTAAATGATCAGTCAATGAGTTTGTAGTTCTGGGCTTAGGACTGAAAACCCCATTTCTGTTTTGTAAGCCCATGCTAGCAGTTAGGCTCTGCCAGTAGGGGATCTAGAGTGAGACTGCAAGGCTGGATGCTGTTTGCGTCCTTTGAGCTTTCTGTCTACTTCCTGTGTCTGCACAGCCCAGCATTTTTACATCTGGCAGACAGTTTGTCCTAGTGGTTCCAGTAACTGAGTACACTTTGCATTCTTCTCACCACTTGAAGAATCAGCCCTATCATAGGCCCTCAAAGACAATAGCACCTACTGCTCAATGCTGCCTCCTCAGATATCTGTTTATCAACTTCATGGGGACCCTTCTGCAAGCTATTGAATGGTAATAACTTTAATCTCTTCCCTTTGAATACCTAGCTCTAAGGAGTTGGAATTGCTATTTCTATGACATCCTAATCAAAGCAATTTTATATTCAATTCTGTCATGTTTAAATACCTAATTTAGTTATATTTTCTGATGACTCAGAATGGAACCCATATTTAGTTTAACCCATGGTTATTTAGGGATTATCTAAAGGTGACCATATATTTTGAGTCTAAAGAATACTTCTGAGTGCAAAACAGCTGTCCCAGACAAACCAGGCATATGGTCATCCTATATATGTCCCTAAATATAATCCTAGCTGAAATTCTGGGTAACAATGCTAACAGAACCAGATTTCTTCCCAGTATTGATCTCACATACCTGGAGGGTAAGAATCATGTCTCTTACTTATTCTCCATATTGCTTGTCAGGCTACAATCTTAGGAATTAAACTCTTATCAGGATGATTTATGGATGGAGGTTCGTGACATTGTACAGGAGACAGGGATCAAGACCATCCCCATGGAAACGAAATGCAAAAAAGCAAAATGGCTGTCTGAGGAGGGCTTACAAATAGCTGTGAAAAGAAGAGAAGAAAAAGCAAAGGAAAAAAGGAAAGATACAAGCATCTGAATGCAGAGTTCCAAAGAACAGCAAGAAGAGATAAGAAAGCCTTCCTCAGCGATGAATGCAAAGAAATAGAGGAAAACAACAGAATGGGAAAGACTAGAGGTCTCTTCAAGAAAATTAGAGACACCAAGGGAACATTTCATGCAAAGATGGGATCGATAAAGAACAGAAATGATATGGACCTAACAGAAGCAGAAGATATTCTGAACTCCTACAACTTAACAACAAAAAACCCCAAATAATTTAATTGCAGTGGCCAAAGGAGGAGCTTCTGGTTTTGGTGAACACATCCACGTCCCAGGAGGGTGTGGCCACCTTGATTCCTTGGGGACAGAAGCTCCTGGGCCTAAAACTCTTCTGTACTCTATCCTGTGTACCTCTTCATCTGGCTGTTCTGTATCCTTTACAATAGCTTTCACAGTAAACGGGTAAAGGATCTGTCTCCTGACCCCTATACTCTTCTTCTTCTTGATCATCATTTGTGTCATTTTAACAAGTAAGAGATTGTTTCAAAGGGCATTTGGAATTATGAGAGCTTATAAACTATGTAAGGGATTTTTTTTTTTTTGTCTGTGAGTGGGGGAAATATAAGAGAATGCTGTTTGGAGAGAATGAGAAAACAAAATGAAGGCAGTGGCAGGACTAGTGCCTAAGATGAAAAAAAATAAAATAAAATAGATGGTAAGAATACACAGAAGAACTGTACAAAAAAGATCTTCACGACCAAGATTATCACGATGGTGTGATTACTCACCTAGAGCCAGACATGCTGGAATGTGAAGTCAAGTGGCCTTAGAAAGCATCACTACAAACAAAGCTAGTGGAGGTGATGGAATTCCAGTTGAGCTATTTCAAATCCTGAAAGATGATGCTGTGAAAGTGCTGCACTCCATAAGCCAGCAAATTTGGAAGACTCAGCAGTGGCCACAGGACTGGAAAAGGACAGTTTGCATTCCAATTCCAAAGAAAGGCAATGCCAAAAGAATGCTCAAACTACCACACAATTGCACTCATCTCACACACTAGTAAAGCAATGCTCAAAATACTCCAAGGCAGGCTTCAGCAATACATGAACCATGAAATTCCAGATGTTCAAGCTGGTTTTAGAAAAGGCAGAGGAACCAAAGATCAAATTGCTAACATCTGCTGGATCATCGAAAAAGCAGGAGAGTTCCAGAAAAACATCTATTTCTGCTTTATTCACTATGCCAAAGCCTTTGCCTGTGTGGATCACAATATACTGTGGAAAATTCTGAAAGAGATAGGAATACCAGACCACCTGACCTGCCTCCTGAGAAACCTATATGCAGGTCAGGAAGCAACAATTAGAACTGGACATGGAACAACAGACTGGTTCCAAATAGGAAAAGGAGTACATCAAGGCTGTATATTGTCACTCTGCTTATATGCAGAGTACACCATGAGAAACACTGGGCTGGAAGAAGCACAAGCTGGAATCAAGATTTCTGGGAGAAATATCAATAACCTCAGATATGCAGATGACACCACCCTTATGGCAGAAATTAAAGAGGAACTAAAAAGCCTCTTGAAGAAAGTGAGAAAAAGTTGGCTTAAAGCTCAACATTCAGAAAACGAAGATCATGGCATCTGGTCCCATCATTTCATGGCAAATAGATGGGGAAACAGTGGAAACAGTGTCAGACTTTATTTTGGGGGTCTCCAAGGTCACTGCAGATGGTGATTGCAGCCATGAAATTAAAAGACGCTTACTCCTTGGAAGAAAAGTTATGACCAACCTAGATAGCATGTTCAAAAGCAGAGACATTACTTTTGCCAACAAAGGTCCGTCTATCAAGGCTATGGTTTTTCCTCTGGTCATGTATGGATGTGAGAGTTGAACTGTGAAGAAGGTTGAGCACCAAAGAATCGATGCTTTTGAACTGTGGTGTTAGAGAAGACTCTTGAGAGTCCCTTGGACTGCAAGAAGATCCAACCAGTCCATTCTGAAGGAGATCAGCCTTCGGCTTTCTTTGGAGGGAATGATGCTGAAGCTGAAACTCCAGTATTTTGACCACCTGATGCGAAGAGTTGACTCACTGGAAAAGACTCTGATGCTAGGAGGGATTGGGGGCAGGTGGAGAAGGGGAAGACAGAGGATGAGATGGCTGGATGGCATCACTGACTCAATGGGCGTGAGTCTGAGTGAACTCCGGGAGTTGGTGATGGACAGGGAGGCCTGGCATGCTGCAATTCATGGGGGCGCAAAGAGTCGGACACGACTCAGCGACTGAACTGACAGGGTTATAAACAGAAGTGATAAAGTTGCAAAAATTGTTGACACACTACTGACCTTTTTAAAGTGCACATCTGATTATCTCTCTCTTCTTAAAACCATTCAATGGTTATTGTTCATTTGACTCCCCCTGTACCTCATATACTATCTTAATCTGTTCTCCACCCGTCTTTTCCCTGCTCTATACATTAGGAAGTTAACACCTATGGATGGGTTCATATGGACTTTCTGACCAGATGATTTACAGTTATAATTAGCCAATGACAGTCAATGAAAGAAGAAAGAGAAAATTTGCAACAGTTCTTTCGAAATCTCTCCCTATTTCAGACGTGTTTCTTCAGCTGAAGCTAACTTGTGCCATGAGTTAACTTCCCAGTAATTAGACCCTCCCCCAAAGCTAAGATCACATCAACTGGTCCCATCACTTCATGGCAAATAGAAGAAGGAAAAGCGGAAACAGTGACAGATTTTCTTTTCTTGGGCTCCAAAATCACTGAGGTTGGTAGCTGCAGTCATGAAATTAAAAGACGTTTACTGCTTAGAAGGAAAGCTATGACAAACCTAGACAGGGTATTAAAAACAGAAACATCACATCACTTTGCTGGCAAAGGTCTGAACATAGGGTTGTATATATCTTTTCAAATTAGTGTTTTCCTTTTTTCTTATAAATACCTAGGAGTGGAATTTCTGGATCATTTGGTAGTTATACTTTTAACTTTGGAGGAACTTCCACACTTTTTTCCACAGTGATCGCACCAATTTACATTCCTAGAAACGGTGCACAAGGGTTCCCTTTTCTCCACATCCTCACCAACACTTATTTGTGTCTCTTTGATAACTGCCATTCTGACACATGTGAGGTGATGTCTCAGTGTGGTTTTAGTTTCAATTTCCCTAATGATTACTGGACTTAAGCATGTTTTTTTAATATGCCTGTCAATCATCTGTATCTCTTCTTTGAAAAAAATTTGTATTCAGGTCCTCTGCCCATTTTTTAAGTAGGTTGTTTGCTTTTGTTTATGTTGAATTGTATGAGTTCTTTGTATGTTTTGGATACTAACCCTTATATGATATATAGTTTGCAGATATGGTCCCTCATTCAGTAAGTGGCTTTTTGTTTTCTTGTTAGTTTCTTTCACCTTGCAAAACCTTTTCAGTTTAATGTAGCCCCATCTGTTTATATTCTTCTGTTTCCTTTGCTTAAAAGACATGTCCAAAAATAGATCATTTAGGCTGATGTCAAAGAAACATGTTTTCTTCCAGAAGTTTTATGAATTTAGGTTTTACATTCATGTTTAGGTCTTTAATCCATTTTGAATTTATTTTTGTATGTGGTATGAGAAAGTCGTCCAGTTTGATTTCTTTTGCATATAGCTGTCCAGTTTTTCCACACCATTTATTGAAGAGGCTGTCTTTTCACAATTGTATTTTCTTGCCTCCTCTGTCACAGATTAATTGTCCATGTAAGCATGAATTCATCTCTGTACTATTTTGTTGATCTATGTGTCTTTTGTGCCAGAACCATACCGTTTTGATTCATGTAAGCTTGGTACAATAGTTTGAAATGAAGGAATGCTATATATTCAGTTTTGTTCTTCTTTGCAAGTATTCTTGACTACTCAGAGTCTTTTGCATTTCCATACAAAGTTTAGAATTATTTGTTCTGGTTTTATGAAAAATTAATTAGTATTATGACAGTGGTTGCATTTAACATAAAGATTGTCTTGGGTGGTATAGTCATTTTGACAATATTATTTCTTCCAATCCATGAGCACTCTATATTTTCCCATCTGATTGTATCATCTTCAATTTCTCTTCTCACTATCTTATAATTTTCCAGCTACAGGTCTTTTACCTCCTTAGTTAGATTTATTCCTAGTATTTTATTCTCTTTGATGTGATTATAATCCCCCCCTCAATTTCTCTGCTAGTGTTCATTGTTAGAATACAGAAATGCAACAGACTTATGGATACTAATTCTATAGCCTGCAACATTACTTCATTCATTGATGAGTTCTAGAAGTTTTGGGGTGACATCTTCAGGATTTTCTATGTATAGTATTATGCTAACTACAAACAGTGACAATTTTACTTCTCCCTTTACAGTTTGAATGCCTTTTATTGATTTTCTTGTCTTGCTGTAGCTAGGACTTTCAATATTTTGTTGATTAAGAGTGATGAGATAGGCCACTCTTGTCCTATTCCTAATCTTAGAGGAAATGTTTTTAACTTTTCACTGTTGAGTATGTTAACTGTGAGTCTGTCACATATCACCTGTATTTTGTTAAGGTATGATAACTTAATATCCACTTTGTTGAGATTTTTACCATGAATGGATGTTGGATCTTTGTCAAGGGCTTTTTCTGCATCTATTGAGAAGATCGTATGATTTTAATTCTTCAGCCTGTTAGTGTGATATGTCACATTCATTGGTTTGCATTTATTGAACCATCCTTGAATCTCTGGTATAAATCCCACTTGATCATGGTGTATGGTCTTTTCAATATATTGCTGAATATGGTTTACTAATGTTTTGTTGAGGATTTTTTCATTATGTTCATCTGTAATATTGATCTGTAATTTTTCTGTGAATGTGATATATTTGCCCAACAGGAAACTTTCATAGCCCCTTAGGCTTATCTGTCAGACAGAAGACAGAATGAAAACCACAATCACAGAAAACTAATCAAACTGATCATATGGACCACAGCCTTGTCTAAATCAATAAAATTATGAGTCATGCCACAGAGGACCACCCAAGACAGATGGGTCATGGTGGGGAGTTCTGACAAAACAAGGTTCCCTGGGGAAAGAAAGTGAAAGTGAAAGTGAAGTCACTCAGTCTTGTCTGACTCTTTGCGACCCCATGGCCTGTACCATATCAGGCTTCTCCGTCCAAGGGATTTTCCAGGTAAGAGTACTGGAGTGGGTTGCCATTTCCTTCTCCAGGGGATCTTCCTGACCCAGGGATTGAACCCAGGTCTCCCGTATTGTAGGCAGACACTTTACCCTCTGAGCCACCAGGGAAGCCTGGTCACTGGGGAAGGGAATGGAAAATCACTTCAGTATTCTTGCCTTGAGAACCCCATGATCAGGATGAAAAGGCAAAAGTACATGACACTGAAAGATGAACTTCCCAGGTTGGTAGGAACCCAATATGCTACTGGAGAAGAGTGGAGAAATAACTCCAGAAAGAATGAAGAGCTGAGTCAAAGCAAAAACAACACCCAGTCGTAGATGTGACTGGTGATGGAAGTAAAGTCTGATGCTGTAAAGAACAATATTGCATAGGAACCTGGAGTGTTAGGTCCATAAATCAAGGTAAGTTTGAAGTGTTCAAACAAGAGAGGGCAAGATTGAACATTGAAATTTTAGGAATCAGTGAAATAAAATGGACTAGAATGGATGAATTTAATTCAGATGACCATTATATCTACTACTGTTGGCAAGAATCCCTTAGAAGAAATGGAATAGCCTGCATAGTCAACAAAAGAGTCCAAAATGCAATCTCAAAAATGACAGAATGATCTCTGTTCATCTCCAAGGCAAAACATTCAATATTACAGTAATTGAAGTCTATGCCTCAACTAATGCTGAATGAGCTGAAGTTGAGCAATGATATGAAGACCTACAAAATGTTCTAGAATAAAATCCCAACCCCCCAAAAAGATGTCTTTTTCATCATAGGGGACTGAAATGAAAAATTAAGATGTCAAGAGATACCTGGAGTAACAGGAAAATTTGGCTTTGAAATACAAAATGAAGCAGGACAAAGGCTAACAGAGTTTTGCCAAGAGAACACACTGGTCATAGCAAACACCCACTTCCAACAACACAAGAGAAGACTATACCCATGGACATCATCAGTTTGTCAATACTGAAATCAGATTGATTACATTCATTGCAGCTGAAGATGGAGAAGCTCTATACAGTCAGCAAAAGCAAGACTGGGAGCTGACTGTGACTCAGATCATGAACACCTTATTGCAAAAGTCAGATTTAAATTGAAGAAAGTAGGGAAAACCACTAGACCATTTAGGTAAGACATAAATCAAATCCCTTACGATTATATAGTGGAAGTGAGAAATAGATTCAAGAGATTAGATCTGATAGATAGTCCATGAAGTACTATGGACAGAGGTTCGTGACATTTTATAGGAGTCACTGATAAAGAAAATTCCCAAGAAAAAGAAATGCAAAAAGGCAAAACAATTGTATGAAGAGGCTTTACAAATAGCTGAGAAAAGAAGTGAAAGGCAAAAGAGAAAAGGAAATATACCCATCTGAATGCAGAGTTCCAAAGAGTAGAAAGGAGAGATAAGAAAGCTTTCCTCAGAGATCAATGCAAAGAAATAGAGGAAAAAAATAGAATGGGAAAGACTAGAGAGCTCTTCAAGAAAATTAGAGATACCAAGGGAACATTTCATGCAAAGATGGGCTCAATAAAGGACAGAAATGGTATGGATCTAACAGAAACAGAAGATATTAAGAAGAGGTGGCAAGAATACATGGAAGAACTGTACAACAAAATATTTCTATGACCCAGATAATCATGATGCTGTGATCACTCACCCAGAGCCAGATACCCTGGAATGCAAAAATCAAGTGGGCCTCAGGAAGCATCACTACAAACAAAGCTAGTGGAGGTGATGGAATTCCAGTTGAGCTTTTCAAATCCTGAAAGATGACGCTGTGAAAGTGCTGCACTCAATATGCCAGCAAATCTGGAAAACTCAGCAGTGGCTACAGGACTGGAAAAGGTCAGTTTTCATTCCAATCCCAAAGAAAGGCAATGCCAACGAATGCTCAAACTACTGCACAATTGCACTCATCTCATATGCTAGCAAAGTAATGCTCAAAATTCTCCAAGCCAGGCTTCAGCAATATGTGAACTGAGAACTTCCAGATGGTCAAGCTGGATTTAGAAAAGGCAGAAGAACCGGAGATCAAATTGCCAACATCCGCTGAAATCTAGGAAAAGCAAGAGAGTTTCAGAAAAAACATCTACTTCTGTGTCATTGACTATGCCAAACACTTTGTGGATCACAATAAACTGTGGAAAATTCTGAAAGAGATGGGAATACCAGACAACCTTACCTTCCTCCTGAGAAATCTGTAAGCATGTCAAGAAGCAACAGTTAGAACCTGACATGAAACAACAGACTGGTTCCAAATTGGGAAAGGAGTACATCAAGGCTGTATATTGTCACTCTGCTTATTTAACTTTTTATGCAGAGTACATTACTTGAAATGCCAAGCTGGATGAAGCACAAACTGGAATCAAGATTGTCAGGAGAAATATCAATAACCCCAGATAAGCAGATGACTCCACCCTTATGGCAGAAAGCAAAGAGGAACTAAAGAGCCTCTTGATGAAAGTGAAAGAGGATAGTGAAAAAGCTGGCTTAAAACTCAAGATTCTAAGTCATGGTATCTAGTCTCATCATTTTTTGGCAAATAGATGGGGAAACAGTGGAACAGTGAGAGATTTCATTTTTAGGGGCTTCTAAATCACTGCAGATGGTGACTGCAGCCATGAAATTAAAAGATGCTTGCTCCTTGGAAGAAAACATATGACCAAACTGGACATCATATTAGGAAGCAGAGACATCACTCTGCCAACGAAGGTCCAAATGTCAAGGCTATGGTTTTTCCAGTAGTCATGTATGGATGTGCAAGTTTTAGTATAACAAAGCTGAGCATCAAAGAATTGATGCTTTTGAACTGTGGTGTTGGAGAAGAATCTTGAAGAGTCCCTTTACTGCATGCAGATCAAATTAGTCAATCCTAAAGGAAATCTATCCTGAATATTTATTGGAAGGACTGATGCTGAAGCTGAAACTCCATTACTTTTACCACCTGTTGGAAGAACTGACAAATTGGAAACAACTCTGATGCTGGGAAAGATTGAAGGCAGGAGGAGAAAGGTCAACAGAGGCTAAGATGATTGGATGGCATCACTGACTCAATGGACATGAGTTTGAGCAAACTGAGAGCTGGTGATGGACAGGGAAGACTTTCATGCTGCAGTCCATGGGGTCACAAAAAGTGGGACACAACTGAGTGACTGAACTGAACTGATGTCTGTCTAGCTTTGACATCAGGCTGATTCTCACTTTGTGAAATAAGTTCAGAAGTGTTCCTTCCTCTATAACCTTTTAAAATTGTTTAAGAAGGACAGAAACTAACTCTTCTATAACCATTTGGTAGCATTCACCTGTGAATTCATCTGGTTCTTTAATTTATTTTTATGAGGATGTTTTAAATTAGCAATTCTGTTTCATTACTGGTAATTAATCTGTTCATATTCTCTATTACTTACTGATTCAGTCTTGAAAGATTGTACATTCCTGGGAACTTGTTCTTTTCTTCCATGATGCTCATTTTATCAGCAAATAATTGTTCATAGTAATGGTTTATGATTCTTTGTGTTTCTGTGGTGCTGGTTGTAAATTATTTTTCATTTCTCTTTTTATTGATTTGAGCCTTCTCTTTTATTCCCTGATAAGTCTGACTAATGGCTTATCACTTTTCTTTTTCTTTTCAAAGAACCAGCTCTTACTTTAATTGAGCTTTTCTATTTCTTTTTTTGTTTCCTTTATTTCTTCTCTTATCCTCATGATTTCTTTCCTTCTAACTTTGGATTTCTTTGTTCTTTTTTTTTTTTCCCCCACTTTCTTTAGGTGGAAGGTTAGGTTGTTTATTTGAGATTTGTTTGTTTCTTTCTTGCTGTAGGCTTGTATCACTATTAACTTTTTTTTTAGACTTATTTTTGCTGTATCCCATTGATCTGGGATCTTTGTGTCTTCATTTCTATTTGTCTCTGAGAGTTTTATTAATGTCTTCTTTGCTTTTCTTCAGTGATCCATTGCTTGTTTAGTAGCATACTGTTTAGATTTAGGTTTCAAGTTCTATGTAAGAGGCTTGCAGATGGACATCACAGACTGTTACAAATATGGCAAGTTTTCTGTATCTACTGTTATTTCATTATATTTTCTTTTGTTCTGTTAAAAGATCATCTGAGGCGTATTAAACATTTTAATACTTTAAGCAAAAATAGACTCAAATCAGTCAGTGCCAAACCTGAAGTGGTAGAGAACTGACAGAAGCTCAGAGGAGAGACTAGTGTAAAATAGTTAAAAGCAAAGCAAGGACATTATTTGATAGGCTATGGCTTAAGCAAATGCAATATTTGGGAAAGTCTCTTTGGCTGTTTGAAATTGGTTTCTTCAAGTTTTCATTTCTTAGCCTTGAGGAATTAAAGGCTTATGTTTTTATTTGCTTATGTACACTGCTAAGATATTAGAACCAGTCTAATGGCCTCTTTAATTAATTTAACAGTCCCAATTAATACCTTTAATTTGAATTCAATTTTACCTATTTTCATTATGATTCTTGTTTCTTGTCAGTTACAATTGCCTGAAATATCTTCATCCATTCCTTTATTTATACTCTGTTACTAGGATTTAGACATTTCTAATAAAACCTCTGCTGCTAAACTTTGTTTAATTAACACAATCATAAAGCCTGAATTGTTTAATAGGAAAATCAATACCTTTAAAAACATTATGTTGTTTTGCATCTTTCTCTATTATTGTGTACTTCTTAATGCCTATATCTATATTTTTTTGGATTATGTTTGATTTTCTTCATTCCCTTTCCTTTCTAAGCTATTAATGTGAAAGTTCCACAATTTGTTTGGTGTCAGTAGAATTTATTTTTAAATTTAATCTGATTCTTTAGAAGACAGCATTTAAGGCAAAAGTTTATATGCTAATACCAATGGTGAGTGCAATCCCAGGAACATAAGACTAAGGGGGAAAAAGGAACAAGGCAGGTAAGGAAGGAACCTTCCTTCCTGGAGTGGTACTAAAACAAATTGTTGTAACTCCCATCTGGAGCCATCCTACATCAACTGTTTCATATCTAAATTAATAATAACTGTGAATCCAACACAAAAATATTTAACTTATTCAATTACTTCTCCCATGCTAACAAAGTCTTTAGAGTACTTTTTTTCCCTTTCTTCTCACTATACTCCTCCTTAAATCCAAGAATTTTTAGAGGAGCAGTGTCTCCCAATATTTCTGTTGTTTACATAATCCTTATAACATAATTCAAGCCATAGAATTATATAATTATATTACATACTCCTAATATTGTGCTGTGCTGTGCTTAGTCACTCAGTCGTGTCCGACTCTTTGTGACCCCTTGGACTGTAGCCCACCAGGCTCCTCTGTCCATGGGGATTTCCCAGGCAAGGATACTGGAGTGGGTTGCCATGCCCTCCTCCAGGGGATCTTTCCAACCCAGGGACCAAACCCAATCTCCCACATTGCAGGTGGATTCTTTACCATCTGAACCACCAGCAAAGCCCATTCCTAGCATTAATGTACATAATCTTAATATTAACCCTGATAGCAATACTAATTTATAATTTTACTTTAATTAATATCCTAATATTAATTTTAAACTTTTCTTCCTACTTCCACATTTTCTTTATTTTTCTGCTTCAAACTGCATTTGGTTGCAGCACATTTTCCAGTACTTTCCTCGAACTGGGTATATGAAGGCATACTGTTTGTGTTGCTTCCTTTATACTCCCTTCACCTCAGTGAGATTTTTCAAATGAACAGTCCACTTGATTTTGATGAAACTGTTTTCCTTTACTATTTCTCTTCTTTCTTACTCTCTTTTTAGAGCTTCAGTTATTCACATGTGACTCTTTTGGGTTTAGCTTCTGAATCAGAGCTCCCGAATCTTTCATTTCTTTTTTACAGCATCACTGGCCAATGAAGTAGTCTGCACATGGTAGCAACCTGGGCACCTTGGCCACGAGAGGCCTTCATAGCTTGTGGGAAAACAACATCTCAGCACACATGTACCCCACTGACTGCTCAATAATCTGAAAACACCCAAGAATTGAAAAATTCTGCTCTGGAATTCTTGACACATGATTTTCATATTTCTTTCACATTGGTGACATTTCTTCTTCAACAGTGATCATAGTCTTATTTTTGTTTGTTTACATGTTGCTGTTGTTTCAGTGAGTTCAGTTCAGTCGCTCAGTCATGTCCGACTCTTTGCAGCCCCGTGGACTGCAGCACAACAGGCCTCTCTGTCTATCACCAACTCCCAGACTTTACTCAAACTCATGTCCACTGAGTCGGTGATGCCATCCAACCGTCTCATCCTCTGTCGTCCCTTGCTCCTTCCAACTTCAGTCTTTCCCAGCATCTGGATCTTTTCAAATGAGTCAGCTCTTATCAGGTGGCCAAAGTTTTGGAATTTCAGCTTCAACATCAGTCCTTACAATGAACACTCAGGACTGATCTCCTTTAGAATGGACTGGTTGGATCTCTTTGCAGTCCAAGGGACTCTCAAGAGTCTTCTCCAACACCACAGTTCAAAAGCATCAATTATTCAGTGCTCAGCTTTCTTTACAGCCTAACTCACTCACACATCCATACATGACTACTGGAAAAACCATAGCCTTGACTAGACAGACTTTGTTGGCAAAGTAATGTCTCTGCTTTTTAATATGCTGTCTAGGTTGGTCATAACTTTCCTTCCAAGGAGTAAATGTCTTTTAATTTCATGGCTGCAATCACCATCTGCAGTGATTTTGGAGACCAAAAATAAAGTCTGCCACTGTTTCCCCATCTATTTACCATGAAGTGATGGGACCAGATGCCATGATCTTAGTTTACTGAATGTTGAACTTTAAGCCAACTTTTTCACTCCCCTCGTTCACTTTCATCAACAGACTCTTTAGTTCTCTTTAATTTCTGCCATAAGGGTGGTGTTATCTGCATATCTAAGGTTACTGATATTTCTCCAAGAAATCTTGATTACAGCTTGTGCTTCATCCAGCCCAGTGTTTCTCATGATATATTCTGCATATAAGTTAAATAAGCAGGGTGACAATATACAGACTTGATGAACTCCTTTTCCTATTTGGAACCAGTCTGCTGTTCCATGTCCAGTTCTAACTGTTGCTTTCTCAAGAGGCAGGTCAGGTGGCCTGGTATTCCCATCTCTTTCAGAATTCTCCACAGTGTATCGTGATCCACACAGTGAAAGGCTTTGACATAGTCAATAAAGCAGAAATAGATGTTTTTCTGGAACTCTCTTGCTTTTTTGATGATCCTGTAGATGTTGGCAATTTAATCTCTGGTTCCTCTGCCTTTTCAAAAAAAGCTTGAACATCTGGAAGTTCATGGTTCACCTATTGTTCAAGCTTGACTTGGAGAATGTTGAGCATTACTTTACTAGCATGTGAGATGAGTGCAATTGTGTGGTAGTTTGAGCATTTTTTTGGCATTGCCTTTCTTTGGAATTAGAATGAAAACTGACCTTTTCCAGTCCTGTGGCCACTGCTGAGTTTTCCAAATTTGCTGGCATATTGAGTTCAGTACTTCCACAGCATCATCTTTTAGGATTTGAAATAGCTCAATGGGAATTCCATCACCTCCACTAGCTTTGTTCATAATGATGTCTCCAAAGACCCACTTGACTTCACATTCTGGATGTCTGGCTCTAGGTGAGTGATCACACCATCATGATTGTCTGGGTCATGAAGACCTTTTTTTTGTATAGTTCTTCTGTGTATTCTTGCCACCTCTTCTTAATATCTTCTGCTTCTTTTAGGTCCATACCATTTCTGTCCTTTATTGAGCCCATCTTTGCATGAAATGTTCCCTTAGTATCTCTGATTTTCTTGAAGAGATCTCTGGTCTTTCCTATTCTATTGCTTTCCTCTATTTCTTTGCACTGATCACTGAGGAAAGCTTTCTTATCCTTCTTGTTCTTCTTTGGAACTTTGCATTCAAATGGGTATACCTTTCCTTTTCTCCTTTTCTTTTCACTTCTCTTCTTTGCACAGCTATTTGGAAAGCCTCCTCAGACAGCCATTTTGCTTTTTTGCGTGTCTTTTTCTTGGAGATGGTCTTGATCCTTGTCTGCTGTACAATGTCATGAACCTCCATCCACAGTTCTTCAGGCACTCTGTCTATCAGATCTAGTCCCTTAAATCTACTTCTCACACCCACTGTATAATTGTAAGGGATTTGATTTAGGTCATACCTGAATGGTCTAATGTTGTTGTTTAGCCACTGCCATTTGAATCTTTGCAACCACATAGACTGTAGCCTCCTAGGCTCCTTTGTGCCATGGGAATATTCCCAGCAAGAATATTGGAGTGGGTTGCCATTTCCTTCTCCAGAGGATCTGCCCGACTTTAGGGTCCAACCGGCATCCCTTTCATCTCCTACATTGGCAGGCAGATTCTTTACCACTGAGCCACTTCAGAAGCCTATTTGTTCATATAGTGACTTCTTTTAATTTAGAAATCATACTTTCTGATTCCTGAAGGAATTGGAGGAAAAGTTAATTAATTATAAGTGGCTTTCTTGGAACACTATTAATATTTTTTCTGGAAGTTAAACTCTTACTCATCATCATTTCTGCCTAACAGATTCTGCTTGTCTAGGCTTTTGGCTAGGTGTTTATCCCTCTAGTTACTTTGAGAGCTATTGATACTTATCTCTTGATTGTTGACAATTCAGCATTCCCACAGTACTCATTCATGTCAGACTATTGGATTCTCTCAGGCACTGGCAAAGAGAAATGGAGGGGGCCACACACTTTTGTTCCAGTTGATGAGGCAAGCTCCTGAGCCCTCTGCTGAAGCACCAGAAGGAAGACCTCTCCCATCTCCCAAGCCTTCCCTTTGGAATCAGCACACAGGCAGCCTGCTTCCAGTCACAAGAGCGCTTCACTCTAGACTGTATTCCCACTGCATGTCTCCTAAGACCTGGAAATCAGGGAGGCCTTTCTTATGATCATGTGAGGCAATGTGTATGCAAACATCTCTAGCCCCTTGAAAAGAGCTTAAAGTACATTCATTTTTCACCTCTACATTTATCTCTGTTGCCAGTCATCAGTTTGACTTTTCCAGTGTAACTTCTTATCCGAGGCTTTCCCATATTATACTGTTTCATTTCAAGAAGTCTTGTCCAAAGTAGCTGATAATGTCTCCCACATATAAAGATGATGGACAGATACTTTCTATAAGTTCAAGACTTCAAGAGGGAGTCTATGTGTAAATTAATGATTAAATTAAATTATAAATTAATTTAAATAAAATTAATTTAATTAATTAACAATAGATTAATAAATTTAATAAAATGAGAAATATATAATAGAAACCTGAATAAGAAGCAGAAGAATAACTAATTTTTCTGAGGGTGGGCCAGAGAAATATCTGTTAATAAGATGGAATTTGAACAGGGTTTTGAAAAATATCTAGGGTGTTTTAAAATACATTTAAATGGTATCTATATTGTCATTAATTACTAATAATAACAAAATCAGAAACCATCAAATGTAGTTATCATCTTTGTAACAAATAAGGTACAAATAATAATATCTGTGTTAGTTAAGGAATACTCTGTTTAATAATATACAATGTTAGTATTATATACTAATAATATAGACTTAGAAAAAACCTTAGGAAAAATCCTACAAACTATCTGAACACCTGTTCTACAACAGGGAATACAAAGAACTGTATTAAGACAAGTAAAAGATTTAGAGAAACTTTCTCTGCCGATCCCCAGTGTGACAGCACACAGTAGGAAGGAACCTCATCAGACAGGCACTTCTCCAGGAGGAGCAAGGAGTTGGCATCAACTTAAGGTACCTTAGCCTCTGGGGTCTATAGCAGAGAGCCAGGTTCCCAAAACATCTGGGCTTCCCTCATAGCTCAGCTGGTAAAGAATCAGCCTGCAATGATTCTTGAGTTGGGAAGATCCCCTGGAGAATGGATAGGCTACCCATCCCATATTCTTGGGCTTCCCATGTGGCTCAGCTGGTAAAGCATTTGCCTGCAATGCAGGAGACCCGGGTTTGATTCTTGGGTTGGGAAGATCCCCTGGAGAATGATAGGCTATGCATTCCAGTATTCTTGGGCTTCCCCTGTGGCTCGGCTGGTAAAGCATCCGCCTGCAACGTGGGAAACCTGGGATCAACCCCCGAGTTGGGAAGATCCTCTGGAGAAGGGAAAAGACCTGTAAAATTCCATGTACTGTATAGCCCATGGGGTCACAAAGAGTCGGACATGACTTAACCACTCTTGCTTTCTTCACTAATAATATACTTTAAAAGTTACTGCATTTCAATTCATTGACTAATACAGTAAATAATTCTACAATAAATAATCAAACATCTTTCCAGTGGTAAAGAATCTGCCTGTCAATGCAGGTGAGGTGGGTTCGATCTCTGGATCTGGATCAGGAAGATCCCCTGGAGTAGGAAACGGCAACCCACTCCAGTGTTCTTGCATGGGAAATCACTCATGGACAGAGGAGCCTGGTGGGCTACAGTCCACAGAGTCACAAAAGAGTCAGACACAACTAGGCAACTGAACAGCAACAATAGGAGTGAATCATTATATAGCGGAATCAATTCATAATTATTATCTCTCTCAAATAGTTTATAGTAGATAGAGATACTGCAAACTTCCTCTTTCATATTTCCTATGATTCACACAGTGACAAGTAAATACATCATAATAATAAATATACCACTAGGCATCCTTTCATATTTAAACCCTGACTTGACAATAAAGACTATAGGTTGCCTACTCTATTATTTTTAGACAATTTTGATAGTTCCTTAAATATTTAAATATATCTTAATTGCTTGGCCTTGAGTTCATTAGCTGGACAAAATTTTTCTTATACTGAATAGATCAATATATAAATTATAGATTAAATTCACACAGCATCTTTAATTGATATTCTCTCTTCCTATCATTTGATACTCTGGTCACTTAGGAGAGGTGGCAATATTTCTGTAAATTAATATTTGATCCTATTCCCTCTTTAGTACAAGTATGGTTCTGAATAAATAGAATAAACATAGTATATATGAATGGCGAATGACAATGGTGGCATAGGGTGACCTGATTTTGTATATGTTTACAGACCTATAAAGTCTGTGATGTAGCTTCTTGGTTATTTTCATTACTACAGAGTAGACAGGGGAGAAATTATCTTTAGTGTGTTGTTTCAGGGGCATGAATCACACTTTACAAGTCATTCTTGTCAGACTATAATGTAAACTAATCTTCTAATAAGACACTGTGTCCTTCCACATAGTTCAGGGAAGTGCAAAGTAGTTTCAGCATTAATAGAAAATGATTATCTTTTCCCGAGGTGACCTTTTAACCTAAATAGAAGTCCAAGTACATCTGTATGTTTTACCGGTATGTCTCTTAATATTGTTTTCAAAGAGTAGAGTATTACACAAGGCATTATTTTGAGCCAGATTTCCGCTATAAAATAACAGTAAACAATCTTTACAGTATAAGTGGTTTTTGACAAGGGGTGAGGTGGTATCTATCTCACCCAGAATACCTGTCGACACTGTATAATTACAGTAAATAAGACTTTATCCTTCCCCTTTTTCAAAGGTGATCCTTTTCTGTTTTCTAAAGGTGATCCTTTTGCAGTTCCTTGAAAATCATAACACTATCCCTTGGTAATATGACAAGGAAAATAACTTACATATTTTAATTTTGTCCTCCATGTTTTCACATAATCCAATTTGCTATAGATCACAGAGCTTCTGTTACTTGCAGGAAATGTAGTTTGAGTCAATACACAGACACACACTTGCACAACATTCAAACTCAGCTATATAGTAATAGGAAATTAGATATATAAACAGTATTTGGGGAATATAAAATTAATTCCTAAATAACATTGGAAATCAGTGTAAATGAGCTTTCTAAAGTACTTGATGTAGTTTATTCTCTTAAATATGTCAACATGTTTAAGATTTTATACGAATTATTACTATTATTTAAAACCTATCTTATTAATATAGGAACTTGCGCCCAGAACCTTTCTGTTTCACTGCAGATTACTAAGACTGCCTAAGGGATCCTCAATGGATACTTATGGTTTGCTATATCACAATATGAATTAGATGACCTTATCTGTTGAAATTCTGATTTCCACTATCAGGAACACAGAGAACAGCATGAAAGAAAGGAAATGACAACAGCGTGTTGTTAAATAACTACATTAAGCATTCACAGAAATGATTCATATAGTGACCAATTCATTGTTTACAGCTCTTTCACTTAGAGGGTTTTCCTCCCATTAGTTCTTTTAGATTGAAAAGAAAAATTCTCTTATTGACCTCTGTCTACACATCCCACGGTAATATACATTAGGATATACATCAGAGTTGAAACTGTTCAGTGCCTAATAATGACAAACCTATTACAGATTTATCTAACTGTTGGGGGCTTTAGTTCAATATACCTAACACTATAATTTTTTAAAGTTAGTTTATTTTACTAAAATAGTGCAAACATTTTTAATTCAAAAATGATGCCTCACAGTTATAAAATAGTTTTAGCATGCCTTGATGATTCACTTTGTGTACATTTGTTAATTTGAGGTAACATCAAAGCCAGTATGGCTGCTCAGTGCTATAGCAGCTTGAGAAAACAACTACAGCATTATCACGCTTTAGTTACTTGAGCACATGGTGTCAGTTCCGTTCAGTCGCTCAGTCGTGTCCGACTCTTTGCGACCCCATGAATCGCACCACGCCAGGCCTCCCTGTCCATCACCAACTCCCAGAGTTCACTCAGATTCATGTTCATCGAGTCAGTGATGCCATTCAGCCATCTCATCCTCGGTCGTCACCTTCTCCTCCTGCCCTCAATCCCTCCCAGCATCAGAGTATTTTCCAATGAGTCAACTCTTCGCATGAGGTGGCCAAAGTACTGGAGCTTCAGCTTCAGCATCATTCCTTCCAAAGAAATCCCACGGTTGATCTCCTTCAGAATGGACTGGTTGGATCTCCTTGCAGTCCAAGGGACTCTCAAGAGCTTCTCCAACACCACACTTCAAAAGCATCAATTCTTCTGCGCTCAGCCTTCTTCACAGTCCAACTCTCACATCCATACATGACCAATGGAAAAACCATAGCCTTGACTAGACCGACCTTAGTCGGCAAAGTGATGTCTCTGCTTTTGAATATGCTATCTAAGTTGGTCATAACTTTTCTTCCAAGGAGTAAGCATCTTTTAATTTCATGGCTGCAGTCACCATCTGCAGTGATAGTTGTGCTTATATCTTATCAGGCTATAGTTGTTTGAGAAAAAAAAAAAGATTCTCTCTACACAATCCATGCCAATGAAGCTTTCATAATCAGGCCAATCACCTAATTGCAAGTTTGTATTTCTATTCCCATGGAGATGTGACAATTAAAAGGATACAACTTTAATTCCAAACAACATATTAATCATAATTACTGGATCCGTGCACTGCCTGTTTTGAATTTTTTTAACCCTGTATGTATTTGTGTGTGTGTGCAGTAAACTACCAAGTATATCTACAGCTTTAACTATAGACTGTGATTTCAAAGCTGAAGCTGGTTCCAAGTTTTCAAAACAAGTTTATATTGCTATTCAGGTAACTTGAATTATAAAAATAACAACCACGAATCATCAGTCTTGAAAGAGTTACTTAAATTGACTCATTCTCTCGTGTTAAAAAAAAAATACATAAAACTGCTTCAATTCATGATTGCTATCATTCCCTGAAGTCAGTTAAGTCATTTGAAATACTAATGAAGTGACTCATGTCCATATTACTAACTACATTCATTTCAGCATATTGCAAATCAATTCCATCACTAGAGAAACTACAAATTTGTGGGTTTCAATTTCAAGGTAGGAACTGATTGCCAAATCAAAGTCTAATGGACAAGATATCGAACTATTTCTGTGGTAGCAGTTAAAGAAGAATTCTGAGTTTTCAATTCTTCATTGATTTCATAGTTTGGTGTCTTTCCCCTTTGGCTTAGAGATCAGAAAATGACAATGTTGAAGAAGGAAAAACTGGTAAGGAAAGGAGAGGTTAGGTTTCAAGAAAAGACATTAATGTCTCCTGGAGACCTAGATTCAAAGCATAGAAAGAGCCTGACTCTGGGGCAGAGAAGAATAAAGCCCCTAATCAAATGTAATAATAGCTCTAGGATGTGTGAGTGATGAAAATTGTAGAAATCAGAGCTGATATTCAGAGGCTAGTTTAAAAGAAATATAGGAAGGGGAAAAAAGAAAAACTGCATCTCATCTTCTTCCAGCTATAAGCTCCACAAAAAAACAAATTTAAAAATTGAAGTACCTACTTTCAAATGTGCTTAATATTCAGGAGGTAATTAAATTTTACTCTTTTAAGACACTTACCTGTTTCATTCTGAAACATTTCACAATATGGTCGATATATTTGAGTATTACCTTATGAAATGTTTGAATCCAAGTTATAGCTTAAAATAGTAGAGCTAAACAAAAGGAGAAGGTAAACTAGAAATTGAATAAATTTAAACACTGATTTCTGAGTTAAAGCAGAAAGCATGAACAATACTTTGATAAGAAATACAACACAGGGAACTAGATTCAGAAAATAAAAAGAAAAAAAAAATCTGCCTCTTACCACTACAGTTTCTCCCTCTAACCAAGACATTTTAAAGAAACTTAAGTCCTTCTGTGTTGTATAGAAAAATATAGCACAGAGATACAATAATTGTTTATTTCCCAATGTATGGAGCCTCGAGACCAGGCTTGCTACACTTACTCATTCTCACTTATTATTAAAGACTTGTCTTTAGACATCTCAGTACCAGGGCACTGTAGATAAAAAATTTGTAAGGGGAGTTCAGAGAAGTGTCACAGAGATGATTAAAGGAATATAGGTTTTGACTTATGAAAGAAGATTAAATAATCGAAGTCTCTATAACCATGCAAAAGATACTAAAAGCTAAGATGATAAGTGAAAGTGGCTCAGTCCTGTCCGACTCTTTGAGACCCCAAGGACTATACAGTCCATGAAATTCTCCAGGCCAGAATACTGGAATGGGTAGCCCTTCCCTCTCCAGAGGATCTTCCCAACTCAGGGATTGAATCCAGGTCTCCCACACTGCAGGCGGATTCTTTACCAACTGAGCTATCAGGGAAACCTACAAATATCAGAAAGGTGTAAGAAGAAAAAGGACAGGAATTATTGTGCATTTCACTGAGATTATTAAGGTATGAGATGAACAAATGGATTAAGTTAAATTGAGAAAACTTGAGCCTGATATCATTAGAAAGTAACTCTTCAAATGTGCAGAAACTTCTGAGACACCAGAGAGAATGGTGAGTTTACTACTGATAAAATGTTAGTCTGCTCACCTCTTCTCTGCTCTGCATATGCACACTAATATCAACACATGAGCTGTGCTAAGTCGTTTCCATCGTGTCGGATTCTTTGCAACCCAATGGACCAGAACCCACCAGGCTCCTCTGTCCATGGGATTCTCCAGGCAAGAATACTGGCGTGGGCTGCCATGCCCTCCTCCAGGGGATCTTCCTGACCCAGGGATGGAACCCACATCTCCTATGTCTCCTGAACTGGCAGTCAGGTTGTTACCACTAGTGCCACCTGGGAAAAGCCCCAATATCAACACATGCATAAGCTAAAAAGAAACACAGAGGAGAGTCTTAGGCATAACTTGAATAAAGCAGCACAAGATTACTTTTGAGGTTTCTTTTATCTTAAGTTTCACAGATGGTTATATTTACCTTGTAATATATAAGATTACAATTCAGTGCAAAATAAGTTCTGTGTTAGACTGCGATGAACAGTGGTACCAAGAAACACACAAAATCGTAGAATTTCTGAGCTTAAAAGGAAGGGACATCTATTCTTAAGGAACCGACATCCTGATAAATGACTTTCAAGCCTCTGCAAAAACCATTTCCACGATCAGAAATTTTCAAGCCAGAGATTACTCATGTCATATACAGATTTCTGTTGCATAGGTCCTTCACTTTGTGAGCTGTTTCTTCCTTCACTCTATAATTACAGATCCTAACTCCCCTAATTCCACTGTTAAAGTTGTACAAAAATGCTTCAAAGGCAGCTACCATAACACAGACAGACCCTCAGATAAAAGGTATATCCTTCCATTATGTTTCATGCTACATTGTTTCAACATATCCTTCTATCTCATTGTTATCCCCTGACTGTGTTCTTCTTCTTGTTGAGGTTTCTCCTTAAGTTTAATACCTAGAATTAACCAAATAATTGTGAACTTACAGACAAAAAAAAAAAAAAAAGGATGAACATCACTATCAACTCATATAAATTATTTCTATTTACTTTACTAGGAGAATATGGCAATATAAGGCTCAGGCTGCCCCCATCCAATGAGACAATTAGAATAAATTGCAAACGGATGAAACAAATATGAGAGATGCTCTTTGACTTTAGATATTGTTATATGACATGAGGATTTTGCATTTTTATGCTTTATAAAATCTCAATAGATGATAGAGGATGCCCTCTTTACAAATCAAATAGTCAAAGTTACAATTGGAGATCATCTCTGGTTATTGCTTTTGGAAGGCAAGCAACTGATAAATGGATTTGTGGAAGACTAAAGAAATTTTCTATCATCCAGACCTTTTGCTCTACGTCACCTAAGATGATGGGCAGGAGGTGGCAATCTCCTCTACTTGTGAATGTACATATGAAACAGTTTAAAGAAACTGACAGGTTAAAGCTGATGAAATTGTGAATAACACCTTATTAAGAAATTTATCTCAAATTGAAAAAACCTCTTTACTGGTATATATCTCTCAATATTCTGCAACTTTAGTTTACTACTCTACTTAATTGAGGACTTGGCAAAAAAACCTGGAGCAATAATTCACAAATACACCCATTTGTTAGTCGCTTAGTAGTGTCTGACTGCAATCCCATGGACTGTAGCCCACCAGGCCTCTCTGTCCATGGGATCCTCCAGGCAAGATCCTTCTTCCCTGGAGTGGGTTGCCATTTCCTTCTCCAGATGTTCTTCCTGATGCAGAGATCGAACCTGGGTTTCCTGCATTGCAGGCAGATTCTTTACCATGAGCTAAATGCCCCACAGGAAATAATTAATGACTGCCTAAAATATCTATATTTTTGCATAAATTATGGCACTAGTATTTATTCCATTTTGCAGTGCAAAAACAGTCTTATACTTACTTCTGTTAAATTTTATTTAATCAAATTCAATTTATTCTTTATAATATTTCTAGATTCTGTCTACAATACTAACAAAACATTATCATCTTGAGATATATTCTAACAAAAGTTGTTACATAAGTTTTAGAAATCCTCATTCAAATTATTCAGAAAAAACAATGAGTAAGAGAGTCATGATGGATCATTATATAATTGGAGACATTTTTCCCAAGATAATATCTGTCAAGAAATTTTAGACATCATTACCAATAACTGATGGTCATTAACCAATTACTAATCCATCTAGTTGACTTGACATCAATTACATATAGGACCTCATGAGATAACTTATGATATGAGTAAAAGAAGTAGTCAAACAGTATTACTCATTATTTGTGTAAATATTTTCAGTATTAACACTTGTAACCTTATGTAATGAATCAAAGAGATTTTATCAGTTATAAACAGAGACCCACAGTTTACAAAACATCTTTGTATTCGGTTAACCAGAAAGTTCATTTCTAAAAGAACTTTCTGGCCAACGCAAAATACACAGAGGTCTACAGTTATAGTAAACATATACAGATCCACAATTATAAACACATTATCTTCAACATGCTCACAAAAATGTAAATATCTAACCTGATATGTAAGTATCACATTTAGAAGTGCAAAATACACAATTTTCCCATAATAAGATGTATTAAATAATTACTGCTGCATAATACAGATTAAGAGCATAGAATTCATCTTTGGTCCAGTTTATTCAATGAAACTGAGAAAATTTCATTAGATCATTTCTAAATTATCTTTCTTTCCAATATATTCTATAAGAGCTAAACTTAAACTACTTATATGTTGACATATTCATCTGAAAAAGACTATTTCAAAAAACATTATAGCATCATTGATACTTAATATTTTAATATAAATACTGCCAGTTTAAATATTATTATTTGTTTTGCTCAAATACATACCATTTTAGTTTTGTAGCATTTTTAAGTGAAATTTTAAATGGTTTAATTTATTATCACTCCTTGAATAATGTATTTTTATTTTTATATTCACCATGGTTTTCTATTTTGCCCTTTTTTTTCTACAATAGACTTTGTCATGCTTAAACTTTAAATTTCTTTGGCTTGAGAAAATTATATTTATCAAGTATTGAATTGTGTTATTCCACCAATGCTATCTCAATTGCAAAAATGTCATACCAACTTGGCATCCTAAATGAAATAAGACATATGTGCTTTTGCTAAAATCTATCTTCAAGTAAATGACCTAGAAAAATGCATGAAAATGTGGAATGGTATATGCAACATAATCATGAATTTTCCTCTGTCTAATAAGCTCTATAGGCTTTGAAGAAATGCAAACTGACACTAGCTGATTCTTACTCACCCCTATGAAGACTTTTTCCTGCCACAACAACAATTTGGTGTTATTCATCATTGTGCTTATTTTGTAGGCAGCTTAGTTTTCAAGAAATACCATAATGTCTACTTGCCTACCTTCTCCCTCTTCTTCTCTACTTTAACAAGACAACCTTTAAATCATGTTCTTAAACAGTACCAAGAAAGTGGGCACTACTGCAGCTATCTGTTACATTCTGAGTGAGCATCATCTCCAACTAAAAGCTTGTATGTTGAGTTACGTCAGAAAGGTGGCAGAATGGAAAGTCTCCTATCGGTATCTTCTCTCAGTAACAAAAATTTGACAGCTTATCTACTGCCAAAAGTGACTTTGTGGGAGCTTTGGGTTCCAGGTAGGAGAGTGTGAAACCCAGTGGGTCCTGAGACGGAGGGCCTTTTGAGAAGGCAGACCTATGCCCAGGTAACAGGATCCCTGACTATGGTTTCAGATACAGACCCAGAAATGGCTCCATCCTCCTGTAATCAGGTATAGCCCTGTCTGGTCTTGGTTCTGCCACCAGCACGAGCTGCTAGGAGACCTCCTGGAGTCATACTACCCATGCCACGGGTAACAAGCCCAAGTCTCCCAGCCTTGGGCCCAGTGGTAGATGCAGAAGTGGCCTGAGGTCTGACACCACCACTCTTGGCCACCAGTCACACCCTTATACTCACCCAAGGTCTATGCAGCAGACATATCTTTCCATGCTGAGGCAGGCTTGCTGACCTTGGCCCAACTGGCAGTCCTGAAGCAACCTTGTATCTTGGCTCCTATCAACCAAAGACTGAGAATACTCCTGTACACCCAGGGATTTTCCAGGAGACACTGCCATCTGAACCCCAGAGGCAAACCCCTCCCAAACTATGTAGCTGTAATTAGCCTTTCACCCAGCTCTAGACCCTCACAGTTGCAGTCAGACAGCAATCCTGTTTGCCCAGGAATCCACTGGGAGTCATGCTGATCTGCGCCTTTGGAGATCAGACCACTGAGGTCAGACCCACCGGCCTCTTTACAGTGGATGCTGAGGCAACCCTGTGACAGCTCCAGCCCTCTTGATCATGGTCCAGGGCCAGTCTGGTCCATCCGGAGACCTGCCCAGTGACCTCTCAGGAGCCATCCCAGAAATGTGTAGAGAGCCACCCCTACCCACCCACCTGGTAACAGACCCAATATCTGCAGACCCTGGAGTGGACACTTGCACTGGTGCCTGCCTTACTGGAAGGCTTGTCCAGTAAAGTACCCATGTTTACCCAACATCTTTGTAACAGGCCTTTCAAATGTAGACACTAACATGGACCTAGCAGCAACCAGGAGACTGGTTCCAATCCTGCTCAAATGTAAACCGAGAGATAATGCTATCAGCCAGGGGTCTAACAGAAGATCTTCACCTGCTAAAGCCAGCCTGTAAAGACCAGAAGAGGTGTTTGCTCTTTCAAGTACACAGACAGCAACACAAGGCTACACAGATCCCAAAGAGTAAGGCAAACATTACACTAATAAAGGAAATTATAAGGCTTCAGTAAATGACCCCAGTGAAATAGATATCTACAAGTTACCTGACAAAGAATTCAAAATAAGCTCTGAAAGAAGCTTAAAGAGATGTCATCTAATCCAAATGTACAAGTAAACGAAATCAAGAAAACAGTGAATGAAAATAAATGAGAACTTTAATAAAGAAATAGAACAATAAAAAAGAATCCAAAAAATTGATAGCTTAAGGATACAATAAAAAACTGAATAATTTTCCTAGTGAGCTTAAAAAGCATACTAAATTCTGCAGAAGGAATAATAGATGAACTCAATGACAAGCCATTAAAAATTAGCTAGTTAGAGGACCAAAAAAAAAAAAAAAGAAGTGTGAAAAAAGCATATGAGACCTATGAAATACTATCAAAAGGGCAAGTTTAGACTATGTGGGTCCAAGAACTAGAGGAGATAGAGAAAATGATAGAAAGCATATTTAAAGAAACAGGCTGAAACTTCCCAAGTCTTAGGGAGGATGTGCACATGCAGATACATGAAGTTCAAAGACCAAGAAAGAGTGACCCAGAGGAGACTATGCCAGGACACATTGTAATCAAATTGCTGAATATTAAAAAAAAAAAAAAAGAAGAAGAAGAAGAATTTTGAAGGCAGTAAGAGAAAAGAGACTCATTACATACAAGGAATGAGCCCTACTGACTCCAAGGAAATCAGCATATGTTTCAGAAGAAACCAGGAAGAACAGGAGGGAGTAAGATGATATATTTAAAGTGCTCACAGAAAACAAAAATGCTAACCAAGAAGAGTATACCCGGAAAAGGCAAAGAAGTCCTTTCAAAATATTCCCAGACAAACAAAGGTTGAGGGAATTCATCACCATTAGACCTCACTTACAAGAAGTTCCAAAGGAAGTTCTACAAACTAAAACAAAGGACACTAAAGTAACAACATGAAAACAGATGAATTAAAAACTCCAAGTAAATACATAGTCAAAACTTGCATTTTCTACTACTGTCATGGTTGTATATTAAATCACTTTAACTTTATCATAAAAGTTAAAAGACAAAAGTATTAAAACTAAATATTGCTATCTTATTTTGCTAATGGGTATAAAACATATCAAACTGACCACATGGACCACAACCTTGACTAACTCAATGAAACTATGAGCCATGCTGTGTAGGGTCACACAAGACAGACAGGTCATGGTCCACTAGAGAAGGGAATGGCAAACCACTTCAGTATACTTGCCTTGAGAACACCATGAAAAGGATGAGAAGGCAAAAATATATGACCCTGAAAGATGAACTCCCAGGTTGGTAGGTGCCCAATATGCTACTGGAGATCAGTGGAGAAATAACTCCAGAAAGAGTGAAGAGACAGAGCCAAAGAAAACACAATGCCCAGCTGTGGATGTGACTGATGATAGAAGTAAAGCCCGATGCTGTAAAGAACAATATTGCATAGGAACCTGGAATGGTAAGCCCATGAATCAAGGCAAATTGGCAATGGTCAAACAGGAGATGGCAAGAGTGAACGCTGACATTTTAGGAATAGTGAACTAAAATGGACTGATATGGGTGAAGATGACCATTATATCTACTGGTGTGGGCAAGAATCCCTTAGAAGAAATGGAGTAGCCCTCAGAGTCAACAAAAGAGTCCAAAATGCAGTAATTGGATGCAATTTCATAAATGATCAAATGATCTCTGTTCATTTCCAAGGCAATCCATTCAATATGACAATAATCCAAGTCTATGCCCCAAACAATAATGCTGAAGAAGCTGAAATTGAATGCTTCTCTGATGACCTACAAGACCTTCCAGAACTAACACCAAAAAAAGATGCCCTTTTCATCACAGGGGACTGGAATATAAAAGTAGGAAATCAGGAGATACCTGGAGTAACAGACAAGTTTGGCTTTGGAGTACAGAATGAAACAGGGCAAGGGCTAACAGAGTTTTGCCAAGGGAACACACTGGTTGTAGCAAACATACTCTTAAAACAACTCAAGAGACAACTCTACACATGGACATCACCAGACGGTCAAGACCAAAGGGAGATCAATTACATTCTTTGCAGCCAAAGATGAAGAAGCTCTATACAGTCAGCAAAAAAGAAGATTTAGAGCTGACTGTGACATCCTCAAGAAAAAGAAATGCAAAAAGAAAAATGGCTCTCTGAGGAGGCTTTACAAATAGCTGTGAAAATAAGAGAAGCAAAAAGCAAAGGAGAAAAATAAAGATATACCCATTTGAATGCAGAGCTCCAAAGAATAGCAAGGAGAGTTTAAAAATCAGTACAAAGAAATAGTAGAAAAGAGAACAGGAAAGACTGGAGATCTCTTCAAGGAAATTAGAGTTACCAAGGGAACAATTTATGCAAAGATGGGCACAATAAAGGATAGAAATGGTATGGACCTAACAGAAGCAGAAGATATGAAGAGGTGGCAAGAATACATAGAACTGTGCAAGAAAGATCTTCACAACCCAGATAACCAGGATGGTATGATCACTCACCTAGAGCTAGACATCCTGGAATGTGAAGTTAAGTGGGTCTTGGGAAGCATCACTATGAACAAAGCTAATGGAGGTGTTGGAATTCCAGTTGAGCTATTTCAAATCCTAAAAGATGATGCTATGAAAGTGCTGCACTCAATATGACAACAAATTTGGAAAACTCAGCAATGGCCACAGGACTGGGAAAGGTCAGTTTCCATTCCAATCCCAAAGAAAGGCAATGCCAAAGAATGCCCAAACTACCATACAATTTCACTCATCTCACATGCTAGTAAAGTAATGATCAAAATTCTCCAAGCCAGGCTTCAGCAATATGTGAACCATGAATTTCCACATGTTCAAGGTGGATTTAGAAATCAAATTGCCAACATATATTGGATCATGGAAAAGGAAAGAGAGTTCCAGAAAAACATCTATTTCTGCTTTATTGACTATACCAAAGCCTTTGACTGTGTGGATTATCACAACTGTGGAAAATTCTGAAAGAGATGGGAATAACACATCACCTGACCTGCCTCTTGAAAACTCTATATGCAGGTCAGGAAGCAACAATTAGAACTGGACATGAAACAACAGACTGGTTCCAAATAGAAAAGGACTATGTCAAAGCTGTATATTGTTAACCTGCTTATTTAAATTATATGAGAGTACATCATGAGAAATGTTGGGCTGGATGAAGCACAAGCTGGAATCAAGACTGCCAGGAGAAATATCAATAACCTCAGATGTGCAGATGACACCTCCCTTATGGCGGGAAGCAAAGAAGAACTAAAGAGTCTCTTGATGAAAGTGAAAGAGGAGAGTGAAAAAGTTGGCTTAAAGTTCCACATTCATAAAACTTAAGATCATGGCATCCAGTCCCATCACTTCATTGTAAATAGATGGAGAAACAGTGGAAACAGTGGTAGACTTAATTTTTGGGAGCTCCAAAATCACAGCAGATGGTGGCTGCAACCATGAAACTGAAAGACGCTTACTCCTTGGAAGGAAAGGTATGACCAACCTAGCCAGCATATTAAAAAGCAGAGACTATTCCAGTAGTCATGTATGGATGTGAGAGTTGGACTGTAAAGAAAGCTAAGTGCCAAAGAATTGATACTTTTGAACTTAAAGTTGGAGAAGATTCTTGAGAGTCCCTTGGACTGCAAGGGGATCCAACCAGTCCATCCTAATGGAGATCAGTCCTGAGTGTTCATTGGCAGGACTGATGTTGAAGCCGAAACTCCAATACTGGTCACCTGATGCAAAGAGTTGACTCATTTGAAAAGATCCTGATGCTGGGTAAGATTGAAGGAGGGAGGAGAAGGGGACAACAGAAGATGAGATGGCTAGATGGTATCACGCACTGAATGGACATGAGTTTGAGTAAACTCCGGGAGTTGGTGATGGACAGGGAGGCCTGGCATGCTGCACTCCATGGGGTCTCAGAGTCGGACATGACTGAGTGACTGAACTGAACTGAACTTATACATATATTTAGCCACCACAGTGCACACCTTTAAAAGAAAAATACCATGTTGTACTGCTGTTGCTGCTGCTGCTAAGTCGCTTCAGTCTTGTCCAACTCTGTGTGACCCTATAGATGGCAACCCAACAGGCTCTGCCATCCCTGGGATTCTCCAGGCAAGAACACTGGAGTGGGTTGCCATTTCCTTCTCCAATGCATAAAGTGAAAGTGAAGTCACTCAGTCGTGTCCGACTCTTCACGACCCCATGGACTGAAGCCCACCAGGCTCCTCCATCCATGGGATTTTCCAGGCAAGAGTACTGGAGTGGGATGCCATTGCCTTCTCCCATGCTGTACTACCTAACAATAAGATTTTATCTGCTCAGTAAAAATAAAAGGGGCTGGTGCATTGAGACGACCCAGAGGGATGGTACGGGGAAGGAAGAGGGAGGGGGGTTCAGGATGGGGAACACGTGTATACCTGTGGCAGATTCATGTTGATGTATGGCAAAACCAATACAATATTGTAAAGTAATTAACCTCCAATTAAAATAAATACATTAAAAAATAAAAATTAAAATTAAAAAAATCCAATCTTGCATGTTACCCATATATTTCTAACATAGTCATTACCTGCACTTTCCCTTTATTCACTCATGCTACCCTTCACCTTAGAATAACTCTGAAAAGTGAAAGTGAAGTCACTCAGTCGTGTCCAACTCTTTGCAACCCCACAGACGGTAGCCTACCAGACTCCACAGTCCATGGGATTTTCTAGGCAAAAATACTGGAGTGGGCTGCCATTTCCTTCTCCAGCGGACCTTCCCAATCCAGGAATCGAACCCGGGTCTCCTGCATTGCAGACAGATGCTTTACCATCTGAGTCACCAGGGAACCCTTCACCTTAGAATAACTCTGAAAGAGAATAGACATCTGTTTTGCCTCTGCTAATCTACTATATAGCATAAAACAACTTGATATTGAACTTCCATTTCAAGTAGGCATGTTAATGTTGGAAAGAGTGTTAAATAAAAAAGTCTTGAAGGGAAAATAACTGGAAGTGCTTATAATAATAATCCTAATAATGAGTGAGTGAAGTCGCTCAGTCGTGTCCGACTCTTTGCGACCCCATGAACTGTAGCCTACCACGCTCCTCTGTCCATGGGATTTTCCAGGCAATAGTACTGGAGTGGATTGCCATTTCCTTCTCTGGGGGATCTTCCTGACCCAGGGATTGAACCGGATCTTCCGCATTGTAGACAGACGCTTTACCGTCTGAGCCACCAGGGAAGCCCCAATACTGTTGCCTTTTTCTTCCAAATACTTCCCTTGAAATTCTACTGGGCTTCTAACTCATTTACAGTACCATTGTAGCATTAATTTTAGCAGTATAGAATACTTCTCTGCTGAAATCACATCAAAATGATCTTTTACCATATGACATTCATTTCACACAAAATAAATTAAGCCTATATTTATAGAAGATGAAAATATATGTTGTTTTTTGTTAAAATAATTATGTAATAGAAAAAGATAAAACTTGTTACTTATAATTGATATATTTATGTAAGCTAAAATGATCAAATATTCTTCTGTAAGGAACCTTAAAATATGAGCTCTTATTACTAAAATTTTCTTTCCTATGGCCTACAAGTAGTAAAAACAGGTTCTAGTCCTTTGATTCACTGACTTCATTTTTGGACAAAAGAAAAACACATTTTTGCTATGAAACATGAAGAACTTTGCATATACTTTAAACCGTCTCAGGTTAAATACATAATTAACCTGATTAGCCATTGTAAATTCACAGTACTTTATACAATAAAAATGAAAGTGATTATTTCCTACTATTTAGGAAAAAAATAAGGTTATAACAATATACATCATGTCAGGGCTAGGAGCTAAACATAGGAAGCAATAATTTTCAAATTGTTTGGATTAAGACTTTTATTCCCAAATCTAATTAAACAGGACTTTTGCCTTGATCTGATGTATACAGTATGTAAATACATTAAGTCTGGAAAATGCATAAAGCATGAAAATTATATAGTTCCATTTAATTACAAAACATAAAACAGTTGCTTTATTTTGATAAGTTTAAGAAAAACAAGGCTAACTTTTGAACATTCTTTTAATGTGGATATGTGGATGTTAACTGATGAAGACATTTGCTGTTGTATTAGTTTCCTATTGATGTCTGATCAATTACCAAAATTGAGTGGTTTAAAACAACTCACTTCTATAATCTTATAATTTCTTTGTCAGGCACAGCTTGACTGGATCCCCTGCCAGGGTCACTGTGGGCTACACTCAGGGTGTCCACCTGGGCTGTATTTTCATCTGGAGACTTGACTGGGGCTGAATCAGCTTCCAAACTGCTGGCCCTGGATTCTTGTTGGGTGTCAGCTAGAGACTATTCTTAGCTCCTAGAAAGAGGTCACCCATAATTCTATATCACATGGCCTCTATTTTTTTTCCCTTGGGCAGTTTACATATTCAAGGCCAGTGGTAGAGTGGAAGCAAGACTGCTAGCAAGACAGTCAAAAAATGTTGTATAATCAAAGGGACAACATTCTTTTCCCCATAGTCTACATGTTAAAAGCAAGTCGCAGGCAAGGGGATTACACAAGGCATGAACTCAAAAGTAGGAATCACTGGAGGCCACCTCAGGATCCGTTTGTCCCTGCAGCTAGCAAAAGCACATGTATTTCCAGACTAAAAACAAGTAGATACATTAGGAATTAGAAAAGAAGAGTTTAGAACATACAAGGTGCTAGCTAAAGAGCTCATAGCCTACCATGCTGCTCTGGCCACATCATTTCTTTCAAATCACACACTTAGCTTCAGTGAAAGGCCAGTCATGGGTCAGTGGTTGTGCCATTAAATGCAGGAGCTGAGTTTAGTCATATATTCTACTGATTTATAGATAAATAAATAGACAGGTAGATAGACTGGCACACGCAGCCAGCCATACCCTCAGAGTACCATGCTATGGTAAACTGGTGTGATAATTACCACTAATCTGTTTTTGTCTCCATGACTCTCTGGATCTCTTCCCCTTGCAAAATTCCTCTGCACTGACCTTGTACTTGGCCACATGACTTGCTCTGGCCAATGTGAGACAGTGGCATATGTGTCATAAGCAGAGGCTTGAATAGTAGTTAAGCACTGGCACTTGCTTTCTCTTCATTCTTGAAATTTGTCACCATCACAGAAACAAACCTGAGCTAGCCACTGAATGATGACAGATCCATAAACCCCCTTGCTGTTGCTACCCCAGCCAACGTCAATTAAACCTTGAAAGCAGAGCCACCCACCAGACCAGTAGCTGGCTGCAAATGTATGAGAAGACCCAAGTTAAACCATCATGAGAACTTTCTTACTGAGTCCAACCCAAACAGACAATACACAGAATTAAAAATTAAAAAAAAAAGAAAAAAATTGTTTAGATATAATAGGTTTTATGGTCATTGGTCAAGCAGCAAACTATAGCCTATAAATATATGTATTGATTATATATAATAATTTTGGACACACATATATATGTATACACACGGGGAAAAAAGTGTGTATGTGTATATAATTCTGAGCCCATAAATATTACTTGATACTGGTTATATTTTTACAAGGAAGTTAAATTAGTGAATATCTTCTAATACTACTACTACTACTAAGTCACTTCAGTTGTGTCCGACTCTGTGTGACCCCAGAGATGGCAGCCCACCAGGCTCCCCCGTCCCTGGGATTCTCCAGGCAAGAACACTGGAGTGGGTTGCCGTTTCCTTCTCCAATCTTCTAATAAGTATTCCTTATATTACTAAACTATAATTTCTTGTTCCCTTTCTTTCTAGTCACATGACTGTTAGGACTGTACACAGCAAAGATCATTATTAAAGAATAAAACATTTTTAAATAGATCTTATTTCCTCTTTTCCTCAGGAAAGAATTGTTGTTGCCTGTTTGTAGTGAGCAAATCTGTAATCAAATGAGTTCAAACAAGAATTACACCATTTCTACCATTTTTAGTAACCAGGACACTACATCTGAATTTATGGTGTGTAAGAAAACAAAAATTTAACTGCTATATTGTGGAAGGGGACACAGATGGAGATATTTTAAAAGATGCATATATCAAAGAAAGGAAAGTTGCTTCTTTTTTTTTTAATAAGAAAAGCAGCTAAAATATATCTTTACTGTGACAGAAACAAATTATTATTTTAACCTTTTATACTTGTTAGCTAAAAGCAAAGATGTTGGTGGGTTTTTTTGGAATTATGTTCTCAAAATAGTGAGGAGGATTTAGAAAGTTTGTATATCATAAAAATATTAGCATTTCCCTGGAAGTCCAGTGGTTAAGACTCTGTGCTTCCACTGCAGGGGGTATGGGTTCAATCTCTGGCTTGGGGAGCTAAGCTCTCACATGACACGTGGTGCAGACAAAAAAAAAAACAAACTAAAAAATGTTGTTCTGTGCAATTTAACTGACATTAGAATAGAAATAAATCCTTGCTGATTAAATAAATTTTCTTTTTTATTGTTATTATTTGTAAAACATATCACATTGTAATCTTAACAGCTTATTTCTGTCTACTCATCAAAAAATATCTGGATGAAAGTGAAAGATTTAATCGATTAGGTGTTTAAATACCTAGATGTTTAAATGGTGAGCATATAAATGTAATGTGTATGCTAAGTTGCTTCAGTCATGCCCGACTCTTTGTGACCCTGTGGACTGTAGCCCGCCAGGCTTCTCTGTCTATGGGATTCTCCAGGCAAGAATGTTGGAGTGGGTTGCCATTTCCTTCTCCAGGAGATCTTCCCTACCCAGGGATCAAACCCAGGTCTCCTACATCTGCATTGGCAGGTGGTTTCTTCACCAAAGAAGAAACCTTCACCTTCCCTGGTGGCTCAGCTGGTAAAGAATCTGCCTGCAATGTGGGAGACCTGGGTTCAATCCCTGGGTGGGGAAGATCCTCTGGAGAAGGAAATGGCAAACCACTCTAGTATTCTTGCCTGGAAAATCCCATGGGCGCAAGAGGGCAGGCTACAGTCCATGGAGTCACAAAGAGTCAGACATGACTGAGCAACTTCACTTCACTTCACTAAACATACGTGAGGTAAAGTACAGTTTGCATCATTGAATAACTCCAATCTCGTTGACATTAAGAATGTAAACTATTGATTAAATGAATAAAGGTTCTTTGGTATGTCAATTTGAGAAAAGCATCTGAGATTTCTCACACAGCGAATTATTGTCTAACCAAATTTTCTAAAGTGAGAGAAAATATAGCTCTTGGTCTTTAGAATCAGAGGTTTTCCAATGCTGAAGAATTCTGATTTGCTTATATGAATTATATTGGTACAAAAATTAACACAGTACCATTCACATAGCAGGCAAGAATATTAGATATGCCTTAAAGAAAAGCAATGGAGTATAATAAATCTCTTCCATTCTTTTTTCTTTGTAGAAATAAACTTGAGAAAGAAATCTGAATGACTACATGAATATTTTAATCTACTCATACTTAGATACAAGTAAATATGGCTGTAAAACATACATGAAAAAGTGACAAATGTTTAGAAATTTGGGCTAAGAAACTTTTATAAACAAAACTGACTTTTATTTCCTCTATGAATCTAAATTATTTTTTGACAAAAATTCTTTGCATATGTTTTTCAAACATTTATTTTTATTTTTCATTCTTTGCCACTGACAACTATAGTTTTGAAACAGCTAGTGTCTTTAAATATATCACATAAGACAACAAAATAGACTTTAAATATTTAACTTTTCAAAAATGTATGAGCCGTTTCTAAGCAGTTCAAGGAAACTAATAATAACTGTGTATTGCAACTCCACACAATTCCTCTAGTCATTATTCTAATTTCCCTGAACTTTCGAGTGAAAAGTCTAATAAAAGTGAAAGTTTTAAATGTACTACATGTATTATACAATGATTCTGTAAATGAAATGAAAGAATGATTTTTGCCACAAATGAAATCACATACCAAGCACTGTAATAACACAGGCAGCAAAATCAAAGTTTCTGATTGACATACAATTTTTCAAATTGACAACATTAAGGGTTTCCAGTGTCATCTCTTTCTGAGCAAATATCCCTACACTTGAATAATGTAAGTATTTTTGGCAAGTACTTTTTCCTTCCTTATTTGACCTGTCACATATGTCAAAAGATGACTGATTATCATGACAGCAGTAAATGAATAAAATGCCACACCAGAAATCTATGGCAAACAATTCTTACCACATGAATAGGATATTATTTGATGAATGCAAGTAGGTGATACATCTTAGTTATTTACTTATTTATACAGTTTTCATCAATTCATCAGTATTCATGGTTTTAGTTTGTGGCTTTCAATGTCATCAGTTCAGTTCAGTCACTCAGTTGTGTCCAACTCTTTGTGAGCCCATGGACTGCAGCACTCCAGGCCTCCCTGTCCATCACCAACTCCCAGAGTTCACTCAAACTCATGTCGATGGAACAGGTGATGCCATCCAGCCATCTCATCCTCTGTCGTTCCCTTCTCCTCTTGCCTTCAATCTTTCCCAGCATCAGGGTCTTTTCCAATGAGTCAGTTCTTCGCATCAGGTGGCCAAAGTATTGGAGCTTTAGCTTCAGCATCAGTGCTTTCAATGAATATTTAGGACTGATTTCCTTTAGGATTGACATCTTTGATCTCCATGCAGTCCAAGGGACTCTCAAGAGTCTTCTCCAACACCACAGTTGAAAAGCATCAATTCTTCAGTGCTCAGCTTTCTTTGTAGTCCAACTCTCACATCCATACATTGACTACTAGAAAAATCATAGCTTGAGTAGATGGACCTTTGTTGGTAAATTAATGTCTCTGCTTTTTAATATGCTGTTTAGTTTGGTCATAGTTTTTCTTCCAATGAGCAAGTATCTTTTAATTTCATGGCTGCAGTCACCATCTGCAGTGATTTTGGAGCCCAAGAAAATAAAGCCTCTCACTGTTTCCATTGTTTCCCCATCTATTTGCCATAAAGTGATGGGACTAGATGACATGGTCTTAAGTTTTTTGAATGTTGAGTTTTAAGCCAGCTTTTTCACTCTCCTCTTTTAACTTCATCAAGACGCTCTTTAGTTCCTCTTCACTTTCTGCCATAGAGGTGGTATTATCTGCATATCTGAGGTTATTGACATTTCTCCTGATAATCTTGATTCTAGTTTGTGCTCTATCCAGCATCACATTTCTCATGATGTACCCTGCACATAAGTTAAATAAGCACGGTGACAATATACTGCCTTGACCTACTCCTTTCCCAATTTGGAACCAGTCTGTTGTTCCATGTCTGGTTCTAACTGTTGCTTCTTGACCTGCATACAGATTTCTCAGGAGGCATGTCAGGTGGTCTAGTATTCCCATCTCTTTTAAGAATTTTCCACAGTTTGTGTCATAGGGATACTTATTATTTAATTCTCAGATCCTATTCTTTTTAACATTAATGTGAATAAAATGATATTCTGTTCGTATTGAAATAGATAACCCACCATAAAACTTTCTAGTAAAGCATTTGAACCTGTATTTTCAGTCATTGGTTATATTCAACTATATGTAATATCAACCAAATGAAATGAAATCCTAGCCACAAATTCTAAGGACCTTGCTGAATGTAGTTTAGAAACAGACAGAGAAACAACAAGACACACAAAGACAGAACCTGTTTTGACAAGTGTGTCAGTTACACTTTGCTACATAAGATGCCACCTCAAATCCCGTAGCTTGAAACATCATGCTGTTTTTCATGAATATTTGGTCTGAGAGGGTAATTCCTGTACTGTTTTAACTGTGTTCCTTCATGCTGCTGCACCTAGCTGAGAAGCTGGCTGAGGTTGGGTTCATCTGCAACGTTTAGAATACCTGGGCTTCTCTCTAGGTAGCTTTGATCCTCAAGGTGACTAGATCAGGCTGAGCTTCCTCACATATGACACGTACTCTACAAGGGAGTACAAGGTCTAATGACTGGCTCAGAAGATGCACAGAACAGAAATGTACCATTTCTGAGACATTCATTCATTAATCAAAGCAAGACCCAAGGCCATATTCAAAGGGGTAGAGAAATAGAATCCATCTCCCAATGGAAAGAGCATCAATGGTGTTCTGAACTAGGGATTTCAAACTAGGGCATAACTGTGATAATATTTGCTTTACAGCATGAATGTAAATGCACTCTCTGTATTTCAAACTGGATTTTTATGAGATAAATTTTTCAATATAAGCTATGCAATTTCTCTTCTATGTATTTCTCTCAATTGTGAGATGTCTTCAAGACTTAAACTTAGCTCTTTGTATATTCTCTTTCCTTTTTAACTTCTTTGGTGACCTTTTCCATACTAACTCTCCTTGGAAAACTATAATGATAACCTACAAATACATTTTACAATGTAGGTTAATGTCACTACATCAAACCCTAAACATCTAAAATTAGATTTTTCTTAGAATTCCTAACACACTGTCTGTGCTTCATGCTGCTGCCCTAGCTGAGAAGCTGGCTGAGGTTGGGTTCATCTGCAACGTTTAGAATACCTGGGCTTCTCTCTAGGTAGCTTTGATCCTCAAGGTGACTAGATCAGGCTGAGCTTCCTCACATATGACACGTACTCTACAAGGGAGTACAAGGTCTAATGACTGGCTCAGAAGATGCACAGAACAGAAATGTACCATTTCTGAGACATTCATTCATTAATCAAAGCAAGACCCAAGGCCATATTCAAAGGGGTAGAGAAATAGAATCCATCTCCCAATGGAAAGAGCATCAATGGTGTTCTGAACTAGGGATTTCAAACTAGGGCATAACTGTGATAATATTTGCTTTACAGCATGAATGTAAATGCACTCTCTGTATTTCAAACTGGATTTTTATGAGATAAATTTTTCAATATAAGCTATGCAATTTCTCTTCTATGTATTTCTCTCAATTGTGAGATGTCTTCAAGACTTAAACTTAGCTCTTTGTATATTCTCCTTCCTTTTTAACTTCTTTGGTGACCTTTTCCATACTAACTCTCCTTGGAAAACTATAATGATAACCTACAAATACATTTTACAATGTAGGTTAATGTCACTACATCAAACCCTAAACATCTAAAATTAGATTTTTCTTAGAATTCCTAACACACTGTCTGTGCTCTCTTTTTTAGGTTCACATTCTTAATTAATAACTGAGAAAATAGTAGTCTTAAGTGTTGTTAGAAAATGAGCACTTTTCTTAAAATCTTACATTAATCTCAATAAGTAAAAATATAAACATGGCTATTAATTATTTTAGATTTATTCTTTTTTTAAATTGATTTTTATTTTTTAGTTTGTTTTGCTTTACAATACTGTATTCGTTTTGCTATACGTTTACATGAATCAGCCACGAGAGTACATGAACTCCCAATCCCGACCCTCACTTCCCCCCTCCCGCCCAACACCCTCTCTCTGGATTATCCCCATGCATCAGTCCCAAGCATCCTGCATCCTGCATCAAACCTAGACTGGTGATTCGTTTCACTTATGATATCATACATGTTACACTGCCACTCTGCCAACCCATCCCACCCTTTCCCTCTCCCACAGAGTCCAAAAGGCCGTTCTATACATCTGTGTCTCTTTTGCTGTCTTGCGTACAGGTTTATCATTACCATCATTCTAAATTCCATATATATGTGTAAGTATACTGTATTGGTGTTTTTCTTTCTGGCTTACTTCACTCTGTATAATCGGCTCCAGCGTCATCCACCTCATTAGAACTGATTCAAATGTATTCTTTTTAATAGCTGAGTAATACTCCATTGTGTATATGTACCACAGCTTTCTTATCCATTCATCTGCTGATGGACATCTAGGTTGCTTCCATGTCCTGGCTATTATAAACAGTGC